>BSBN01000749.1:2147500-2675000 GCA_027924645.1 Cunninghamia lanceolata | reverse complement strand
ATTGAGCGCTTCAATGCGCGATATTTGTCCGAACATTATAGACAGCGCAGAATTGATGAGTTTCATGATCTACAGTAGAGGGGACTCACCGTTACTCAGTATGAGAGCCGATTTATAGAACTTTCTTCGTTATGCGGAATACCTCCATGACGAGAAAATCTTAATACACAAATTCATCAGGGGGCTAAATCACGAGATAGCAGGACCAATTCGTACTGGCAAATCCCCAAACCATGAGCGAGGCTGTTGGAAAGGCCCTTATATCAGAGGAAATTCAGGGACGAGGACAGAATTCACGCTCACAGTACCAGGAACGAAATCCCCAACAACAGCAAAATTTCCGAAGGCCTCAAAAACACAACACAGAGAGGAGGATATAATCCTTCATCATTACCTCCTAGGCCTCCACAGCAACAGCAACATCAGCAAAAATCCAAATTTCAACAGAGGGGACAGGGAGGACAAAACCGTGGATGGCAGCAGCAGGGACCACGCAGGGATCAGAGACAGCAGGGTTCATCGGTAGGACCCGCAAGGTCCCAGTAGTCTTACAGAGGCTCACAGGGATCCACCGGACCGGACCGGGCAACAACAATCGGGCAGAACACAGTCAGGGGCAGTTACAGGTTAGGGGACCATGTTATGTATGTGGTGGGGCAGGGCATCTGGCTAGAGAGTGTCCACAGGGATTTACTGCAGGGGGTCAGCCCCGATCAGGAAGGGTCTGAGCAGACCGTAGGTGACGTGGGCAGATCTCACCACATGTTTGCAGCGGTTGATAACCGCCAGGCCGATTTCCAGGCTTCTGTCATCGAGGCAGCAGGTACGATTAGAGACTTTCCCATCTCGATCCTTTTTGACTCAGGAGCTACTGACTCCTTTTTGTCTACATCGTTAGTGGAGCGTTGCAGGCTGGTGGCTTCTAGGCAAGACATTAGGTGGGGAAGTTGAGTTGGCCTCAGGGGCCAGGATGTCAGTAGATACCTGGTTAAAGACTGTGAGATCACATTGGGACCCTTCACCACAATATGCGACCTTAGGATTATGCCATTAGGGTCTTACGGAGTAGTTCTGGGTATGGATTGGCTTGCGACACATAGAGCCAAGCTTGATTGTCGCCAGAGAATGATTAGCTGTTTAGATGATCATGGTTTCGTCGGTTGAGATAGTGGGCATTCAAAAGCCCACGGCGGTTCGTATGATATCCGTACAACAGCTTAAGTGCTGTATGCGGAGGGATGTCAGATGTTTGCCATCACAGTCAGTGATAGAGCAGAGGATGAACCTGAGGCTACTTTTAGATGATCACCCTATCCTTAGAGAGTTTGCCGATGTATTCCCGCCAGAACTACCTGGTATGCCTCCACGTAGAGAAGTGGACTTCCACATTGACTTAGTGCCAGGTGCAGAGCCGATATCCCGCGCACCCTATAGAATGACGACCCATGAACTCATAGAACTTAAGCTGCAGTTGGAAGAATTACTTGAGAAGGGACACATCCGACCTAGCGTTTCACCATGGGGCGCACCAGTGATCTTCGTGAAGAAGAAGGATGGGTCTCTTCGTCTATGCATGGACTACAGGCAGTTGAACAAGGTGACGGTGAAGAATCGTTATCCTCTACCTAGGATTGACGACCTTTTTGATCAGATGCAGGGAGCCAGAGTGTTCTCGAAAATCGATCTAAAATCTGGGTATCATCAATTGCGCATCACGGAGTCAGATATTCATAAAACTACTTTTCGAACCAGATATGGCCATTATGAATTCACAGTGGTACCTTTCGGGTTGACGAATGCTCCTGCAGTATTCATGAGTCTCATGAACGGGGTGTTCCGTACATACCTAGACCGGTTCGTGATCATATTCCTAGATGACATTCTGATTTATTCACGGACTGAGGAGGAGCATGTAGAGCACTTGCGTCAAGTTTTGCAGAAATTACGAGAGCAGCAACTTTATGGCAACTTGGCGAAGTGTGCTTTCTTCAGGACAGAGGTGCAGTATTTGGGACACATTTTATCAGGCGATGGCATCTCCGTAGATCCATCTAAAATTAGAGCAATCCAGGAGTGGCCGGCACCCACGAACGTGACAGAGGTCCGAAGCTTTATGGGGTTAGCCGGGTATTATCGTCGGTTTGTCGAAGGTTTCTCCAGGATAGCACATCCCATTACTTCCCTTCAGCGAAAAGGGAAGGGTTTCACTTGGACCGAGCAGTGTGAAAAGGCTTTTGGAGTCCTCAAAGAGCATCTTACGAGCGCTCCTATTTTAGCAGTACCAGATCCTTCGGAAGAGTTTGTAGTTTGCACGGATGCATCATTAGAAGGTTTGGGAGCCGTGCTTATGCAGGATGGTCGAGCGATTGCATACGAATCGCGGAAACTAAAGACACATGAGTTAAACTATCCTACGCACGACTTAGAGCTTGCAGCTGTTGTTCATGCCTTGGTTCGCTGGAGACACTTTCTTTTAGGGCGACGCTTTGAACTCCATTCAGACCATCATAGTTTGCAGTATATTTTTACGCAGCCTAATTTGAACGCCCGCCAACGGCGTTGGATGGAATTCCTATGCGAATATGACTTCGATGTCCATTATATAAAAGGGAAGGAGAACGTGGTCGCTGATGCTTTGAGTCGAAGACGCCACGAGATCCAGACCCTGACCTTGAAAATGGACTTGAAGGATCGCATCTTACAGCATCTGCCGGAGGACGAATGGTTTCTTGAAGTGCAGCAGGTAGTACTAAATCAGAAGGCCCTTGAGGGCAAATTTACAGGATATACCCTTGATTCTGATGGAATGCTTCGACATCGGCAACGCATCTATGTACCCCATGCGGGTAATCTTCGTACAGTAATCCTATCAGAGGCTCATAGAGCACCCTACGCAGCACACCCAGGAGTGAAGAAGATGCATGCTGATTTACGACAGCTTTATCATTGGGCTGGGATGAGGCGTGACATTGCCGAATTTGTTGCCCGTTGCCTGGAATGTCAGAGGGTCAAGGCCGAACATCAGCACCCAGCGGGACTGTTGTACCCTCACGAGATACCTGAATGGAAATGGGATACCATTTCTATGGATTTTGTCGTTGGTCTATCTATGTCATCACGTCGCCATGATGCTATTATGGTGATAGTTGACAAGCTGACCAAAGTGGCGCATTTTTCACCAATATGTACAACGTACAATGCACCATCAGTGGCAAAGGTGTTTCTTGATCAGATTGTTAGACTTCATGGAGTACCTCGCCGCATTATATCTGACAGAGACTCCGTATTCACTTCATCGTTCTGGAAAGCCTTACATCAGGCGTTGGGCACACAGCTCAACTTCAGTTCTGCCTATCATCCGGAAACCGATGGACAAACAGAGAGAGTTAATCAGGTGTTAGAAGACATGCTTCGCATGTATGTGATGGATCACCAGTCTAGATGGGAGGAGTACCTGTATCTAGTTGAATTCGCCTACAATAATGGGCATCATAGCTCGTTGGGTATGCCTCCTTTCCAGGCATTATATGGCAGACCATGCAGAACACCTTTGAGTTGGGATCGTATAGAGGACAGAACAGTCATCGGACCAGAGATAGTTCAGAATATGGAACTGCAAGTTAAACAGATAAGACAGAGGCTTCTGGAAGCACAGGACAGGCAGAAAAAGTATGCTGATGCTAAGAGGACAGACCGAAGCTTCTCTGTGGGGGAAAGAGTATTTTTGAGAGTGCGGCCGCACAAAAGTCCAATCCGTTACGGAAAAGGCTCTAAACTCGCACCTCGATTTGTAGGACCTTTCGAAATCTTGGAGCGGATAGGACCAGTAGCCTATCGTCTAGATTTGCCACCTAGCCTGTCACGTATCCACGATGTATTTCATGTATCAGTTTTACGTCAATATATTTCTGACTTATCTCATGTGTTGGATTGGAGTGCTCTTCAGGTAGAGGCAGACGGACAACTGGCGTTGGAGCCAATTCGCATATTGGCTCGACGGACGCTGGCCCTTCGAGGTCGAGAGCTGGACCAGGTTAGAGTCCAATGGGACTTATACGACGAAGTCACTGCAACATGGGAAGATGCAGAGAGATTGAAGACCCTATATCCTCACCTTTTTGACGACTTCCAGGAGGAAGTACACTGTTGTTATGACTATTTACAGTACTGTTATTGTTACTTTCATATTTGTGGGATAGCAGTTCCCGAAATTTGTCAGACTATTTAACTTTATTTTGTTTTCGGAAAAACTAATTGGGTGATGTTTGGATAAGTTACTTTTCAGAAAAATGAATTAGGGATGATGGAAAATTGTAATATGATTTTTAATTATGTTAAATTGTACTAAGGCATGAGAATGCATGTGTTATTTAAGTTGCTTCGGCTATGATGAATTTATGTGGTTACTGATCTTGTAATTGAGTGTGCAGGGACTACTAATCAAACCACAGATTTCGGAGATCATTCCACACCTTGTTAATTGTTATTCCCTGTTAATCCGATCTGGTTCCATGAAGAACCAAGATCTCTTTGTGTTTGATGTCTTGATGTAATGTGGTCTTTCGTATGGTCGAGTGGGTTAGGTTACCCTCATGTAACATTATTTTTATAAGTAAGTGTTGTAAAGAGATTGAATTTGAAATGTCTATTTTTTTATTTAAATTATGAGGCCCTTTGTCTTGTGCTTTACCTTGACCTGGGGTGTCTTGTATGGGTTAAAATTGACCCTGGGTTCTACCCCATGGGTCTAGGGGCCCATTTGGCATGGGTAACCCTAGAGTAACCTCCATCTAGTCAACTTAACCTCCCCCTGAAGTTAAGTGGCGAAAATTGGAGGTAGGAGGGGACATGATGGGTTGTACCAACACTCAACCCATCCCCTCTACTTTTCCCTAGATAAGAGATGCCATCCATTAGTAAAAGTTACCTCTTCTTTAGTAAGATTCCCCCATGTACTATGGGGACACCCATGTGAAGAAAGGAGAAAGAGGCATGGGTCACCTGTCTTGTTCCCATTTAACTTTTTTTTTTATTTCTCCCATGAGAAAGTGGAGTCACATGAAAGGAATAAGGAGTACCCTTGGGAATGGAGAGTGACATAAGCCACCTGGACAGAATAGTGATTTTTGGGAAGGGTGAGGAGGTGACAAGTGTCACTTCCCCATTTCTCAAAATTAAAAAGAAAGAGAATTTTGGGTTATTTATTTTCAAATTTTGGGATGAGAGGGAGTTAGTTGAATTTTGGGGAAAATCTTTCATTTTGGCCTTACCAAAAATAGAGAAGTTAGTTTGGAAGATAGAGAAGGGAGAGGGAGTTGGTGGCTAAGCTTGGAAGTGAACTCTGTGGACTCTGCAACAACTTCATTCCAGGAGGGCTTTGCAAGGTTGGTCTGAATTTTACCTTTGTTTTGGTAGAACTGAAATGTGTATGAAATGTGTTTGGAATATGTGTTTAAATTTGTTTTCTGTGGGGTTCTTGTCGGGTGTTTGACAGAGCGTCTCCCACTTGGGAGAAATGCTCATCAAGTTTGGGGTAGGGGAGGAGAGATCCTCCTCGGGTGCATACCTGTTCCATCTTTTGGGATGTTGAAAGCCTTGAGGGCATGTATCTGTGACTGTATTTTGACTTGAGAGTCAAATACAGATTTCTTACAAATTGTGATCACACTTGGTTGAGACCAAGAGAAATTTATATGAGTTCATTTATCTGTCAGGGTGACACTCTGGAGTCGAGTGTATCCACTCTCCTGCCCCTTATGAAACTCACTGTAGTTGAGTTTCCGTATTGTGTAAAATAGCCACGGGTGTATGTGTGCTTTGGGATTGTTGTTGTTTCTGTTGTGAAGTGGAGTGTTTGAGTACCCAGGTGTGAGTATGGTCTCCCTAGCTCGGGGGTGACCCTCTTGCGGGTCTACGGTAGGGAGGAGAGCTAGACGAGTGGTATTTTTCTTCTTTGTTTGTCTTTGATACGCAGGTTTTTTTTCTCTTGGAGCTTCTGGTTGGCTATTTATGAAGAAACAGATCATCTTCTTGTCATGAGAATTAGGCCTGGATTATTTCATAGAGATGAAGAGAGAACACCTCTCTTGTTATTGTTGTAAATTAATGATATTCTGGGAGTGAAGAAAATCACCTCCCTGATCTTGTTATTATTGGACTTTTATTGGTTGTCATAGTTTTCAGTTGTATACTGTTTGGGAGGAGAAAGTTCATATCTGGGGAGTTGGTTTTCATGATTGAGAAGCTGTAATATGATGTGCTTAAATTTAAGTTGATGTTTGCAACCTTTGTTCAATAACAATTTTTTTGTGTTTCAAGTATTACTGAAAAGAAAAAGTTCATTTTTGCAATTTAATCTGAGTTGTTTACATTTGAAAGTTTGGAATTGCTTCACTAGTTGAAATGTTAATTTTCTTTTCAATGTTGAAATGGAAAAGACAGTTTTAAATATTTGAGTTTTCTCCATAATAATGGATTCTGTTAATTTAGAAGAATTAGAGGAAATCTAGCATGTAAATATAATCTGTTTGTAAATTTACAAGTCTTATATGTTTATAACAATGGAAATTTATACTTATAATAAGGGAATAGCTATTTATCATTTGGTGAAATTGGGATATATATATATATATATATATATATATATATATATATATATATATATATATATCTAATTGTTATGACAATTTCTTTATAATAGGTTGATTTGGAGAAAATGCATAGAGTAGTGAATTTGAAAAAAATTGTCGAAATTGGAATTATACAAATATAATATTTTTCTCTAAATACTTTATAAATATATATATAGAGATATATATATATTTCTCATTTTGAGTAATTATCATTTTAGAAAATAATAGAGAAATTGAAAGTAATTATAATTGTTATATATCAATATATAAAAAAAGGGGGATATATATATATATATATATATATATATATATATATATATATATATATATATATATATATAAATATATTATCGTTGTTATATATATACATATATATATATATATTTATATATGAATATATAAATATATATATATATATATATATATATATATATATATATATATATATATATATATATATATATATATATATATATATATATATATATATATATATATTTGAAGATATATTATTATTGATAATAATCAACGAATGGTGAAAGACTGTCAAAAAAATTAAGCCGCGGATAACAAAATACACAGTCGTTATTTACAATGGGCGGTGGGGAAGAAAACCCCACCGCAGGTTTTATGTTATATTTGGAGGTGTGGAGTGGGGCGGAGCCCCACCCACACCCCACGTCGTGGGAATGTGGGTGGGGCTCCGCCCCACTCCACATCTCCCCCCCCGCTACCCCTTATGCCTCCCGCGGCCTGCACAGGCCCGCCACTCTGCGGCCATCCCGACCCTGCGTCTCTGTCGCAGCGGCCACCGCCGCCCATGGCCGCCGTCGGCTGTGGTAACTCCAGCACATAAAATGTTAGGGCTTGGCCCTAACATATGTTTGGGTTATTTGGAATTTAAATGCTGTTTATTTTTATATAGCTCTATATATAGGCATATATATATTATATATGTCTATGTATATAGCTATATATCTAATATAATAATGAGTATATATCTGTATATATATATATATATATATATATATATATATATATATATATATATATATATATATATATATATATATATATATATATAAGTTGTGGTAAACCAATTCGTCCTTTACATAGACATTAAAATAAATATATTATATATATGTATGTATGTATGTATATATATATATATATATATATATATATATATATATATATATATATATATATATATATATATATATAACATACAGAGGAGTAAATCTATGAACCAAATTATTGGGCTCTCGTTTAAAATCGTTATAAACTATGTTTCATGGATATGGAGAAAAATATATATATATATATATATATATATAAATAACAATTATATTCTCACAGGAGATGTTATTAAGTGTTGAACACAACAACCAAAGAAGCTATATTACCATGAACAGAGTTTTATAAAGTGGTGAACCACCTACATCTATTGACAACGTCATACGAGCTACAAACAGTGTATGAATCGTAATTAAGAGTAACAGTAACAACAGTAATTCTAAACAAGAGAAAATAAAATTATAATGTAAAGAGAGTTTAGGAATATTCAGTGATACTCTGGAAAGAGTTTCTCGGAAGTTTCAACTAAAAACATACTAACAATCACCCAGAAAATGAAGAGGAAAATTACACAACTCCTTACTCAAAAGAACACTGGAAATAAACTTAAGAAGCCACCACTGACAATCCTTGTGGCCATATTAATCTCAACTGTAGCAAACGATCTCATATGTAAACCTGTAAGAGGTTCCGAAGAAGGAAAAACCAACATTGGAAAACATAGAGGAGAAAATGCGCGACATATCTCACACGGGATAAGAGAACTAAGTTGACGGACCCTTCTGTCAATTGTGCTTAGGAACAAGTTGAGTAAGTATTTACGAAGAGGAGGAACCTAGATCGGGGAAGATTAGGAGACTGAGTCCAGCGAAATAGTAAACCAGCCTTTGTGGCCTAGATCATCCTGAAATTAGGTTTAATATCAACAATAACTGCAGTGATAACCCTGATTGACGTAAATCATGAAGAAAGGACAGGATGCACATAAAGAAAGTATAGAAAATGAAAGAGAGAGAGAGACCGAAATATAAACACACTAAATGAACTAAGAGATAGTTAAGGTAATGGCGATAAAGATATAATCCAACTTAAGAACTTGTGGAAAGGGAAGAGAGGGCAACCAAACCGCCTTGTTGAAAATGCTAAGTCATAGGAGGAGTATGTTTCAGGAAACAAGAGAGGAGACAGACAACCGTGCCTGGTCGAAAAATGACTAAATAGGGAGATCACTAACCGGTTTAGTCGAAACAAGGCGTCGAGGGGAGTGGTTCCTCTATCAGCGAACCACGTGCGTAAATGAGTGCAGCGTAATTCCCACTAACGCCGTAAGGCATTTTGCTACCGAACATTGCCGAGGGTTCGATTTAAGAACTTGGGTAATCTCACTCTTGCAATGACGTTAGCAGCGTTGTATCGACCCTCTTGTTGATCTATATGTTTCCGTTTGCACGCCATTGTACTTGTATTCCGCCGATGAGTATAGTGTTTCGCCATGAGAGAACACCGTTGAGCATGCGTACGCATGCGAAAGGGGTTTTTAGGACAGTGTGAGAAAAGTTTTTTCATATCTCGTGTCATAACCACATGACAGATGTGGCTATGACACGTGCGATGTGTGTTGTGACCACAGGGAAAATGTGGGCATGACACTCGTTGTGTGTCATCTCAATGGTACCATTATTAAATAGTTTGAGACTTGCTTTTATCTCTTCTATGTCCCTTTCTTAGCTGATAATCGCGCCTCTAAAGTTTGATTCTTTATAAAGGCTTGATTCTCAAATGACCGGGTCATGGTGAATGATAGGTGCCATTGAACATATCGAGGCTTTTTGGTTTTGGCCAAGTGCCTTACATTTGTGATGGCAACTTCGTGACACCTCTAATGGCTGAGCCTTTAAAAGAATGAAGCTTCATT
Source organism: Cunninghamia lanceolata (assembly GCA_027924645.1). Classification (NCBI taxonomy): domain Eukaryota; kingdom Viridiplantae; phylum Streptophyta; class Pinopsida; order Cupressales; family Cupressaceae; genus Cunninghamia; species Cunninghamia lanceolata. The sequence continues at coordinate 2,665,376 of BSBN01000749.1, read as the reverse complement.
AACATGCTGTATACTTCCTTTTATGATGTTGGCACAACCCATAGAGATTGTGCTAAGCTACTTGAAATGCTTATCTCATCTCCTTGTTGTTACCTAAATTTTGAGCCGACACTCTCATATATGGCTTATTTAATAACAACACCATGACCTACTTTGTATGTCTGTGGTCACATTCTATACAGAATGGTATTACATTTGCTTGGACTGACATCATTGAATGAGTTGTACCTTCTTTCTAATGGATGTGCCATAACTTACAAGACTTACCTTATCATTTGAAGATGGCCCACTCTCCATTTCAAACTATACATTGTGCCTATATTTGAAAGGCCGCATTGCATATATGCCTTACCTACAATTTGTAAAGGCTACGCTTACTTTCTAGTGGTGACACCATCTTATCTGTGGCTTGTTCAAAGAGGCTACCTCTCTCTTCAACAACGATTCATATTATAATAGCTGCTCTTCCTTCTTAGTAGCTTTATTAATCCTCATACTTAGAAGGCAACACCTTGGATTATGATTGATGCCATATTTCATAAGGCCAACATCATGATTATAGGTTGCACCATCAAATGATATAATTTCATTGTTGTCTTTGCATGCCTTTTAGTGAGGTTTCAAACAAGAAGCCACACCATCATATCTTATGTTGTCTGTGATTCACTTTGAGGCTAAGTTTAATCTCTATTAAATATGTGGACTGCACACCATTTTGAGTTGCGCTTTGATGATGCCTTTGTTGAATAGGCCATGCCTCAGTCTTGTGACTTCACCTTACCTTCTAACATGCGCCAAGATCCCAGGGACCTACACCATTCATTGCTACACTACCATACTAACAAGGCCTTAATATCTACTATGCCATATGCTTAAGAGGCCGCCACTATCTTTATGGTGTCTCTGAATCCCTTTAGTTCTATGTGCCTCTTTTACATAATGTCATGACTTCTGTTTAGTTGTGCTTCAATATGAGCTAGCTGCACCATCATAGAGACTACTTGGCTTGAGACAACGAACCTCTTCCTTCGATCACACCAATGCTTAGAAGGTGGCACTTTCTTCTTGCTCAATCAAACCATTTAGAAGTGACTGCCTGTGTATCCTTTCGAATAGTAGCACTTTGGTCCCTTTTGAATGCTAACATGCCTTACATCTAAGGCCAATCCTTTGAGTTTGGTGGCTATAGTTTTGAGCAGCATATTATCTTCATGGTAGTGCTTCCCCTAGTGCTTTGACTCATATGCCTCAAATTTTATGCAACGTGCTTGAAATGTGCCATATCTTTGATAAATGGCACCATTTACTTGATAGTGTGCCTTCAGTTTCACAAGTTGCATGCTATTGCTGAATGCCTGGGAGCTTTATGTTATGAATCGCGTATTTACTTGGTATGCCTACTATATTTATAATGGTAGCTACGAGACTATTTATCTTTACTAGTACGTGCCTCTTTTATTTTGGATATGACTGAGAAAATTGCAGCTACCTACATAGAATCCAGTCTCCAACGAATGTTCTAATGAAGTCTTCGACAATGGTTTCTGACCAAAACTCAAATGATGTAGTTGTTGATTTACCTCTCAGATATATGCATCTATTTTGAATCCATATAAGACTGCAATTTATTTGCACATAGGCAGAGACTTATCTCGAATGGCCATTGACTCATATAGGTCGAGTGCCCAGAAACTCTATTTGAAACTCGTTTGAATCTCATTCTTATATGAATCTCACTGACTTGAACCAAATAGCCACAAATCTGACACATGTTGAATTTTTTTTGAAATGGTATGAAAAATTCTCTCCGGTTGTTGGCAACTGGCTATAAAAGTGAGCCCGCTCACTGAGAACTCCAGAATCTCTGGTTTAAAAAAAAACCTTATCCAGTGGGCATAGAGTCAAGTGCTCAAACTGAAACATCCACAAGACTAACCAATATTTGTGGCACCAGACTGATATAAACTACCCCAAAAAATGCATTGAAGCTGAAATTGTAACATTACTGAACCAAACAAACCCACAACTGAAACCAACTGAAACTAACCACTAATCTGAGACATGGCTGAATCACAGAACTAACTTTCATCCTTTACTGCAGCTGAGATTTATTGAAAGCAAACAATTGAATTTGAAAACTAATGCTACTGATGTAGCTTATTCTAAACACTGAAACTAATCTACTTTCCAATTAAACTAATGGGGATATGACCATTTATATTGGGACATCAAAGTAACTATCGTGCCTGATAATGGTGCTCTAGTGGATCCACATTATACTGAGTATTGACCAAATGAAATGCATGAAGAAAAATATCAGGAACTTGTACCTTTTCTTCTTCCTATTTTCTAGAGGCCCATCCTTGGCATGAAAATACCAATTAGGATAATCTGTATGCTACTCTTGCTTCAGCAGAGGGTGGGAAGGGAAAACCAGTGATCTCTTTTGCATACTCTTCCACAGGTTCATGCTTCAAGATAGTATTGAAATCAGGTTTGAAGGTGATAGAACTACCAATAATGGTCTTGAATCTGATTGGAATGGCTTCTTGCAAAAAGAATGGCTTATAATGTAATTCTTTATGCAACCGCTCACTATTGGCAATATCCTTTAAGGCCTCATTATCTTGAATCTTTTCTTGCATCTGTGGGTCTTCATCAAGAAAAAGAGAATAACCATTTTCAAAAATAGAAAAAAACTCAGCTCTTTCATCTACCTCTGTTTCAAAATTTTCTCCATGATCACCTTTAGCAAGCCTTGCAAATGAACCATGCACTTGCTCAATTGTAGGATCTTCCTCATCCAGTAGTTGATACCTTGCTGGAAAATTGAGAATAAATCCTCTTCTTGCTACCCCTTATGCATCTGTATGCTATCTTCTTTCTGATCTAAAAACTCATGACAGAAATAAAAACAATCATTCTATGTAGACTTTGCAATTTCCTTTGCAACTTCTTCCTCAATGATGAGATATAGACTATGTATCATTCTCTACCTAGTACTTTTCAGCTTCTAGAAGAGTCAATTCATAAGCAACTTATGAATCTCTTTCATTAGTTAACTAAGTTTCTAGGTAACATGCTACCATAGATGCATGATGTTGATAACCAACAGGACACCTAGAATAGACAAGAGCCACCTTCTTGCTTGCATTTTGAACTTTGAGGATGTCAAAATGGTAAAGAACCTGAGCCGTGCCTGTTATGGACTGGTTCGTAGACATGCGGGCTTGCAAAGAACAATTCCCAAGATAATTGGGCATCTTCTGGGTATGAGGGAGGATCTTCCATGAACTGGCCACATTGATATTGTTGTTTATAAAGATTTTAGGGCATGAAATATGGATCATAATGGTACATGTTTTGACATTTTAACTCATTCAGCTCATGGGTGAAGGATTTTATGAGTTCTTTTACCTCCATCATCTCCTTATGATTTGATGAATCAGTAGGGAGTGTGGGTAGACCAGAATCTATATGTATTTGGCTACAAGAAAGAGCCTGAGATAGGTAATTTGCATGAGACAATAGTGGTTTCAAAGGCATGGGGGATAGCTTACCAGCCTTTATGAGGTTATTTTTAGCTCTAATAGCATTATTATATGACTGGGGTAGGGTTTCACGTCCTAAGGCTTGTATCATGGCAGATATTTTAGGGTCTAAAGCCTCTAAATAATACAAGAAGGCAAAAACTAGAGATGGCCTAATATCAACAAAGAATTTCTTCCATACCTTATCAAATCTGGAGTTGAAGTCACACATGCTCTCCATTGGATGCCTTTTGATTGTAATGAGATTCTGGGTGAGAGAGCTAATGTCTGTTCTCTCTTGAAATTGATTGTAGATGAGTTCTCCAAGTTGATCCCACCTAGTGATTAAACCGGATGTCAAAGTTATATACCATTCCCTTTCTTTGCCTTTGAGAGAATATGCCAACAACAGAACAACTTCATTCTCAGCTGTGATACTATGAATGGTGCATAAATTTGCCACGTCTTGAATGTGATCTACAGGGAAAACATATCAATCCCCAAGAAAATGAGGTAATGACTTCCATGCTACATCAGGAACCTAACCCTACTGCTAAAGAAGAAGAGGGTTTGAATCCCAAGTCACGAAAGGTAAGTTTCTTTCAAGAATGTTTAGATGCACATAAATGTTTGAGGTTGCCATGGTCTATAGAAGAAAAGATCTAAGAAAGAGTCTCCAGTAGAGTCACTAGGTGGAAGATTCATGCTCCCATGAGCAATTATTTTTGTGATTTTCCACCAAAACCACAAAATATAGGGCAAAGATTTAGTGAAGACAAAGACCCAAGTCTTTGCATCTTGTCCCACCGGGCGTGCCAAAAATTGTTGATGTATAAAATTGCACGGGTTCCACCACCAACATGGGAAACTTCAGAAATGTGGGATTGATCCCTGAAGCAACTTCCATATTTTACAAAAGTTGGCTCTTCCTTTTTAATGGGGATTTTGGAAAAGGGAAGAAAGAACAAGATTGCAAAAATAAATGCCTAAATTGCTAAGGTGACGCACCAGATTTAAAACTTAACCAGTAGCACAATGATTAAATCCTATAAGATTAACTAGAAAAATTAAACAGTAGAATGCATGATCAATACCTAGTTTATAACTCAGATTTAATAGAGGCTAAGAAACAGAAAATAAGAAGCAAGAATAGAAAAGCATATTCAAATTTGTACAAAGCACCACTTCTCTTTATTATTTGGACAGGAACAAAATATAGAGGCAAAAAAAACTTGCACAAAATAAAAATATTCAATCCCTCATTGAGAGGCAACTACTGAGGCCAAAAATATCTCTACTACTTGAAAATTCTTTGTCTCCATCCATAACTTTCTTCTTAGTCATGAATCCATCCTTTTATAAGCTAGAACAAAACCCCTTTGAAGAACAAAACCCCCTTGAAGAAAATCCTCTTTAAATCTTTGTAACTGCCTAGAAAATCTCTCCAACTAAAAATCCTGAGAAATCCAGCTCAAATAACTGCAACTGGCTGTTCTGTTTCTCCTCCATGGCTGAGAAATGTATTTGCCTCCATTGTTTGACCTGCAGCATGAAAACTTCCTGCTCATCTTTGCTTTTGTAGATGCCGTAAAAATGAGAGGTTGCGTGAATAAAATTAGGGCTTTACTTTTCATCTCCCATGAAAATAAGAATCATATGAGTCATATTTTAATAAGGCTTCAACTTTATTATTGGAGGAACCCACATGTTTATATGTCTCAACTTTAATAAAAAACTCTAATCTTTATTTTAATCTCCCCTGTGACTTAGAAGATAATATTTAAATAAAGCATTCATCTCTAATGAGGGGGCCCACCATATTTGATAAAAGACTCAATATTAAAAAAGTAATCTAAGACTCACGTGACTCTTTGATATTTTATGAGTTTTAATAAAAATGAAATAAAGCTCATCTCCTGCCCTCCTCTGCCTCCACATGGAAGATGGGTGCTTCTTTGAGATGAAGTTTCCTTATTTTTCTTGGAGAAAGCCCATGGTGCTAGAATCTGGCATACTCCGGTGCTTCATTTCAAACTTCTATCCGAGCCATCAGATTGTTACTCCATATGATGGTGATTGTGTCTCTGCAGAGGCTGCATTTTATACACTTTGAAACCCTAAATCTTCTTTGCACTCGGAGTCTCTGTTGGTTGCAGCAGCCATTATTCTTACAGTGTGTCATCTCAATGGTACCATTATTAAATGGTTTGAGACTTGCTTTTATCTTTGCTATGTCCCTTTCTCAACTGATAATTGCATCTCTAAAGTTTGATTCCTTATAAAGGCTTGATCCTCAAACAACCGGGTCATGGTGAATGATAGGCTCCATTGAACATATTGAGGCTTTCTGGTTTTGGCCGCGTGCCTTACAATTGTGATGGAAGCTTCACGGCACCTCTATGGCTGAGCCTTTAAAAGCATGAAGCTTCATTAACAGGTTGCGTACTTCCTTTTGTGATGTTGGCACCACCCATAGAGACTGTGCCAAGCTACTTGAAATGTTTATCTCATCTCCTTTCTGTTACCTCCATTTTGAGCCAAGACTCTCATATATGGTTTGTTTAATAATAATTCCATGACCTACCCTATATGGTTGTGGTCACATTCTATACGGAATGGCAACGCATTTGCTTGGACTGGCATCATTGAATGAGTTGTAGCTTCTTTCTAATGGATGTGCCATAACATACAAGACTTACCATATCATTTAAAGAGGGCCCGCTCTCCATTTCAAACTATACATTTCACCTATATTTGAAAGGCCGCCTTGCATATATGGCTTACCTACGATTTGTAAAGGCTATGCTTACTTTCCAGTGGTAACGCCATCTTATTTGTGGCTTGTTCGAAGAGGCTACCTCTCTCTTCAACAATGATCCATATTATGATAGCCACTCTTCTTAGTAGCTTTATTAATCTTCATACTTATAAGGTGACACCTTGGATTATGATTAACACCATATTTCATAAGGCCAGCATCATGATTATAGGCTGTGCCATCAAATGTTATAATTTTATTGTTGTCTTTGCATGCCTTTTAGTGGGGTTTGAAATAAGAAGCCACACCATCATATCTTATGTTGTCTGTGACTCACTTTGAGGCTAAGTTTTATCTCTATTAAATATGTGGACTACACACCATTATGAGTTGCACTTTGATGATGCCTTTGTTGAATAGGCCATGCCTCAGTCTTGTGACTTCACCTTACCTTCTAACATGCGCCAATATCCCAGGGACCTACACCATTCATTGCTACAACACCATACTAATAAGGCCTTAATATCTACTGTGCCATATGCTTAAGAGGCCACTGCTATCTTTATGGTGTCTCTGAATCCGTTTAGTGCTATGTGCCCCTTTTACATCATGTCATGACTTCTATTTGGCTGCGCTTCAATATGAGCTAGCTGCACCATCATAGAGACTACTTGGATTGAGACAAAGAACCTCTTCCTTCGATCACACCAATGCTTAGAAGGTGGTGCTTTCTTCTTGCTCAATCAAACCATTTAGAAGTGACTGCATGTGTATCCTTTCAAATAATAGCACCTTGGTCCCTTTTGAATGCTGACATGCCTTACATCTAAGGCCGATCCTTTGAGTTTGGTGGCTTTAGTTTTGAGTAGCATATTATCTTCAGGCTAGCACTTCCCCTAGTGCTTTGACTCATATGCCTCGAATTTTATGCAGTGTGCCTGAAATGTGCCATATCTTTGATAAATGGCACCATTTACTTGATAGTGTGCCTTCAATTTTATAATTTGCATGTTATTGATGAATTCTTGGGAGCTTTATGTTATGAATTGAACATTTACTTGGTATGCTTGCTATATTTATAATGGTGGCTATGTGATTGTTTATCTTTACTGGTTTGTGCCTCTGTTATTTTGGATATGGCTGAAAAAATTGTAGCTATCTACATAGAATCCAGTCACGAACAAATGTTCTAATGATGTCTTCTACAATGGTTTCTAAAAAAAACTTGAATGATGTAGCTGTTGATTTGCCTCTTAGATATATGCATCTATTTTGAATCCATATAAGACTGCACTTTATTTGCACATAGGCAGAGACTTATCTCGAATGGCCATTGACTCATATAGGTCGAGTGCCCAGAAACTCTATTTGAAACTCAATTGAATCTCATTCTTATATGAATCTCACTGACTTGATCCAAATAGCAACAAATCTGACACATGTTGAAAAAGTTTCAAAATGATGTGAAAATTCTTACCACTTTGCAAGCGGTGTAGTGTGTCTACAAGGCGATGCAGCAATGCCTTTCATGTAGCTACATAAGCAGCCTGGATAGGGCATTACTTAGGCACTCTCACATTTTCACAAAGTCCATGAGGAGAAGATGTAGGGATGTATTCATCTCTATAAGGTTTCTAAGGATGCACGCCCTAGCTTGGGCTCTTCATCTCCCTAGAGCACCAACAGACCAGGAGAAGGCAACTAGTATGGAGGGGCAGGATGATCTGGAGGATTCCAATGTTCCAGAATCTTTAGTACCTGAACAAGAGCAAGGACAACCAAGACCATGAGAGTGGAGGGAAGGAGTGCAATCTTCTGTACCTTAAAATGCATGTTTGGGTTTTTTCTTATGCCTATTTTAATCAAATGTAGAGGTTGGGGGATGGGTTTCTAAGGTTCATTTTTTTGGTTTCTATCTTCAATATGTAGTTGGAAGCAAATCATTTATTTATTAAGTTAATTCCTATTTTGTAAAGGTCTAACTAAGTAGCATTAGTATTGGCTACATCAACTTTCTTTGACAATTATGTAATCAGCTTCATCTTGTTATTAATATATGTCTAGGTGATTTCCACATTTTAAAAAAACTACACAGGACTACAAAAGTTGTAGGATGCGTGAAATTCTAGTTAAGTGGATTGCATTTAATACCTTCTAGAAGCCATCAAATCTATCATGTCCATTGGTCTCCATGTTGTAATCTATGTCGACTCTGACTTGTTGGTTCCCAAAATCACTGCAACACAAAACTCTAAAACATTCCTAAATCACCTAGGCTAGGGATTGTCATCAAGGTGATAGGATGAGGTTTATCAACAAGTTAAGGACAATTTTTGCCAACTAACAGGAGTGGGTAGACTCCTCTGCACTTCGAGGTCAACTCAAACTCTAGACGGATATTTCAAGGGGTATACCTAAGTAGGTGTTAATATAAAAACCAAATGAACATCTAAAAATAACTGGACAACCAAACCCAACTCATCATCTTGAACCCAAAGCTATCACTAAGTCAAGAACGATTGGCCGTCATAAAACCCCTATATAGTTGATTTCAACTATGTGAATGTACATGCATAGGAAAGATGGTTTTTCCCCTAAACCAGAGGTGAATGATTTGTTTGTTTTAAAAGAGTGGTTGATTCCTCTCCAATATTGACCGGTGCCTACTCTATTTGGCAATAGAGCCATAGAATGCAAGGAAGAACGAAAATATATAGCAGAGTATCAATGGAACTAGACATATATTCACATATATGACTTTAGTAGATTTTCATATAATGGACATACTTAATAATCCAAAAGAGAACTGAAATGACTCACATGCAACAAAAGAATGGCAAATACAAATCCTTGTTTTAACTTGGATGCTGTCACACACCTCCAAACCTTAATTACAATAATACCAGCAAATATTGTAAGGGAAAACATATAACTATGATTATACATTTGCCAAAATCATTACAAACTCTCGTGGATACATTCTAGAATTACATTCATATCTTCTTTACACAACCTTCTTACCAACCTTCCTACACTATGCTTGTATTGCCTACTCATGAAGATATCAGTAAAATTAATAAAATAGACATAAATAATGAAAGTAAATATGATGACAGGAGGAAATTTCATTTAAATCCAACTTAATAAACTTCCTATTAAACACAAGTATTATTTTATTCATTGTCAATGAAAATTTAAGATATAATTTTTCTTATATAATTATACACATTTACAATAAGTATCTTATGATCATCCTTTCACAAGAGAAATACTTTCTTAGCTTCAGTATCCTACATGGTTTCCAGACCAAATCTGCACACTAAACAAAAACATTATCTCTGCAAGGTCATTAAATACATAAAACAACTATCAATTTACATAAGTTATCGAGCCTAAGGCCCTAAGGGGCTGACCTAATGTCGTGGGGGCTCATGATGGCCTTGCCTACATACATGTAGTTCAGAGACTTCGTAGTTCAGAGACTGAACTTGCAACCACAAAATGGTTTCTTATAATAAAGATATTAGACAACCAAATAAATAGATACCCTTGTCAAACCAAGTGCGAAGGGTCGAAAAACATTCTTAATCCACAACTAAACAACTTCATAAGTAAAAACTTTTAATTTTAAAATCCACTCAAAAATAAAATTAAAGTCTTCAACCTCAATCAATACAAGATAAGTCAGAAATGCATTAATTATACCAATCAACTATCTTTCTTAACAAGGAGGAAGATACCTTCTGCAACCATAAGATTGGCTTAGATGTAATATACTCATTAAAGATCACATATCACTCTAAAATCTTTAACAAATCAATATACCCATTCCTATTGTTTTCAGATCTCTTGGTATACCCTATCCTTGAGATAGTTAAATGAATCCAATAATGTAAGCATAGGAATAATAATGTTTCCATACTCCCAGTATACTCTTACCTTGAGATGGAATGCAATAATGCAAGAGTAATTTTAGTTTATGACTATGGAACTATATCCACATAACAACATTGACACAAATGTTAATTCATTATAAATCCACAATTTAATGCTAACTAGGCATATATGATTTATACGGGAATGCATCCTATTATTGGATCCTAAACATGATTTAAGGATTGCAATAATAGAAACATAATGGTCAATCTACCTCATATGATTCACGTAGAAACTCTCAAGAGTCTTATAAGACATAATAAGGAGAATTTAGCTAACCATCTAATAATACCTTATTTATAACATGTTTTGCTTAAGATGATGTCAATGCTTGAACTACTTTTCAATGGATGTGTAATTTGCAATCAAGAATGAATTACTTAACTCTTAGACAATGAAAGATCAAGCTACGTTTAATCAATTTCCTATAATAGTAAGATAGGATCGTGACCATTTAACAACCTATTCCCTTACTTACATATCGACTATTTCACAATTTTCTTTTTCACTATCCAAATAATAAAACAAATTGTATACCAAATACTTACATATCAATAAACCAATATCCTAGATAATCTATCCTAGATTAATAGATTCAACTTCTTATATAATCAAGATTATAATATTTTCTAATACATATTTTTATAATACAAAGTAATTCAGATTAGACTTAAACAATTACTATCCTAGTATGTTTATCCAAACATATTTAACATAGTGTCACATAAAGGCAATAAGTGACCCATTTCTTTTCAAAACATCATCCTAACTTGAAAATATCATTATATGTATGCATTTAAAAGATAAAGAAAAACATAAAGTTAAAACCCAATATAAATTTACATGAAATTAGGAAGGTATTAAGTTTAGCTTTTTTGTATGCTATTATTAGCAATACTGACAATATTAGGTATACTAGATAAGATGCATTACATACTTCTATGACTATGCACATGAAATATCATAAACATTTTGACTAGTGATTAGCAACTCACATAATGGAATGCTTAAAATTTATAATTTAGTGAGTCTAAATAGAACAATTATCTACCATAAACAAACAGAAAGATAGGTCACTAAGAGGATGATATAGATGCAGCCAAAAATATAAGATACTAAATAAAGAAAAAAATCTATTGTGATCTAGGTTTAGAAACTTCTAGAGTCATCTAATTCTAATCGTATGAAAAACATCTAGTAACGAGATAAGCCAACATTGTAAGAAGAATTCATTGCCACTAGAGAAACAAGGTAAAAGTATCCTCACAAGGTAATCAATATATCAAATTTAGACCTTGCAAAAGGTTGAAGGATATGAACAAAAGGGTTTATGAATAGTCTTAAATATGTTTGAGAAGAAGGAATCATAGGAGTTTGGTGCTTGTTGGGTACTCACAATGGTTTCAACAAAAGACCTAGCATAATAAACTGTCAGATAGACTAATGCAAACCAAATGTACAAATACCTTGATTTCCAATTCAGTCTAATACTTATTATAACCATGGACCAAAGTGCCTCATTTTCATTATTCTACAATCACTAACATGTTGGATTTTAATACTTGCAGCCACTATGAAACATTCAAGATCAACTAGCATACCAAGCCACCATCGATGCAATACTAGAGTTATAGTTTATTCTAAAAAGAGAGGTCAATTTATACTAGGTCATTGTAGTAGATGTGTATGGATTTTAGATGCAACCTAAGTTAAATTTGGTACTCCAAGAAACAAGGCACAGACTAAAACTTCTCCTAGCCTGTCATGACCCAACTGGGCACCCAAGAAACAAAAGAGCCCAAAATGGGCACAATTTTTTTTAAAACATTAAGATACATATATAGATATATCAATACTCTAAGTTGACTCAGAACATGAAGTGCTACATCATCTTGTTGCCAAGATAGATAACATGAGCATAAGATTAACACAATACATCTATTACAGAAGAGTAAATCATATACTTTAATTACAATGAACTCTAGATTAGGAGTGTCTCACAAGAACAAATTACATTAATACATGCTTACAATGCATATTATTGGATCACCGAGTAGTACAATACATAAGAGAATATATCCATGAAACCAGAGAGAAGAATGTAGCAGCCCCTTGTCGATGTCGTCACCAAAACTGATGTTGATATCTAGATCCCCAATGGTGGGTGCAACACCACCCTACCATGTGGAACCTCAAGGGTCGACCCCCCATGCTCAGAGATGATAAGATGGCCATACACAAGCATAACAACAATAGGGAAAGAAGTCTCATATACACAACCAAACAAGGGATGCCACAAGGACAGATAGTTCACATGAACACATATTAAGCACGTGGCAATCATGCCAATGAAGCACTACTCAAATAAGAAGGGGTGAGAAGATGGGGGCAGCAATAAGGAAGTAGCTATACAAAAGAACTCATCTCATAATCTCATGCCATTCATAGAACACATGAATCAGGTTACCTCCAATAGGCTAAACAAATGAGCACTCATACTCGATGCTACATTGGGAGTCACTTCCAAGCCCACCATATCATCTACACCCATCACAGACAAGCTCATCTTGCATGCATAAGCATTAAGCAAGCACGTGAGCACCACACATGAGGACATTACACACAAATCACCACTTTGTGGCTACAACAGGGAATGCAAGATAATTCCAATATAAGAACGACCTTTCAATAAGGATAACAACATCAATGAAGAGAGAGAAGAACCTCCAAGGATAGGAGAACATCTTAAGAATGAAGGTAAAACATTACCTCTCCATCTATCTTTCTCAAGCAAGCATTTTAGCATCCCAAGAAGGTAAGAGAGAGGAAAGTATTCTTTATTTGCTTCTACTTGATAAAAGTCTTAGACATATACATGCCCAACATGTAGGTCTATCATGCTTATATCCCAGTCAGCTAGAGATATTTCTACCTTATACAACATTGAAAGAAGAGAGCTGGGAGGGTGAGCTAATTTCTTTGTTCAAAACTTGTATAGAGAGCATAACATAGTAGTCAAACCCAGTGGGTCCCATTTGTTGTAAATCTAGTTATAAGTTTTGTAAGAGTATTTGTCCCGTCTGACGAAGATTGTAATTATGTTCCTGATTTGCCTAAACATTAATTCCAAGGATGAAATCATATCACTTGGATTAGATTCTAAACCATACCATACACCTTAGTATAGAATGCTACTTCATATTTACAGTGAAAAAACTGGGGGTAAATTTAAAAGATGGTAATAGTCACATTTAGAATGAAGGAACAAAAATTAATCGATGTAAAAATTAATATACATACAATAGAAATAATAGAGTTTCCATGATAAAATAGATGACATTACACCTGTAATACTTACACAAAATAGATATGGGAAAAGACTACAGAAATATTCAAGTGATTGTAGTAAAATATGGAAGTACAGACAATGTGCATGGTTTGGCAGGGACAATATATTGTAGGGAGACATGGGTGTTTTCATTAGGCAACCACACTATTTCAAATATGTCATTTTTACCAGCGTGCTCTCAACTAGTGCCACTAAGCATGGAGAAATTTTGATAAATACTTCAGGAACAAATGTTTGGAGGACATAAATATAAAATATGTATATATAGATAAGGTATATGGTCTGTATGATAGAATTCTCTAGAGAGATGACCTCTCATGGATTAGATTGATCTCAAGGTACGCACAATGCAACTTCAATGACAAGGGCTTTAGAACTTAAATCATATGCAAATAGTTTGAGGTGTAGAAAAAGGCACATGAATTGTTTGACAAGAATCTTCAAGACACCTCTTATGCATTGAAATGATAAAATAAATGCAATGGAGTCGATAGGTGTTACCTGATTCCACAACCTTTGCCAGTGTCTTGCATCTCTTTGATTAACTTGTGTCTGGAACCTTTTCATGTAGGTGATATATCACATTCGTTGATAAAGAAAACCCATGCAAGGTTGAAGAAATTGGCGTGAAAGATGAAGCCCGCAGGCGACTTTTTTTTCCAGATTCAAGACATTTTCTTAATGCTATGGGCCAGGAGGAAAAATAATTATTTCTCTACCATCATAGTAAAAGGTTGGCATTTGCAGCTGTACTAGTGAACTAGTGCGCAGGGCATGGAAGAATGGAAAAGACATGTGAGTTGTTTGAGAGAATGCATCATAAAGGCGTCGTCTCATGGAATGCAATGTTTGCAGGAAATGCACGAAATGGATTTGTTGAAAAAGATTTAGAAACTTTCAAGAAAATGTTACTGGCAGGTGTAAATCTAGATTCTCAAACCTTTGCTAGCATAGAGAGGGCACGAAAACTGTTTGACAAAATGCCTCAAGAACTGTGGTCACGTAGACTGGAATTGACTACAGGATCTGCTCAAATGGATTTTTTTAAGAGGCTTAAGAAACTTTTAAGCAATTGCTATTGGCAGATGTATGGCGAAATTCCACAACCGTGGTTGGTGTCCTCCTTGCTCGCCCAAAAGGCAGTTTTGGAACAGGTTAATGTCATCCTCCAAAACTTAACGAAGGGGGAGTTTTGTCAGATGTTATAATCTCAATTGCCACGGTAGGGGTTTATGCAAAAGGTGGAAGCATAGACGGTTCACGTGAATTGTTAGGTAGAATGTCTCAAGAAATGCCATTTCATTGACTACAAATTTGATTGCAGGATAAACACAAAATAGATTTGTTTAAAATTAAAGGCTAGAAAAACTTTCACGCAAGCAATTGGCATGCATAAAGCCAATTAACACAACCTTTAATAGCATCCTCGCTGCCTGTCCAGCCACGACCTGAAAACAGAGTATGGATATCCCTTGAAGCAAATTGAAAGGAAAATCTTGTAATATAACATTTTAGCTAGAAAAACTCTGGTAGACTCACATACCAAAATGTGGAAGTAAGGACAAGGCAAGCTAACTGTTGACAGAACGCCTCAGAGAGTTGCTATCTCATGGAAATGTGATAATTGTAGGGTAAGCATGACATGGGTTTGTTTAAAGGGTTTCAAAAACAAACTTACCCGAAGTGGTGATTTGTAGGAGATAAAGGCTCATATCGCTGCCCTCCCTTCTCCTGTCCAAACCCTGGCTACTTCTCCTTCCTTCCCCCAATTTTCCCAAACCTTCTCCCATCCAAGTGAGAAAAAGAAAAAAAATGGGAATCATAAAATCTGAGCCCATATGACATTTTCTTCTTCTTTTTTCTTTAAGTCTAGGTCTAGCCCACATTAATATTATTTTTGGTTTAAATCTTCAAGGTAGATGACCAAGGTTTTAGGTATACTCACCTCATGACCCCCTTATGGGACTAACCACTAAGCCCACTCACCGACTCCAAGCCATAATACAATTATAAATAAAATTGTTGTCAATGAGATTTGCACCCTATCGAATGTGAAGTTAAAAAATCTATTGAAACATGGGAAGAACTCTAAAGCTGTGGGTATCTTTAAAAATAACTCGGTCAACCTCCAGAGAAGGTCGGCTTTTTAGGTGGCTATCACCTAAACTAATGGATTTTGCAGAGGAAAGGGAAAAAAGATACTCATAAAACTAAACTGAAAGATGAAAATAAAAGAGTGATACACCAAACTGATAAAGACAATGAAATTCAGACTTGCATACACTTGGTATAATGACAGAAAAACTGTATGCATGACTCATCACTATTATAGTTTTGCATAAGTGTTTCACAAACAAGTCCAAATGTTCAAACTCCTAAGAGAAAGATAACTTCACAGCTTAAAATTCAAATCACACCTTTTTGATAGAATTTGAAACCAACATTAGTATGTTTTCTGCACAAAGGCTCTAAAATCTGAGACAAAGTTAAAAGGAAATGAAATTACCTCACAAGTACAACTTTATCAATTAGTTGCTAAGCTTAGTGATGCAAAAATGATAGGTAGGCAAAATCTTCAATCAACAATACTCAAGATCTCCACTGTATTTCATATCAAGTAATAATGAGTTACAAAAATATGTCAAAATCTGAGCAAGGATTGTGAAATCACAAGTCTCCAGAAATTGCATAAATCAGAACTGTACAAAATGAGTCACAAAAGTGACTATATCCATCACTATCCAAGTGGTTCTACCAAACAAGGAGCTAGAAACCACCTTGGGTCGGATGCCCACAAAAAGCCTAGAATATAGAACCTAAATCCTCTCCACAAGAGCTCACAATGAGGGAAAAAAGTCCACCATAACTTGGTCTAACATGATGACACATGAAAACCACTCCTAAAGGATTCCAAAAACAATAAAAAAACCTCCTAGATGCTCTCAAACACTCAACTCAACCACTAACTGCCTCTATGACTTATTCAAACCACTCAACCCTAAGGCAACTCAGTAGCTATATACTTGGCATGTGTTTACCAACTCCCCCACTCTCCTATGTGCTTGGGCTCTCAAGGTCAATTAATGTCATGAATATGTTTTACCATTCTCCTTTGCATACACTAATAATAATACACTTTAAATGATTTATAATGATATCATTTAAGTTTAAGTATTTACATTTTATATCTCAGGCAAAGAAAATGAAAGCAAAAGAATGAAAGCACCAAAGTGCTGACCCTAGCAAGAGGGAACACAAGGTAATACAAAAGTCTTACAAGACTCATATGCCACCTCTTGGTATGTTACAAGGCATAGCATATTTGTAAAAATACAAGACATAAGTCTTGACCATGGGCTTTCTATAAAAGAGATGCAAAAAGTAAAAAATGACACAAAAACCTATCAAGTTTCTAGGCTTCAAAGCCTAAAGACAAAAAGTTGAGCAAGTTTTGCATTTTTACTTTGCAACTTTCTTGATCTTCACTATGCACCGCCATGGTCGAGCTCTATCTTGACTTTTGTAGAGACTTTTACTAGTTTTCGAAGGGTTTTTAGTTGCATTTCTTCCCATAGAGCTTAATGAATGGTGACAAATTGCTCAGGTGAGTAGAATGATTCCACTTTTTGAAACTTAACACTATTCTTTAATGGCATTTTTGTATTATTGCATAGTTCTAAGGAAAAATGACAAAAATGCTTTGTTTTCTCTATGATGGCCATGGCCATACCAACTTCATTTCTCTTGGAATGCTACAGAAAATAAAAAAGAAAACTTGTTTTTTCTTACTCTGCTTCTGTAATCCATGATATTATCAAGCTTTTCTTACTGTCTATCAGCCCTCTTCTCATCATTAAAGACTGAACTTCTTCAAAGTTAGTTTAGGGTTTTAAAGGAACAAACCCTACTTTCCTTTGCTATCATAGTTCATAGTAAATGCTTCATCTTTTGTAATGGTCATGGCCATACCTGTTGTTACAAGCTGCATTATTCTTGAAATAATACAGAGATATAATAAAGGTCTTTATACATTTTCCTTTGCTCCTATGTATACTTACAGTCTTTTTAAAAACCAGTCACAAAACATGCTTCACTGCTTTGAAGAAAGCTAAGAACACCATGTAATACCTTATTCTTTTCATGACAGTGAAGAAACACTATCATTTCTCTTGATTTGTCTTAGGGTTTTATTTGAAACAAACCCTCACTGTATGCATACATGGGTTTCCAAAGCATGTCTTCTCGTTTCATTGTATACAAGCTTCTCTGCATCTTTATATTAGCCATGTGCATTTTGTATTTCCATAAGGGTTTTATTGGAACAAACCCTAGCTTCCCTTTTCAACACTCAGTTATGAAAGTATAGCTTTGTTACTCTTAAAAGGTCAAAAATACCTATTAATCTGTCATTGTCAGTGAGGAAAAATTGTTATCAGAGTATTACCTTCCTGTAACATCAATTTTTCACTGTATATATACTTGTGTTTAGTACATCTCATTATCATCATGAAGTGTAAGACATACTATGTCTCTTTTGAAGCAAAACTTCTCACTGTACCTAGAATTCTTTTAAGCACTGGTAGCCTTTCTTGTAACTGTCTCTCATGAACTCCACATTTGATTTGTAGCTTTACACCATGTACCTTTTGCATCAACTATTCTTTTGTTCTGTAGCAGCAAATCATTGACAAAACACTTCATTTTCACCTCTGTATACTTTGATCATTGACAATATTGATATCACTCAGAAACACTTCTCTGTATCTGTCATTGGGTTCTAAAAGCAATATTTCATTTTGTATATATACCTTTTCTATATTACTGATCCTCTCATGGCATTCTGTGTTATTGCATAAGTTTGAAAATCACTCCTGTAGCTATAGCTTTTGATGATTGGAATGCAAAAAAGACTAAGGTTATACAAACTCAACCCTTCCTTACCAAGCTTGAACATGTTCTGTATCTTTCACAACTATGGATATACTTTTCAATTTAGCATATATGTAATAGCATATAGGTAAGCATTAGGCTGTAGATGATACAACCAACTCATCCCTGTATGTTTGAAACATATTTAATGACTCATGTACTTGTGCATCTGAAACATAAACTATAGCCTGGCACTTACACTTGTATCATTTGAACTCTTTCTAGTATACTGTTTAAAAGCATTAATGGCATCTCTATTAGACATGCTGAGCTCAACCCTCGTGGGAGCCACATTTTCTGCACATGCTAAAAGGAAATGAGTGTTAAATGACACCTGTATCTGCACATGAAACAAACATGTTAGCAATAAAAATTCATTTGATTGATGTTCTTGATTATCTTGTTGCTTTCTTGAAGGTCCATGTGATACTGACGGGTTTATTGCATCTAAAAATCAGACTGTATATTTGTAGATGTATGTCATATGTTATATGATGCCTCGTCATTGCTCTACCATTAGTTTTCAACCTCTAATGCAGATTGTTAGGGTAAATAGATTTTACCTTGCTTAACTTTTACTTAGGCAAATAATTATTCAATAGTTATAGTTGGGAAGTTATTCCCATAACCAGTTAGGGTGGTTAATTCATAGGAATGTAAGGCTATAAAATCCATATATCACATTTGTAAAAAAAAGAGAGCAATTCATTGTAATATATATCAATTTATTCTCCATCTTCATATTTTTCTCTCTCTTTATGCAAACTCATGCTCTAGCATTCTCATATGGTGGTTTGTTTCCTGGTTTGATCCTTGAAGACTGCAACTTCATAATGACTCCCTGTGTCTATCCCTACATGGTATCAGAGCTGGAATCAAGAAACTTTCTACTTGTATTGGAGAATTGAGTTGCTAGAGAAGCAATCATATAGGCATCAATCCATGCCTACATCAGTTTCTGGAGGTATCAATCCATGCCGATCTGGAGCTGAGTGGAATTCTGGAGGCATCTATCCATGTCTTCCTCATATCAATTTCATTAAAGAGGCGTCAAACTAAGCATTATTTCTGCATTTTTGCAGTATGGTCGATTATTATTTTTTCAACGTTTAAAATTTTATCAAAATTTTCATTTTGTCATTCATCATCATTATTTGAGACTCAATTTTGAAGGCGTGAAGAGGGTGAGATCAAGATAGTGAGGCCGAAGTAGGCAAAGCTGAGACCCTCTCATTGTTGCAAGTTATGCTTTTTTTGCAGCAGTGTACTCAGGCCCATTATTCTTATTACTGGCAGACCCTATATAAACTAAGACAAATTTCATGGGTTCCCTTTTACATCTGCAGCAAATTTCATCTGTAAATGTGAAAGGTGTAGATTCAAACAAGAGAGCTTGGAGTGCATATTCATCATCCCACACCGAGCGGAGCATTCCTAATCACAGAATATATTTTTGTATGCAAACTTTAATATCTCTAAAGTTTTGCCAAAAAATTTCCTAGGGTTTGTTTTCCACATAGTTGTTGAGGTGGGCCCGTCCATGGCTATTTGTAATGCTATTAGGGACTTTAATCCCACATTGAGCCTAAAGATGTCTTAATTGATCTTTATATATCTTGTGCTTGCATTGTTCATGTGAAGTGCTTCCAAAGGCTCTGCTCACATGCACAGGCAGAGGCAATGGATAGTGGATTTGTGAGTGGTGATTAATTAATACTTGATGACTCTATCTGAACTTTCATTTTAGCAGATTGGTGATTTGTCTATGTTGACATCGATTGGCGCGGGTATCCCGCCAACATATCGACTATAGCCCATTCGGTGGGCCCCCTATTTTGCACCGAATCACGGTGCTTGATTTTTTAGCCTCATAGGCTATTTTTTTTCCCATTCTTAGCAAGAGGTCACGTGTGTGATCAAGGGTCAATCTATCCTAGAGCTTAATCCAGCCCCCTCTATTATTCAGTGGGCTCCATATCAATGATATTTTTTCCACGGACAATATCTTGGGCATCCGGAGTCAAAATTTTGAGTTCCATATATCATCAGAAAGGTGATTCTGCCAACCTTGCAGTGGTGTAGGTCAAACCACCTGATTTCATTGTCTATCAGTCTCTATTGCAGCTTGAAGTCAACCTTCTTTGGACTCCAAAGCTTGTAACTTGGTGCCTCGATCTCTAATTTCTATCATTCTTGTGGTGTTGGAAAGGTGTTGAGGAGCTCTTTCATCCACTCCATGCCCTCTTTTCTTGTTCAAGACTAGGTACTATCTATTGAGTTTTGTGTTTTTTGGGCACTTGATAACTTGGATAGCTTGACACTTGGAGCGGTACAATTTGTGGGGGGACTTTGTTTTCAGTTGCATATCTTATTTGGAAGTTCTACATATAGAAGGTACTATCTTTGTGTTTTGAATAATTCATAGCTTAATGGGTTTTTCTTTGGAGAAAGGGAACTATGAGCAATGGAGTGATTACATCCTCACTAAGATTAGTGAGCTACATCTTTTGTTGTATTTTATAATCAAGTTCCTATTCCCGACACACCTAGTGAGTATCATATTTGAAAGGCTATAGGGCTAAAGTCTTTATAGTTATTTTTGAGCATGTAGATGATGACCTTTTGGATTCACTTGTTCATTTTGATTTCCCTTATAATCTTTGGACTTACATTAGAGAATCATATGGAGATCATGATCCTCCACCATCTATCGACACTTCTGCTTCCAACTTCGATGTGCTTCATTATTCTTCACAGAAGATAAACCATGTTTTTGATCCTTTGGAGGTTTTTGAGACTTCAGATGAGGTCGCAGTTGCTTAAGAGGTTCTTGATCCTTCTTCAAAGATAGTTGATCCACCTTCACATCCATTGGCTTCTTATCTAGAGTCATTGATTGAGACTTCCATCATTCTTGATCAGCAGGACAATCATTGTTTTTCAGATTTGGTTGGAAGACATATTTCAGTATTTTCGTCTTTGGAGTTTGTTCTATATCAGTTTCCACATAGTTCCAATTTGTCACCTTCTTTCTTGATTGGGGATGTACCTGATTGGATTGTGGCATCATCATTTTATCTGGATAAGGAGACACATGAGCATTTTTTAGAGACAACATCATCATCATCATCATTCTTCATGCTTCCATCTTTCAAAGCATATCCTAAATGGGAAGCATACCTGCATTTATACATGGTTTTGTTTCTTCATAAAGGGAGACAAGTGGTTTCTAAGGATTGGATTCTATTTTGCCTTCGGACACTTACCATCTTTGCAGAACATTATTTATTATGGGGGTGGTATGTAGTCTCCTTCTTTCATTCCTATGGGAGGACCATTGAATATACACACATGATGTATGTAGTCCTTGGGGGGTATTAGTGAGTCCTCCATACATGCATTTTGTTTTCTTTTTTTCTCTCTTTTGGAGAGGAGTTTTCTCCCATAAGGTTTTTCTCCTTTTCTCTAGTTGTGAGAGATTGCATCGCATTTTGCTTGGTAAATGGGTACCTAACATGGTTGTGTAGCTGGGACCCATATTGCATCTTGCATCTCATAATAATTATTCTCCCTAAGTTGCACTTAAGGGGGGGGTGTTAGGGTAAACAAATTTTACCTTCTTTAAGTTTTACTTAGGCAAATAATTATTCAATAGTTATAGTTGGGAAGTTATTCTCGTAACCAGTTAAGGTGGTTAATTCACTAGAATGTAAGGTGATAAAAGCCATATATCACATTTGTAAATAAAAGAGAGAAATTCATTGTAATATATATCAATTTATTCTCCATCTTCATCTTTTTCTCTCTCTTTATGCAAACTCATGCTCGATCATTCTCCTATGGTGGTTTGTTTCCTGGTTTGATCCTTGAAGACTACAGCTTCATAATGACTCCCTGTGTCTATCTCTACACAAATAACTAGAGGTAGCAAGACTGACAACAGCTGGTTGTAGGACACGCGGACAACACGGGATGACGCAAGACAACACTAGCAGGACCAAGACTCGTCATTCAGGTAATGACAAGTCACCCTATAATAATTGCACATTTATTTCTTTAATTTTCTATAAATGTATAGTCTTTATTTTCATTTGTGATGAATCAGTTAGTCTCATGGCTTGTGTGAGACCTTATACATTTATTTTTCCAATGAAGACTACTTTTCCTCTAAAAGATTTATACAATCTTTCAAATAAGTTATGCATCTAAAATGCAAATTGGCACTATTATCTTAATCTGTCTTATTTGTGCACATGGATACAATACAATAGAAATAAAATCTACCTTTCTTTTCTTTAAAACTTCAAAAGCTCTACCTGATTGAGCTAGTAGTGAAATTAGGTAACATTTTTGGTGACATCTGCTATATGTTTGCCTGCTAAACATCAGACAAATTGCCTAGACCTTATCCATTGGGCATAGAGTCACTCTGAGACTTTTAAAACACTTGGACAAATGGATTTTTGACTTTCTGCAAATTAACAGAACAATGCATGATACCTTGAAAACCCTACTCTATGTATTAGAAACCCATGACCAACTAACTATCTATTCAAAACAACACTTGGAGGAAAAAGCCTACTCAGTTACTAACCCTACTCTACATTAATCAAGAAAGACATCAACTCAAATAAAACCATTCACTGGTTGGGTCAAGTAGCTGCCACTTCTACATAATTTACAATGTTTGCCATGCTTGTGGATAGCTAGAAAGAGATGAAATATGAATAGAAATTCAACAAAGAGCTGCAATACCTCTTGAAGAACATACATAAGTTCACTAACCTTTTCATATGGAATATAAACATTCTTGTCCTGAGGTAGATAAGTGACTTGAAACTTCTCTCCCCTAGCTGTACCTTCATGCTTGGGTGCAAGCAAGATATCAATATTCTTATTGGTCTCCATTCTGACTAGATGCCTAAGTGGGCATCCTCTAGAAAGAGTAAATTCAGAACTCTCCATGTTGGTTCCTTGTTGTTCCAAATCATGTTGTTGTTCCTCCTCTTTTTTTTGATCTTTTACTTCAAATGGTGCTGGCTCAATATCCAAAGTTGGGCAAAAAGAGGTTTCTTCATGAGTCAAAACAGACTTTAGATCATCCCAAAATGAAACTACCTCATGATCCAAAGCTTCATTCTCATATTGACTTTCACAAACCAACAAGTCATTACACTGTTTAACATCTTGTAGTTGTCCCAAGTCTTGTGTTATCATAGTCATATCCTCTTCACTTTGTTCAACAAATGAAGGTAGCTCATCACACCAAAATATATCAACCTCTTTTCCCCCAAGTTCCTCATGTTCATTTATCTCCTCTACAAGTTGTTCCTTCTCTTGTTCAAACCTGTGAACTTGCTATCCTGATTTAGCATGATTTACAACTTCTTCTAGTAGGTTTAATCCTTTGTCATCTAGTTTAGAGACAAAAACTTCAAAGTCATCCCAAAATAAATCTTCCTCACACTCTTCATGAGATTCTAATGGAGGAGGACTATTTTCTACTTCATAAAAGCTCTCAGCCATCTGTGTAGGTTCCAAAAAAGTTTTACTTTCACTCTTTTACTTGATCTGAGACCCCATTGTCAGCCTGCTTAGTTTTAATCAGCAACTTCTCATATTGTTGAGCATCTTCTTACTGGTTTGAAATTGCTAGTAAGTTAGGTACCTGAATGCTTTCTCATCTTGTTCAACAAAAATAGGTAGTTGATCAAACAAAAAGACTAGTTCTTCCTCTTCATGTGGTGCCTTCTCCAATGAAACTTGGGCATTCTGTCATTGCAACTGAAGACCTTTACCTTGCAACCTCTGTATGCTACTTTCATTCATTTTATAAATAGCATTAGAAAATTCTTCAAATGAATGAAAATGTAAGGGATTTAGTGACAGGTCTGATCCTACATCCTCTTCACATGTGTTATGCTCATATTTTGCTAAGGACATGGTACAAACAACAGCAACCAACTGCTCCTCTTGCCATAGAGTTTCATGTTCATACTTACCTCCTGGTAAGAAATTTGATTTCTCATCTTCTTGATCTTAGACTGGTATGGAAGGGGTAGCCTTAACAAGATTTGGCATTTTATAATCAAGATAACTAGTCGAAGAAGGCTGCCATGGTTTTTCAGTACTTTGATGGCTTGGTTCAAGTTCTTGATATGACTGAAACTGAGGATTAATAGACTGGTTTGACTAATTTTGTTCGTTCATGGGCTCCTATTGTAAAGCATATTCTTGCTACCTCTGTATGTCATTCAGCTGCTTGGTCTAGTCAAGCAATATGTTCTTGATATTTGCAATCTCTAGTCTCTCATCATTTTGAAGTTGATTGGGAAAGTAGCATTACTGGTTTGGCATAAAATGGGATTCTTGAGGTTGGTCATGGGTATACATTGTCTGCCATGGAATTTGTGCATGGGTGGGAGTGTGGCAAGCATGACAAACTTATTGGTTTGGACTAAAACTAGCTATGTGACCACTGTCATATGGTTCATAAGATGGTGTATGAATAAAATTTTCATGAAATGGTGGAAAGTAAGACATATTTCTTTGAAATGAAGACATATTGCAGCATTTATATCAGCTGAAAACTCATTGAAAACTTCACCATATAAATCAAGTCTAATTTTTTAGTAAAATAATTACATACCAGCACTTGTCTTCTTGAAACTGGGTAAGTGCAAAAAGATGGGGGGCCAAAAAGTGGCCAAATTAATTTAAAAAAAAATTAAGTCATAACACGAACACGTTATAACGCGTTCACATTATGGCTTGGTAATGACGAGCCTAAGGCTCGTCAAAACCAAGCCATAACGTGAGTGCGCGTTATAACGCGAGCGCGTTATGACTTGCTATAAATTAAAAAAAATGTTTCTAATGTCATTTCATTTCTTTCTTTCTTCTCCTCTATGCCCGTGGCCTGCAAACCCTAGAAAGTGCACTTGTGTTTTGCAAAACTCCATTCAACACAAAAACCTTATCAATTCATCGCCAAAATGCCACCACGACGTCGAGCACGCCAAAGGAGTGAGTTATATTTATTTTTTTGTTTGAATTTGTTTCTAAATAGGTAGGTTTTAGTTGATTTTTGATGTATATTTTGTTAATTGTTAGGAAATGTTAATGCACCTCCTCCTCCTCCTCCTCAAAATCCTGAGGAGGAAATACCTGCAGAACAACAACCTCCTCCATCCATTCCTCGACATGCCCCTGGAACACAAGAAAATATAATGGGGCAAATTGAAAACAACAAAAAAGAAATTGAAGATATAATTGCAAGGTTGAAAGATCCTTCCACTTCAACCTTGCATAGGTCCACGCTTGCTGAATCTCTTGAATCTATGTTATCAAATGTAGATTCAATTAGCAAGCAAATAACTAGTTGGACAGATAAGAGGAGAGAGTTTAGAGATTATTATGCAGACAAGCTGTCATACCAAGATGTGAAAAAATTATAAATCACAAAATTAGACTTGTGTTCCATTTTCACAAACCCACAAACAAATCAACCTCCACCCATTACATGCAAGAGGTTCCCTATCCATTGGTGCAACAACCAAGCGATAAGGGACAATTTTGGGCAGAGGTGGTGGATGGTTTTTGACCATCCTCCATGCAATAATAATGAGGTCCCGCAATACTTTTTGAGGAAACTCTACTGCGAGTTTGTCCTCAATAAAGTGCCAAACTATTTTGATATGCGGGACTTCCAGGGTAGAGGTGGGGGGTCAGCACAAGATAGACCAGGGGCACGTCTTGATCCACAGCGGGTAGTGAGATGAGTAATCAGCAGACCAGCCCACGAGCATGTTTCTATCCCTTCCATTATGAAGGAGAGTGTTGAGGTCGATAAACTTCAGTCCATTAGTGCCTTGACCCAGAGCATCATAGAGCATGCCAGTCTTGCAACACAGAGTGGGTTGGGAGATAGTGCGAGGAGTAGGGTCCCACCCCATACTTGTCAGACTTGCGGGTCAGCCTGTGGTTATGACCCCATGGATAGTCAGGATGCAGGTGCACAGGCTACATCTGTAGCTGAGCAGATGGTGATGACAAATACCCTCTTGAGTGAGACTTTCAGCCTTGATACTCAAGTAAATATTAGCAAGTTTATTAAATTTAATTTATTAAATTTTATTTTTGAAATGCAAGATTAACTAATTTAAATTGATGATTTTAATAAAATTTTAGGGTCATAGCGTCGATGCAGTTTTCAGTGGTTCTCCACCTGCATTTTACACTAGATCATCTACTGTCGAGGTATGTAACTAGTAAACAATTATAAATATTACATGTGAATAGCAAAGTTATATGAATGGTATTCTAATATCTGATTTTGGATGTTGACTAGGTTAATAATGTAGATTTCACGGCAACACCTGCCAGCGGTTGTGGACTTCAAAGCTTTACGGAGGTAATAAAATAAATAGTTTAATGAATGAATTGTACATACTAAATTTTTGTATGTGACTTGTGTGCTTTATTGTGTGTACTTCCATGTTTAGATGAACATGTGTGTATGTTAGGAGCCATGATTTGCATCACTATTATAGTTTTCATAATTGAATAATGTTGTTTTATTTCCAGATGATGCAGGATGCGGAGACACCTCCCCATGTTCATAGGGCAATGGAGCAGGGTGTGGCCTCTGTGATTCATAGCTCCATGGCATTGACAGGGGTATGAGGCAGATTAGTAAATTTCAATTTACATTCATTGTTATAGTTGTCTATTTTTAAAAAATCAAAAGATTATTGATTTGAAGTTTAATTTCTATCTGGATGGTTTCTATAGGACTTGACATCACCAGGGCCTATTCCTGCTACTGAGGCAAGCAAGGAGACAAATTATATGTTAGCGGTAAGTGATTATTTTGTTAAATGTTTCATTTTTTATAACATGTAATTTCTATATATTAATGTCTATACTTTTTTTTGTAACAGCTAAAGATGCAGGAAGAACTAAATAGGAGGAGTAGCCCTCGGGTTCGTAGTAGACCACCTACATGTGCGTATCCATCCCCTAGAAGATTAAAGGCTGCCCGTGATTTATTCTCTTCACCAACTAGAGGGGAATGACTTTTTATTGTGTTTGTTTGTTGTATGCCTATATGGCATTTGTGGACACATATTTTGTATTGTACATAGTTGACATTGTATGCCTATATGGCATTCTTGTAAGCATATATGGCTATTTTGTATATATGTTATACTTATATTGACAAATATTGATGTATGCCTATATGGATATTTGGTTAATACAAATCTTTTTAATTGATGGCATCCATACTTGCATTATAAATCCATGTTTGAATGGATATTTGTAGATGGCTACTTCAAATATTTAAAGTCCAATTGTATTACATAGGATGTTTGTTGATCTAATAAGCTAGCTATTGTTATTCAAGTATCACCTAAACCTCATTTTGAAACTAAAAGATAAAAGTTGTATTTAAAAAAAAATGAATCATCATGTTGAATAGAAAATATTAATATTCTTTATGAGTAGCATAGAATGTCAACTATATGCAATACAAAAAAATGAATCATCATGTTATTCTTTATGTTTGAGATCTTGAAAATGACTAAGTCTGGTAGCCTAATATCTTGAAACACTAGGATGAATATCCAAGTCATTAGGATGATTGCACCTTGACAAAAAGTCATTAAGATGAGCACCTAAAGGAGACTTTCTTAAACATTCAAACATTGAGCAACAAGCATGAAGGGTTAAGGCGCAATTTGCAACTCATAAAGCCTCAAAAGGGCACCCAACTTAAAGAGAGCATTCATTTAAGACAAGGCACCCATTGTCACCTATTCCACCATAAAAGTGCACCTAAGGTGGAAGGAGAACAAGCCACTACTAAGTGAAGCGCACCTATTGTCTAAACCACTTCATTATGGCACCCTAGCATGAGGAGGAGTATATAAGTCAATAGGAAATGGTGCCTAGAATGCAAATGAAGGACTAAGTGGCATTTTCAATAAGCATCAATTCACCTTGAGATTTCAATAAATACATCAAATTGAGCCCCATAAGCCTAGGTGCCCTTTGCCTTCAAAAGAACCTTGTATTGACGTCAAGAGTTGGATTGTTGATGACTTCCCTAGCTAGAGATAATAGTGAAAACAATCCTTCCACCATCAGGATATTGAAAAATAATCATAATATAATGAGATATGGGATAATTGACATACCCCTTGTGAAAAGTGATGATCATAACAAGAATGGTCACCTCAACTTAATGCCCAATAAATTTAATACTATCAAGCATCCACATAATAGTAGATAATCTTATCAAAAGTCACAGAGAAATTTCTAAGGACCATAGTGTTATCCCTATGACTTGACACATACTACTTGTTTCATAAAGCAAAGGGACATGATATAAATATTGTTGTTATATGGAGCCTAATTAGACTCGGAGGTTAAATTTACCCAACTTTTATTAGCGTGGTTTCCCCCCAAATATTTTCCTACTAGTTTTGGCGCCTTGAAGTCTAAGTGCATGAAAATCATGAGGATGAGCACTTATGGATGGGATAGCCTTCATAAGAGTTTAAATAAGAACATCATCAAAATGTGCCATGGTAGAGAGACTTGAGACCATCATCAAATAAGCCAAAATATCTATCTCTGATGACTTGACACAAATCCTAAAACCACCTATTGGACCAATAGGATCCTAGGTGCTCACTTCATGCATTATGTTTTCTAGGTGCTAGTTTGATGCTCCATCACAAGGAAAGTGCGCCCACACTTGCAAGTGTTTTTCTTCAGGATCTAGGTGCCAGTTGAAGGTCGTAGTTGCCAAGAAGAGCGCCTAGTAAGAGGAAGTCTTTTGGAGTCTCCAAAACACATCAAACACTTGACTAACAAGAAGATAACTTTTTCCCATGTTAGGCACTTTAAGAGGGAAGTTAAAACACGAATAAGCGCAAACTTGTCTAGGCACAAACTCAAGCTTGTTGAGGATACACATGGCGCCCAACATTCCTTGGTGATTTCAGAAACTTCAAACGCTCAGAACTGTTCAAGGAATGCCCAATACCCCTTCTTGATGATAGGCCACCAAAGTGAGGGTGGAATTGCACCTTGATGGCATTAGGCGCTATCTAGAGTATGCTACTCCATGGAAATGCGCCTTCTTGCTTAGAGTCTTAATGAAAAGTCCTGGAGGTTAAGATGCGCCTTGTCTTAATGAGGTGCAACTCTTGGGTAAGAAAGCTTGTAAAGTGCACCTAACTTAGTGAAGAGGTTGATAACTTCTAAACCATTCCTAGAACTTAGATTGCTTCAACTGAAGATCATCTTGCACCAATACATCACCAAACTTTCAATCACAAGATCAATTCAAACTTAGGTGCTCATTAAGAGTCTTTCCAATGTTGGCGCATCTGAGAGGTTGAACTAGCAAGAGATGACACCTATCTTCCTAGACCTTGTTTCAATATGTTTGAGTTTGAAAGTTGACTCAATGGTATCAAGATGGCGCCATAGAGTCTTTGGACTAGTTCCTTAGAGTTTCAAAAATATTCTGGCTCCTTGAAAATTCCTCCTACATGATTGGGCACCATTTCAAGGTCCTGGAACCATGATGTAGCGCCTTATTCCTCTAGGCACCCATTCATGATTGTGCAACTTGAGATTGGTGCCTAGAGTGAATAGGCTTTCATCCTGACTTAATTCACTAAGGCAACCTTATCTTGAAGGCCAAACAACTTTTCCTGCCAGAGCGCCTTGATTGAAGACTCAACATCCTTGGGCGCTCATTTGGACAATTTGATGTGAAATTGGTGCCTAGACTCCAAGAGTCAACTTTCTGCTTTCCAGACTTAGCCAAATTTTGAGTTTCTGACTTTGTTCCTACAAAACAATGAGATTGAGTTAGTCAAAAACCAATTCATTCCCTCATCATTCTGAATTAGCCTCTGGAAATGAGCAATAGGCTAATCCATTCTTCACTTGATGATCAAGCTAGAAATGGGGACATGACAAGGTAAGTTGTATCTAATGACATCACCTAATTGAGCGCCTAGGAGGTATAAAGCTTAACGTTGACATGAGGACAAGCACTTAGTAAAGGAGAGTTTCTCAAACATTTAAACATGTGAATGAAGTCATACAAATGCACTAAGTCATCTAGGTGCCATTTTCCCCTTGTGTACCCTTACATTTGCGCCTAAGAAGAAGTTGCAACTTTACATTGCCTCCTTCTGACAGATTTTGAGGCAGCAAAAAACCTTTCACCACGAGCAAATGTCTCAAAGATATAAAAAATTGAGAGAGGTTATTGTAGAGGCACTCTATATGATTGTGTTACTATAGACGGAATGTTTCTAAGTGACACAGTTTTTGAGTAACATCTCGTCAAAGATTGTTTCCTCTTTGCACTTTGAACTCTTTAGGGATATTGTTGGTACAATGTAGCTCAGACTGTTTCGACATATTTGGGTGAAAAATAGGACCATGCCTAGCGTAAATGTACCCATCCAGATGCGTTGGAATAGTTAGTTTGGTCATATCAAGAGCAGGACAAAAGTTACACTCCTTTGCAACTTTACACTGCCTCCTTCTGACGATTTTTGGGGCAACAGAAAACCTTTCACCACGGGAAAATGTCTCAGAGATATACAAAATTGAGACAGGTTATTGTAGAGGCACTCTACATGATCGCATTGCCTCAGACAAAATATTTCTAAGTGACATGGTTTTTGAGTAACATCTTGTCAAAGATTGCTACCTTTTTGCACTTTGGACTCTTCAGGGATATCGTCGGTACAATGTAGCTCGGACTGTTTTGACATGTTTGGGTGAAAAATAGGACCATGCCTAACGTAAATATACCCATCTGGATGCGTTGGAATAGTCAGTTTGGTCGCATCAAGAGTAGGATGAAAGTTACACCCCTTTGCAACTTTACACTGCCTCCTTCTGATGATTTTTGGGGTAGCAGAAAACCTTTCACCACGGGCAAATGTCTCAGAGATATAAAAAACCAAGAGAGGTTTTTGTAGAGGCACTCTACATGATCACGTTACCTTGGATGAAATATTTCTAAGTGACACGGTTCTCGAGTAACATCTTGTCAAAGATTGCTGACTTTTTGCACTTTGGACTCTTCAGGGATATCGTCGGTACAATGTAGCTCGGACTGTTTCGACATGTTTGGGTGAAAAAAAGGACCATGCCTAGCATAATTGTACCCATTTGGATGCGCTGAAATAGTCAGTTTAGTCACATCAGGAGCAGGACGAAAGTTATACCCCTTTGCAACTTTACACTGCCTCCTTCTGACGATTTTTGGGGCAGCAGAAAACCTTTCACCATGGGCAAATGTCTCAAAGATATAAAAAACCGAGAGAGGTTATTGTAGAGGCATTCTACATGATCGCGTTGCCTCAGACAAGATGTTTCTAAGTGACATGGTTTTCAAGTAACATCTTGTCAAAGATTACTGCCTTTTTGCACTTTGGACTCTTTAGGGATATCATCGATAGAATGTAGCTCGGACTGTTTCGACATGTTTGGGTGAAAAATAGGACCATGCCTAGCGTAAATGTACCCATCCGGATCTGTTGGAATAGTCAGTTTGGTCGCATCAGGAGCAAGACGAAAGTTACACCCCTTTGCAACTTTACACTGCCTCCTTCTGACGATTTTTTGGGGCAGCAGAAAACCTTTCACTACGGGCAAATGTCTCAGAGATATAAAAAACTGAGAGAGGTTATTGTAGAGGCACTCTACATGATCACATTACCTCAGATGGAATGTTTCTAAGTGACACTGTTTTCAGGTAACATCTTGTCAAAGATTGCTGCCTTTTTGCACTTTGGACTCTTCAGGGATATCGTCGGTACAATGTAGCTC
The DNA here is from genome assembly GCA_027924645.1 of Cunninghamia lanceolata. Lineage (NCBI taxonomy): Eukaryota > Viridiplantae > Streptophyta > Pinopsida > Cupressales > Cupressaceae > Cunninghamia > Cunninghamia lanceolata. The sequence continues at coordinate 2,633,002 of BSBN01000749.1, read as the reverse complement.
AGACTGTTTCGACATGTTTGGGTAAAAAAAAGGACCATGCCTAGCATAAATGTACCCATCCAAATGCATTAGAACAGTCATTTTAGTCGCATCAGGAGAAAGACACCAAAAATGCAAAAGTTGCTTTGTACAACTTGACAACGTTGACACTTTTTTGCAACATGACTCAAAGACTCAAACTAATCCCAAATGACTCAAAGTGACTTAAAATCACCTTGATTTTGGTGCCCAATGTATATTATAGAGGTCTAGGTGCTCCTTATCATTCAAACATCTTAGATGAGCGCCTAGGAAAGGAAAAACCTCTAAGTTTCATCATCATGAGCACCTAATATCAAGAGACTTTAATGGCTCAAACCTTAGCATGGATTCCTAAGGCGCATTTCATGTCTCCTTTCATCCATTTTGGCGCCCTTATGTAAATTTTTCAACTTGATTTAGCACCCTGTATTTGAAGGAAGATCTAAACGCGTGAAAGTGGATATCGTTTTGCAAGAGTTTGGATCATCAAAATTGAAAGAAATAAGTCTATTAAGCTTGGGTGCCCTTGGTCTTCTTTTCATTCATTATGAGCGCCTTGCGAGAATGGTATATAGGTCATCATCATGATTAGGCGCCCTAGATCTAGAGTGTTGGAGAGATCATCAAATGGTGTCTAGAGGAAGTAGTGTGAGTTATGAGTTTGGTCGCATCAGGAGTAGGATACCAAAAATGCATAACATGATGATGTAAAAATGTGTATATGTGTAAAAATGCAGGAGGAAATAAAAAAAAGACAAACCTTACAAATTAATGTGCATACTTACAACTCAATGTAACATGACTTTACAAAATTAATGTGAATACTTACAAATTAATCCAATGAACCATCTGGGTCTGCTCTACTCTTTATTGTGTCAAGTATTGCTTCATGGTCAGACTCACCCACCTTCCACAAGATTTTGTTTAAAGGTCTACCCCCATACTTTATCAAATGAACATTGGATGCCATGACAATGTTCGAGTAATGAAGAATCTTCTGATGCATGTCAAAGTCTTGAAATAGCCAAATATTAACACTCTTATGTGGGTACCTTCTAAGCCATGTTCCAGTAATAACCACTAAGCCTATAGGGTATTCGATGTTTTCTCCATCTATAACAGGGGCCTCCAACTTCTTTTTGGCCTCAACATAATGACATAAGTAGTAATCTGTTCCCTCTTCATTATCTTCATCTGCAATAGCTGCATAGACGTGCCCTACATTGATATGTATAGCAAATTAGATGAAATTAATCAAACATTACAAAAACACTACAAAGTAAGATGACATTACCTGGTTGAACTAGATGAAATTAGATGCATAAACGTGCCCTATATTACCTGGTTGAACTAAATCTAATATGTGGTCGAAGTCAATTGATGATTCCATTTGTGTTAGTTCCAGTGCTGTCGGGGGTCGATACGTGTCAAGTGGGCTAAGATAACTTAACTGCCATTCGTCAACCCACTCCTTTGACTCACACTCATCCCATACTTGAATTGTACAGGAAGAACAAAAGCATGACATCTTTCATGTATGGATACTCCATGAACCTACAATTGAGCTTTTGAAAGAGTGCATCTCATTTGATCCTGTCAGTGTACAACATTCTTCATATGGTGCAATGTTAGTATCAACTATCAACCAAAAAAATCTACAAACTGAAGACTTACCTTCATTACCTGGACCCATGGAAGCATTACACCACTCGACAATCGATTTTGTATTTGTCAACTTTGCATTGTATTTATACTTTAACTCTTCTCGTGCTATGGCTCTTTTGATACATGCTCCCCCTTTCCATGCCCTGCCTCACAAAAGTCCCACATATGCTAAATACCTGTAAAATTATGCCTCCTACTCAGCCAATAGAAATTCCACGAGTTCTTGAATTGTGACGCACAGTTATCTGACCATATGATATGCTGGCTGAACGATATGCCCCTTCTAGCCTAATCATTGTAGAACACCTAAAAGCAACCTTGCACGAACTCTGTAGAATGCGTACGATTATCACTAATATAGAAATTATACTCCCTTATGATCTTTCTGTCATCCTCTGTACTATCATTTGCATGAATGAATGTGATGTGCACAAATATAGAAACCTGTGTGGAGTTGTAATATTGTGATTGCACCTCACGCGGTGGCTGTAGACTGTAGTTCTTTGCAAAGTCGATGATTAAAACAATGCTACCAACCAGAAATGTGTCCTTGCATAACTTGAATTGCAAGTCCAACCATCGAGCTCTATGGGCATGTCTTACATACTCATACACTATGTTGTCACAAAATATAGGCATAAACTGATACACTGGAATCTTTTCAATAACCAATTCACACCTCTTTGCTTCTTTACCATCTTTTGTGTTGTATGCCACTGTTTTATACTTGCCAAACTCTACTAGTTTGTTTCCAACCACATGTGTTCTTTCCATATGTTCACATATTGGCAAATGTTGCAAGCCACCGCAACGATGACATGTGCCATCCAAGCATAATTTCTTGTAGAATATTTGACCTTCCTCTCTTTGACATAAAATTCTTGATATGAAGTCTCTTGAAGATGTTGGTGGGGCACATATGGCACAACCCTGCAAATCATTGTTAGTATGGATATTTTAACATATAGACCTATAAGCATCAAAATGGTTAGAAAATTCAATATGTAATCTACAACAACAAGTAGTGCATGTGTGATTTATCTTAACATAGAAAGGTTTTAGCATTTCAAAATATCTTTGACAAATTTTAATTTGAGGATACTTCTCTAGAAATTTACCATAAAACTATGTTTGAGTCTCATCCAAAAAATGATTTGGATGTGGCTCACGGTTCTGACTACCGATTCTCCTTCTTACCACATCCCTTTGATTCAGAGATAACCTTGTGTAATTCTTCCAAAAGTCTTCAATTAGTGATCTCAGTGCTTCAACAATTGGTTTATCTTTTCATGGTAGTCTCCCCGAGAATGCCCATAATTCATTGGCATTAGTGTCCTCAATTCTTTGGCGTCTTCCAACGGATCTTTATAAAGTTTTCCTATTAATTCTCAATCGTTGACTCGTCTTTCTAATGAGATGAGCTTTCCTCGTTTGACTACTTACTATAGTCGATGTAATCACACGCAGTGTTCATTACTATCTTTTGTGCGTGAGGTGTTACCCACACTCTCATACGCACTCATTAGATTCTTGACAATAGATTTTTCACTTGAAGCCTCTAATGTTCTCAACCCAAGAATCTTCATGATAGACCTATACTTTATACTTCGCATCATTTCAACGAATAGTTGACATCTTGCAGTCTCATTTAAATTTTCAAAGAACAATCTCCAAATCTTATTAGCATATCTTCTACAAGTGCATTTTGGAATCTTACCTTCCATTGGCTACAAAATATTCTCATCAATATCAATCAAATACTTTGGCTTTCTATGCAAAATTCTAGGTGGTGTTAAGTTAGGTAAATTCATCTCAACATTAGAAATTTCACCAATATTTAAATGAGATGGGTTAGATGGCATACCTTTGATCGAAGATGGAATAGATGACATACCTTAAGGTTGAGGTGGGAATGATGGCATACCTCCTTCATCACATGTGAGTGATGAAGTACTCTCAACTTGAGATGTTGTAGATGGTGTCCCTACATGTTGACTTGCAGTAGAGGACGTGTCTCCAACTATGGTATTCAAATCTCTCATACCATGAAGTTTTTTCATTCGTTCTCTTTGTGATTTTTGTGGTTCCTCTTCAATTGGTATGTCTTCATTTATCGTGTCCAATTTCCTCTTCTCACGAAGTTCCGTCATAGCCACTACTTTCTTTGCATTCTTAGCTTCTATCTCTTCCTGTGTTGGTTTAATTCTTGATCGTTTCCTCGGCATGACGGAGCATTTGTCTGTAGCATGATAAATAGACCAATATTAGTTCCTAAGAAATGAATACAAGATAATAGTGGGATTGTATTTTTATTATGTTGTAAGGATTTATTCTTGTATAGTCTGACATCATCATATGTTAAGGTCTATTTGTTACACATAATTATTAAAGAGCCCAAGTGTAGAAAATATACATGGCATCATGTGAGATTGTAGGTTGCTTTCTTGATTGGGAATGTGTCTATTTTAAACATGTATGATAAAGCATGATAAAGTAATTCAATCCGAAATAAGGAAATTGTAAAGAACATGCATGTAAAGACTTGACATACCTAAAAAATGAAGATTCGAATGGAGAGAGTACCCAATTATGTAGTGTTTTTTTTCTTCTTGCATCAAACTTGGTGTGAAAACTATGTTATTTCCTCCTTCTCAAGTTGGCAAAGTAGAAAAGGGTGTGGAAAGATCATGCAAAGGTGGTACAATGTGTCAAATGTGCATGTGAACTTCCCAACAGCATGAAAGCACTTCTTTTTTGTCGGAGCACGGGCAGAATCAATATGAAAATAGAGCATGTGGGCCTGGATCACGGGGGTCAACACTTTTTTACCGTTTCTATAGCAACACAAAACGTGAGCACTTTATAACGCGCTCGCATTTTGTCCTGCTATAGATTGATCACATCCTTTGCATTGATCACATCTCTTTCCAAACCTTCCTCTTCAAACTTGAATGACCACAAGGTTTTTGAGGGAGAACTTTTCTTGTTTCCTGCAAGAGCTTGCCAGATGCTCTGCCATATGATAGGCATAACAATGAAGGGGCAAGCCCTCATAATCAAGTTCTTGATAGAAAATGCCCATCGAGGAAGAAAGACAGATCTTCTTTGGAAGTAGAAGTTCTAGTTTGTGACAAATCCTTATCCAAGCATAAATAGCAGGGGTTCTGTCAAGCGATTTCCAATCCACTTCCACAAAGTCTCTTGAAGACTTCTTGATTGATTCCAAAACATCCACACTCCAAAATTGAAGAGGCAATCAATATAATCGAACATATAAATCTACATTTAACGATAGAAACCCTCAACACTATACCTTAAACCCTAATCCCTCAACCCTTAACCCTAAAACTCATCCCTAAACCCTAATCCCTAAACCCTAATCCCTAAACCCTAATCCATCATCCCTCAACTCTAATCCCTCATCTCTAAACCCTAAATGCTATCCCTATTCCTAAACCCTCAACAGACTCGATACTATACCTTAAACCCTAATCCCTTATCCCTAAACCCTCCAACCCTATCCCTAATCCTTATACCCTCCACACAAGCTACTTTAACCCTAATCCCTTGACCCTCAACCCTATTCCTAACCCCTTGACCCTCAAACCTCAACCCTCAACCCTCAACGCCAAACCCTAATCCCTCAACCCTTAACTCTGATCCCTCGACCCTCAACCCTATCCCTAAACCCTCAACCCTTCACTCTAATCCCTCAACCCTAAACCCTCAACACTATACCTTAAACACTAATCCCTCAACCCTCAACCCTAATCCGTCATCCCTCAACTCTAATCCCTCATCCCTAAACCCTAAATGCTATGCCTATTCCTAAACCCTCAACAGACTTGATACTATACCTTAAACCCTAATCCCTTATCCCTAAACCCTCCAACCCTATCCCTAATCCTTATACCCTCCACACGGGCTACTTTAACCCTAATCCCTCGAAACTCAACCCTATCTCTAAACCCTTGACCCATGAACCTCAACCTTCAACCCTCAACACCAAACCCTAATCCCTCAACCCTTAACTCTAATCCCTCAACCCTCAACCCTCAATGTAAAATCCTAATCCCTCAACCCTTCACTCTAATCCCTCAACCCTAAACCCTATCCCTAAACCCTCAACACTATACCTTAAACCCTAATCCCTCAACCCTCAACCCTAATCCATCATCCGTCAACTCTAATCCCTCATCCCTAAACCCTCAACAGACTCGATACTATACGTTAGACCCTAATCCCTTATCCCTAAACCCTCCAACCCTATTCCTAATTCTTATACCCTCCACACAAGCTACTTTAACCCTAATCCCTCGACCCTCAACCCTATCCCTAAACCCTTGACCCTCAAACCTCAACCCTCAACCCTCAATGCCAAACCCTAATCCCTCAACCTTTAACTCTGATCCCTCGACCCTTAACCCTATCCCTAAACCCTAAACCCTCAACCCTCAACCCTCAATGCAAAATCCTAATCCCTCAACCCTTCACTCTAATCCCTCAACCCTAAACCCTATCCCTAAACCCTCAACACTATACCTTAAACCCTAATCCCTGAACCCTCAACCCTAAACCTTATCCCTAAACCCTAATCCCTCAACCCTAATCCGTCATCCCTCAACTCTAATCCTTCGTCCCTAAACCCTAAATGCTATCCCTATTCTTAAACCCTCAATAGACTCGATACTATACCTTAAACCCTAATCCCTTATCCCTAAACCCTCCAACCCTATCCCAAATCCTTAGACCCTCCACACTCTACTTTAACCCTAATCCCTTGACCCTCAACCCTATCCCTAAACCCTTGACCCTCAAACCTCAACCCTCAACCCTCAACCCTCAACCCTCAATGTCAAACCCTAATCCCTCAACCCTTAACTCTGATCCCTCGACCCTTAACCCTATCCCTAAACCCTAAACCCTAAAGCCTCAACCCTCAACATCGAATCCTAATCCTTCAACCCTTCACTCTAATCCCTCAACCTTAAACCCTATCCCTAAACCCTCAACACTATACCTTAAACCCTAATCCCTCAACCCTTGACACTAAACCTTATCCCTAAACCATAATCCCTCAACCCTAATCCATCATCCCTCAACTCTAATCCCTCATCCCTAAACCCTAAATGCTATCCCTATTCCTAGACCCTCAACGGGCTCGATACTATACCTTAAACCCTAATCCCTTATCCCTAAACCCTCCAACCCTATTCCTTAACCCTAATCCCTTGACCCGCAACCCTATCTCGAAACCCTTGACCCTCGAACCTCAATGTACTCAACCCTCAACGTCAAACCCTAATCCCTCAACCCTTAACTTTGATCCGTCGACCCTTAACCCTTAAAACTTGAACCATAAAACCTATCCCTACACGCTCGACACTTGACACTATATCTTAAACCCTAATCCCTTAACCCTCATCCCTAAAGCCTCAAGCCTAAATCATTAAGCCTTCAACCCTAAACCCTATCCCTAATCCCTCTACCCTCAACACTCTTATTTAACCCTAATCCCTTGACCATTAACCCTATCCCTCAACCTCAACCCTCAACTCTCAACCCTCAACTCTCAACATTAAACCCTAATTCATCAACCCTAAACCCTAATCCCTCAAACCTAAACCCTATCCCTAAACCTTCAACCCTCAACACTATACCTTAAACCCTAATCCCTATCCCTCAACCCTTAACTCTTAAAACTTAAACCCTATCCCTACACCCTCAACACTTGACACTATATCTTAAGCCTTAAACCCTCATCCCTAAAGCCTCAACCCTTAATCCTTAAACCTTCAACCCTAAACCCTATCCCTAATCCCTCTACCCTCAACAGTCTAACCCTAACCTTGACATTAAATGCTAATCCATCAACCCTAAACCCTAAACACTATCAATAAACCCTCAACCCTTGACACTATACCTTAAACCCTATGAGAAAAGCTTTTCGTATGGTACATCCACAGTGAGTAATTAACAGTTGAAATCAGAAGGATGATCATTATGAGAAAGGATTTGCATTGGGGTACATCTATGTTTCTTTCTATCCACCCCGCACTTAGGGAAGGTATATTGTTATGAAACAGGCAAATAATCTCCCATTGTTTACTAGCTCTATCCACAAGAACTACTAAACTATACCTTAAACCCTAATTCCTCACCCCTAAACTTTCAACCCTAAACCCTATCCCTAATCCCTCTACCCTCAACAACCTACCTTAAACCTAATCCCTCGACCCTTAACCCTAAACGCTATCCCTAAAGGCTCAACCCTAAACCCTAATCCCTCAAGGTCCTAAACTTTAATCCCTTATCCCTAAACTCTAAATCCTATCCCTAAACGTTCAACCCTCAACCTTAAACCTTAATCACTCAATCCTTATCCACCCCTCTCCTCCCCTATCTGGCTCACTCCCATCTCTACCCTCCTCTACCCTCAACACTATACATACATACATATAGGCATACATAGATACATACATAGATACATACATACATATAGGCATACATAGATACATAGATACATACATACATATAGGCATACATACATATATACATGATTAATAGAAAAGCAAAAGCAAAACAAAACAAAATGCAAAGGAAAACATAATGCAAGCGCGTTATAATGTGAGCAAAAGGAAAATGCAAAGCAAAACATAACGCGAGCGCGTTATAACGTGAGCACGTTATAATGTGCTTGTGTTATGTCTTGCTTTGGGAATCCCAAGCCTTGGGCTTGGGTTTTGCTTTGGATTTCCAACCCAAAGGCTTGGAGTGCCTTTTGAACAGTAACAGACGTGTTTTTTCCATATTCTTCAAGATTTCACATAATTTCGTTCATGCTAACCCTCAGATTTGCACGTGTTTCAAGGTCGAACAAATCAAACACTTGGGTAATGTTAGGCTTTCTCTTAGCTATTTGACGATGTGATTTTTTTCACATTTGAACAATGTTAAGCCTTTCATCTTTAATTTCTTTTGTTTGTGTGTCTGTTTTTGGGCAAAAACCACTATTTGGTCTTTTTTTCATTGTAAATTAACTATTCATTGAAATTTAAAAAAAAACTACATATTTAGAAACTAGACTTCATTCTACAAATATTAAAAAAAGAAAAAAATGATTTTCAATTAGTTTTCAAAATTTATAGGGGTAGCACGGCCAAAATTCTATTTTTTAGGATGTGTCCACTTTAAAAATTAGTAAAAAATCAAATATTCATAAAAAAATATCAAAAAAATTAGGCATAAACTACATGCTATTAGCTAATTTCTCACTAAAGCGATTTTAAAAATACCTAAAAAAAGTTGACCTTTTGAGGGAGCCACAAAACATGCTATGTTATGTTTTTTTGATAGAGGCAACACCAATTTCTGTGGCTCCCTCTTTTGAACCCCTTAATCTATGCCATTTTTTTAAAAAAATAGTAGTTTAGAAAGTAGACTCGGAGCACTACGAACATTGTTTTGGTTGCATCTCCAAATTTTGAGTGTAACTATGCTCAATTTCTCATCCAAGGCCAGTATTTCCTGATTTTAAAAGAAAAAAAGTGGCCACTTAAGACCCCTTTTTGGCCCCCCATCTTCTTGCACTTACCCAACTAGTAGATATTTCTTTCTAGAGTCACCGAGTGTGTGTTTTCCTTGCCTCCCAAGGTAGGTTTTGTTGACATACACACCAATATCAGCAATGCATGAACTATTCTACACTAGTTTTCACTAAACCAAAGCTTCAAAGTCGCCAGGTATGTATTTAAAACACCTCAAAAGGCATAAATCAGTTGTTGTACACACCAAACACTAGTAACAAAAGTATAAAATGGACAGAGAATCAGTTCAAAGTCCCACTGGGCGTGCCAAAAATTGTTGTCAATGAGATTTGCACCCTGTTGAACGTGAAGTTCAACAATCTATTGAAACATGGGAAGACCTCTAAAGATGTGGGTATCTTTAAAAATAGAGGTGAACCTTTGGAGAAGGCCAGCTTCCTAGCTGGTTATCACCTAAACTAATGGATTTTGTAGAAGAAAGGGAAAAAAGATACTCATAAAACTAAACTAAAAGATGAAAATAAAAGAGTGATACACCAAACTGATAAAGACAATGAAATTCAGACTTGCATACACTTGGTATAATGAATGAAAACTATATGCACAACTTATCATTGTTATAGTTTTGCATAAGTGTTTCACAAACAGGTCCAAATGTTCAAACTCCTAAGAGGAAGATAACTTCACAACTTAAAAAGCAAATCACACTTTCTTGACACAATTTGTAACCTACATTAGTATGTTTTATGCACAAAGGCTCTAAAATCTGAGACAAAGTTAAAAGGAAATGAAATTACCTCACAAGTAACTTTATCAATTAGTTGCTAAGCACAGTGATGCAAAAATGATAAGTAGGCAAAATCTTCAATCAACAATACTCAAGGTCTCCACTGTATTTCATATCAAGTAATAATGAGTTACAAAAATATGTCAAAATCTAAGCAAGGATTATGAAATCACAAGTCTCCAAAAGTTGCATAAATCAAAACTATACAAAATGAGTCACAAAAGTGACTATATCCATCACTATCCAAGTGGTTCTACCAAACAAGGAGCTAGAAACCACCTTGGGTCGGATGCCCACAAAAATCCTAGAGTATAGGACCTAAATCCTCCCCACAAGAGCTCACAATGAGGGAAGAAGTCCATCATGACTTCATCTAACATGATGAAACATGGAAACCAATCCTAAAGGACTCCAAAAACAATCAAAAACCATCCTAGATGCTCTCAAACACTCAACTCAACCACTAACTGCCTCTATGACTTATTCAAACTACTCAGCTCTAAAGCAACTCAGTAGCTATATACTTGGCATTTGTTTTCCAACTTCCCCACTCTCCTATGTGCTTGGGCTCTCAAGGTCAATTAATATCATGAATATGTTTTACCATTCTGCTTTGCATACACTAATAACAATAAACTTTAAATGATTTATAATGATATCATTTAAGTTTAAGTGTTTACATTTTATATCTCAAGAAAAGAAAATGAAAGCAAAAGAATGAAAGCACCGAAGTGCTGACCCTAGCAAGAGGGAACACAAGGTAATAGAAAAGTCTTACAAGACTTATATGCTACCTCATGGCATGTTACAAGGCATAGCATGTTTGTAAAAATACAAGACATAAGTCTTGACCATGGCTTTTCTATGAAAGAGATGTAAAAGTAAAAAATGACACAAAAACCCATCAAGTTTCTAGGGTTCAAAGCCCAAAGACAAAAAGTTGAGCAAGTTTTGCATTTTCACTTTGTAACTTTCTTGATCTTCACTATGCGTAACCATGGTCAAGCTCTGTCTTGACTTTTGTAGAGACTTTTACTAGTTTTTGAAGGGTTTTCAATTGCATTTCTTCCCACAGAGCTTAATGAATGGTGACAGATTGGTCAAGTGAGTAGAATGATTCCACTTTTTAAAGCTTAACACTATTCTTTTATGGCTTTTTTATATTATTGCATGGTTTTGAGGAAAAATGACAAAAATGCTTTGTTTTCTCTATGATGGCTGCAACCATACCAACTTCATTTCTCTTGGAATGCTACAGAAAATAAAAAAGAAAACTTGTTTCTTCTTACTCTGCTTCTGTATTCTATGATATTATCAAGCTTTTCTTAGTTTTTGTCAGCCCTCTTCTCATCATTGAAAATTGAACTTCTTCAAATTTAGTTTAGGGTTTTAAAGGAACAAACCCTACTTTCCTTTGTTATCACAGTTCATAGTAAATGCTTCATCTTTTGTAATGGATGTGGCCATACCTGTTCTTACAAGCTGCATTATTCTTGAAATAATACAAAGATATAATAAAGGTTTTTATACATTTTCCTTTGCTCCTGTGTATACTTACAGTGTTTTTGAAAACCAGTCACAAAACATGCTTCACTACTTTGAAGAAAGTTGAGAACACCATGTAATACCTTATTCTTTTCATGACAATGAAGAAACACTGTCATCTCTCTTGATTTGTCTTAGGGTTTTATTTGAAACAAACCCTTATTGTATGCATACATGGGTTTCAAAAGCAAGGCTTCTCCTTTCATTATATACAAGCTTCTCTGCATTGTTATATTAGCCATGTGCATTCTATATTTCCATAAGGGTTTTATTGGAACAAACCCTAGCTTCCCTTTTCAACACTCAGTTATGAAAGTATAGCTTTGTTACTCTTAAAAGGTTGAAAATACCTATTAATCTTTCATTGTCAGTGAGGAAAATTTTTTATCAGAGTATTACCTTCCTGAAACAGCAAGTTTTCAATGTATATATACTTTTTTGTTTAGTACATCTCATTATCATCATGAAGTGCAAGATATACTATGTCTCTTGTGAAGCAAAACTTCTCATAGTACCTATAATTCTTTGAAGCACTGATAGCATTTCTTGTAACTGTCTCTTATGAACTCCACATTTGATTTTTAGGTTTACACCCTGTACCTTTTGCATCAATTATTCTTTTGTTCTGTAGCAACAAATCATTGAAAAAACACTTCATTTTCATCTCTGTATACTTTGATCATTGACAATATTGATATCACTTAGAAACACTTCTCTATATTTGTCATTGAGTTCTAAAAGCAAGATTTCATTTTGTATATATACCTTTTCTGTATTACTAATCCTCTCATGGCATTCTATGTTATTGCATAAGTTTAGAAATCACTCCTGTAGCTATAGCTTTTGATGATTGGAATACAAAAAAGACTAAGGTTATACAAACTAAACCATTCCTTACCAAGCTAGAACATCTTCTGTATCTTTCACAACTATGGATATACTTTTCAATTTAGCATATCTGTAACATCATATATGTAAGCATTAGGCTGTGGATGATACAAACAACTCATCCCTGTATGTCTAAAACATTTTTAATGACTCCTATACTTGTGCATCTGAAACATAAACTGTAGCCTAGCACTTACACTTGTATCATTTGAACTCTTTCCAGTATACTATTTGAAAGCATTAATTGCATCTCTATTAGACATGCTGGACTCAACCCTCATGGGAGCCACATTTTATCTACAATATAAAAATAAATGAGTGTTAAATGACACCTATAGCTGCACATGAAACAAACATGTTAGAAATAAAAATTCATCTGATTGATGTTCTTGATTATCCTGTTGCTTTCGTGAAGGTCCATGTGATATTGACAGGTTTATTGCATCTAAAAATCAAATTGCATATTTGTAGATGTATGTCATATGTTATATGATGCCTCATCATTGCTTTAACATCAATTTTCAACCTCTAATGTAGATAACTAGAGGCAGGGAGAGTGACAATAGTTGGGTGCAGGGCAAGTGGACAACACGGGATGATGCAAGACAACACAATCAGGACCAAGACTCGTGATTTAGGCAATGACGAGTCACCCTATAGCATAATTTGCACATTTATTTCTTTAATTTTCTATAAATTTATAGTCTTTATTTTCACTTGCAATGAATCAGTTAGTCTCACGGCTTGTGTGAGACCTTATACATTTATTTTTCCAATAAAAATTATTTTTCCTCTAAAAGATTTGTACAATCATTCAAATAAGTTATGCATCTAAAATGCAAATTGGCACTGTAATCTTAATTTGTCTTATTTGTGCACATGGATACAATACAACAAAAATAAAATGTACCTTTCTCTTCTTTAAAACTTCAAAAGCTCTACCTGATTGAGCTAGTAGTGAAATTAGGTAACAAAGCCAAACACATGAAGGTAAAACACAAGGACAAGTTGCTAACACAATGTCAACAAGACAAACTCGACACCAAAAGTCATATAGATCTGACTCATAAAAGGGTAAAACCATCATATAGTACTGGACGGTGTCCAATGCATAACTCGACATTGGAAACTCATCTCAACATAGAGACAATGATGAGGCTAAGGTATATGGCCAATGTGTCATCTCTAATTCAGCACCATTGGGGCATTACGCACCCTTAGACCTGTGAAGCTAGGTGGAGTCAGTGCCTAGTATCTGCACCACTCAAAACTCATTATAACATCTGCATATACAAATCATATAATAGATGAAGCAAGAATAATCCACATCAGAGGGTTCCAACATCCATGATCATTCACATACTATGACAATGTCAAGGTGTCATCCTCTCCACATGTACACCCAATCTTAATATGATTTCTAACTTAACAAAATGTCAATAACACAACATCATTTAAAGCTTGAATTTCATACCTCGGTGTCATCTCAATTAGGCCAAGACTAGGGAGGCACTACATCCTCCCCTCAAGAGCTTGACTTACTCTTGGAAGTCATAGTGCTAAATGCAACCATAACACACATTAGTTCCATAAAATTCAGACTATCACATTCCCCACAGTACACACATTTATGTGCGATAATTTCTAGTACATAGGTGTGGAAGAGGCAAGGCACTCAATTTCATACAAAATATACATTATCATGTAACGATTTCCTCTAATTAAATAAATAATGACGACATAATAATCAGTTTTTTTTCAAGCATTCACTATTTCAAACAACCAACTAGTTGCCCACAACCATTAATTTGCACATTTATACTAGCATAAACCACATAATTTTCTCATGAATGCAGCAAATTGCACTTTTCAATATACAAATTTTTCAATTCTCTAACTTTTCACATGCAGACATCTTTAAAATGGAGTGCACACACACACACACACACATATATATATGCACATTTACATGGTTTCAACCTCTACTTTCATAGCATGCATGACCTCTCTATCATATAATGTAGTAATTTGTCACTCTTCAGGGCATATTGAAACATTTTACTTCTAATATATGCAACCACACACATGACAAAATGTACAACTTACACATAGATGCTCTTTCACTTCATCAGAAATTCACATCACAAGGCTACATTAGAGGGGTATTACAAGAAGGACAACACTAATAGGCCATTGAGCAATCCATAGTGCCATAGAGTTGAATGATCAATGAGTGAATAACCATGCCATGTAGTAACCGTTGTGCCAATATCCAAAGCAATGTACATCATATAATCTCACCTCAAGAGGGAACCCAATATCATCCATACTATAGTACCGAATAACAATGAATAATCATGCCATGTAGAATACCACTGTGCCAAGTAGCAGATCATGAAGGATGGTCTCAGGGTCCTCTCTAGGAGCCCTCTAAACATAACTCAGTATGTACAAGATTCCCTAGGCCATCTAATCCCCTAAACAACTATCAATGATCCATCTAGGATATGATAGTATGCAATAGTCACAACACTCCACACATACCAGTAGTTGCAATATTAAAGTGCCTCAAATGAGAAAATTAGAGAAGCAGAGCAACTCATAAATTAAACCTTAATAAAGTAGAAGAAAATAAATATAATGAATCATAAAAGAAGTAAAGATTGAACAAAAATCATTGTATTATTCCAAGTTTATCCAAAAACACATCCTTGAGGCAAAAGGACTAACTCAAACATAAAAATAGCCAATTAGCCCAAAGTAACAAAACATTGCTGGCTTACAAGAAAAATATTCAACACATAAATAAATATTCCAACAATATCTTAGAAATTTACACATTACGAACACCATGCGACCTTGCAACAAGGTTACCTAAGGGGAGGAGGGGAACCGTACAGTGATATCTAACCACATAAGATAATAGCATGCAATAACTGTTGGCAAGAGACACTATATGGATTCATGGTTGTTGTCATTGATGGCAACAAAGGTCATCCCACATATCCGCAAGTCATGGTGTGTCTCTACCGGAAGTCAGAATGAAGATTGTTGTGGTCCGGTGAACAAGAACGGAGCATATGGCAAGGTCCTACAGATTGGTCCGGATCTCTCAGAGGAAGTATCTTGGTATAGTACGGATTTAGGGAAGTCAAGAGGACTACCTTGAGTAATAGATTCCAAGGATTTAGCCTCCGGTGATGGACAAGGAAAAAGATATGAACAGTTGAATACCGGATTCCTGAGTAACAGTGTGAACAGAGGAAGAACTGACTGACAGAAGATTATATTGCTTTCCGGATGTGTTACTGTTGATGATAAAGGTTGTGAAGGCATGAATCATGTTTGGCCGACATGATTAATGATATCTACAAGTATATGCTTGATCCGCATTACTTGATGAGCAAGGATTCAGCCGACAGAACAGAGTTTGTGAGAAAATAGACATTTCCGGATGACGACTAGAAAGGTGATGAAATTACTTGTGCGGATATATATGCACGATGGATTTAGTTGTGAAAAGGGAAGTTGTGTGTTGTTGATATGCGAATAAGTGTAGAGCAGAGCAGAAACAGCTAGAGAGATCCGATATGTGAAAGGAAAGCAGAATAAAGAGAAGAGGAAAGATGAAGTGCAGCAGATCAATGTATTGAGCCTAACTGGAACTGAACTCCAGCATATGTGGATGCCTCCAATCAGTTCAAGTATTGTATAACATTCTTTTGTAGACAGTGTGTCTCCTTGTAGGCAGTGTGCCTCTTTGTGAGTAGTGTGCTCGGGCAGTGAGCCCTAATTGGCAAGTGCCATTTTGTAATTTCTTATTCTTCTAACAGAGAATAATCTTTGGGTTAATCACCCCGTGGTTTTCTCCCTTAATAGGGTTTCCACGTCAAAAATACTGTGTCATGTGTTTCTCATTTCATGATAATGTTTGTTTGTTTGATTCAATGCTGCATTGATTAATAAGAAAGTTCAAAAGAAGAAATAATTAGGATAACTGATTCACCCCCCCTCTTAGTTATCAACAATTGGTATCAGAGCTAAGTTCCTCCTAATAGAGCCTAACAGCTTGAGGAAGATCTAGGAGTTTAAATGGATACATATGGTTTAAGGGAGCAACTCAAGACTGCCCTTGAGGATCTTGAACAGTCAAACTCTGAAGTCAATGAATTAAAGGAAAGACTCAAACAGACTGATGAATTCATGAGAGAACTAAAGGACAAATTAAGTCTCTCTATGAAAAAGAGAAAGGAGCTAGTCCAACAATTGGCAAGACAAAGTGAAGAAAGTAATACAAATGAAGAATTGACTGAGAAAACCAAGTTATGTGAAAAGTTATCAAAAGAAGTCATTATGGTAAGACATGAAATGGAATCAGGAGTTATAAAGTTTACTCAAGGGATTGAAGAGAAAAGAAAAGTTGAAGACAATCTAAGACAATCCCTTAAAGAGAAATCAGAAGAATGCCACCAGATGGACAGGATTATCAGACATCTTGAATTTGATCTTGAAGATGCCAAAGATAATGAAGAAAAACTTGAGGATCAAATTGTCTCTCTCAAAAGAGACCTTCAAACAGCAAATGAATATAAAGAGAAATTCAAGATAAGTTCTGCTCAACTTGAAGTTCTTCTTGGAAGTCAAAAGAGGACAGATGACAAGTATGGTTTTGGGTATGAGAAACGAGAAAGCTCCAGATCCGGTCAAAAGAATTTTGGATCAGAAAATCCAAGAAATAGGCCTAGAAGATCTCCGGTAAGACATCCCAATGCTCAAAGATATCCATCCTTCAATGGATACTGCCACAGCTGCAATCACTTTGGTCACAAAGCTAATCAGTGTAGGAAGAGAATGAATCAGACTAATTCATCCTTCTCCGGATAGTGCTTTAACTACAAAAGGTATGGACACAAGTCTCATGAATGCAGAAATATGCAAATAAACAAATCATTCAATGGTAGATGCTTTGCGTGCAATAGAATAGGTCATATGGCTAATCAATGCAGATCAAGAGGTTATCAGTCAAATATGCAAGGAAATGTTATTTGCCAAATCTGTAATAGGTCTGGTCATAATGCAAAAGTCTGCAGAAGCAAGAATCAGGACAAAAGAGGTCCGGTGTATAATCAGAATAAAGACAAGGGAAAATAAAAGATGAATGCGGCTGAAGTTAGGAATCAGATGAACAAGATTTAGGTGAAGAAAAGTTCAGAGAATGTAGAGGTTGGATCCGCACGAGACTCTGGTGCTGATATTCCTTCCAGAAATTAAAAGGTGAGCTTTGGCTCAGGGGTAGACTCAAAGAAAATCTTGTTCCCCCAGCCAATCAAGTGGTGCCGGATGTGGCACAAGATGCGGAGTAAAGGGTTTGTAGTTATAAGTCTTGAGATGATCCAGATAAGATTTCAGAGGTCCGCATGAAGATGTCAAGAAGTTGTGATCGATCAAGTAAGACCTGTTCCGGGAGATGCTCCGGAATGATAGAGGATTACAAAAAAAAGTCCGGAGAGATCCGGAAGTGCATTGTCTTATTTTGTGGATTGGACAGAGTGTTTGGGATGTCCTTGTGATGTGTTATCTTGATTTGTTCATGGTTGGAAGTTTCGCACGATGTTCATAGACCAGGACTGATCCAGTTGTTCAAGTTATCTAAATAAGGCAAATCGGAATAATGTAGGTCGAGCATTTATTGCCATTAGATATTAGGGTTTGCGGAGCAATATAAGGGATTTCTCATAAATCATTTGCTCATTCTGCACTCAAGAAGAAGTGAAAAGTGGAGCTCTGCAACAAGATTCATCAAGCACACCAAAGATCTCCTGCCGAAGTCATTGCATAAAGAAATCAATCCAACCACTCCATGCAACCGAAGGCACATAAGGTATTTTCCATTTTCAATATCTTACTACAAATCTGTTGAGAAATGGCTACTCTGAATATAGTAAAGATCTCAGATAGGCCCCGACCTGAATTTAAGAAACACCCATACAAGTCATTGGAGGTAGATCCCTTAGGAGCATTCTCTAGTGTTCCTCATGGCGTTTTACACACAGAAGACATTAGGGTTTACATACATGCAAGCATTGAGGAATTTGAGGAATTCAAATTGAGAGATTGTATCACAAACAACTGATAGACAATGCTTTTGAGCTTAAACCAGAGTATAAGGGTATCCAGAAGAAACAGTTTGATCAATTCATTCATTTCCCCTGCTTTGAAGAAGATGAATGGGTCCGGTATGTATTGAGTAGGATGCATGACAACTTCTTATGGCTGGATAGACCCTGCAAGATCACAAAAGAGGCAATTAGGGCAGTGATTGGTCTATATTCTTCCGGAGGGATACCTATCCTTAAATCTGTCAAAAATAACATTGTAACTAAGGCCACCGGATCAAAATTTGATAAGAGGGCAATGACCATTGAAGATATTTCTAATCCGGATATCAAGTATGCATCCATGATAATAGGATACAAGATCTATCACTCCAGTAGGGAGAATTCTGTATCTGGAACTGCAGTATATACTGCCTATGAAATGCTGAGGAAGAATGCAGACTATGATCTTTGTGAACTTCTCTTAAGCCAATTAATGGAAAATGTACAGAAGATCAAAAAGGACAAAAAGAATTCTTTTAAGTATGGTACTCTTATATTATGTCTATTTTTCTACTTCATGAATGAGCTGCCCGGATCAAGTGGATGGGTATGGCAGAATGACAAACCTGTTGCAGTCTAGATAAGAGATTATTTACATGGGCTTGGGGATGCCAAAGCAAGAAATACAGCCCTATGGGGATACTTCAAAAACTTCCAAAGCACGATGCAAGCAAGAGAAAGAATTCCCCAGTCTCTTGTTGAAAAATACAAAGACTCAGTTTGCTTTATGGTGGATACTGGTCAGTGCCTAATGGAGGCAGTGGAGCCAAGGACAGTTTGGATCATGCCCATGGGGTATGAGGTTGATGAACAAATTGTGGAACTGCATGTTCAACACATGCTTAGTCAGCCAAAAGATCCTAAGGCAGAAAGGTTTGGAACCTTTGAGGAGCTGAGTGTGAAGATCCATGTAGAACTCAGGGAACCTGAGATAAAAAGGAAGGTGAGAAAAGAAGTAGAGCATATTGCTCAAGGCCTAGGCATTCCAAAGGAGGCACTTGATGCCAACCGGGAAAAGAGGAGAAAGGCTGAGGAAGAAAAGAAAGAGGTAGAAAAGAAAAGAAAGAAAAGTGCTCTGGTGGAAACCTCAACCCGGACCAGATCATCAAAAGGATCTACACCTGTCAGAGCCAAAAGCTCAAAAATATCTAAACCAAAAGGTCAGACATCCGGTAAAGGAGAGAAAAGGTCTAAAATAAAAGCCACAAGGGCTTATACAAGTCAGAAAGATGAAGAGGAAATGGAATCAGATGAGGGGGTAAAAGAAATAAAGAAATAGAAGAAGAAAGGATCCGGTAAACCCTCCACAGGCCAAGACAAGGAAGAAATGGCAGAGGTATTTATTGAAAAGCCCACCCTGTCTCTAGAGAGTGTAATCAAGTCAGTCACGGTGGATGGAAACCTTCAACCAATGACTGAATTCTATGATGACTACAATGAGGCTGACCAAAAGATTCTGCAGGAAGTCACAATCAAGTATCTGAACATATACAATAAGGCTTTCATTGAGATCATATCTCTAATTTCTAAAAGCCTAGAAAAGGAATTAGAAATAAGAAAGAATAATGCTCAGGCAAAAGATCTTGAGATCCGGGAGCAGATAGCTATTCAGCTATATCCTCAAATTGATCCCAAGACAATGAACATAATATTCAAAGACTGCAAAGATGAGTTCAGGAGTAAAGCAAGGATGAATCAACTCATGTTTGGTGAGACTGACAAGGTGGCCATAGAGATAGAAGAGATCCTCCGGAAGGCCTTCAAAAGGTTTAATCTTCCTGTTGTAGAGGACTTAGGTGCAGAAACAGCTGTGGACTTGGAATCATCTACTCCAGAAGAAGTGGCCCTTGAACAGACTAACATCTCTCCTTCGGTTTCCCCTACAGTCTCCGGATCCAAAGAAGAAGAGAAATTACAAGAGAAAGAAGCAGCAGTAAAAGAAAAAGAAGCTGACAGTACCAAGGGTGCAGAGAAAGAGGAGACTTCAACAGAGAAAACCACAACTGAAAGTGGTAAGAATGTGGAGAAAGAGAAAATTCCAAAGGACAGCCCCAAGACTGCAGAAGAGAAGAAACATCTGTCTCCGGCAAGAGACACTGCACAAACTGTCCAAAAATTTCTGAGTAAAGAAGCAATAGAGATTGATGAACCGGAGCTTCTACAAGGTCCATTCAAGTTTGATTCCCTCTCTCCGGTGCAGACAATGAAGATAGCTTCATTTGCTAATGCTAAGGCAAATGAAAAACTCCTAAAGTCTCATATGGAAGACTGTGAGTTGATAGAGGCTTCTTCCGGAGTGCTTGAGAAGATTATGCCATCAATCCAGAAAGATCCCACAGCCTCCTCTTCCGGTAATCTCAAAACCTTAGTCAGCAGTGTTGATACACATTTTGAATCCCTAGAAAAATCAGCTGAAGAAAAGGTCCGGAAGGAGTTCTTAGATAAGAGATTCTCAGAAGTACTAGGACTAATCTCTAATGATAGGAGAAATATGAGTATTGGAATAAAGAGCTTAGAAAATGCTCTTAAGGATGGCGGTGACATTTACAAATTTTGTATCTCCTGGTCAAAGGCAATAGTAGAAATTGATAAGAAAATAAAAGAGGAACAGGACAAACTACAAAGCTTGTCTCAAAGTTTTGATCCTCTCTCTTCCTCCATAGTGAATCAAGAATGTCAAACTATTGCAATCACAAATGCAATAAAGAACTTTCAGAAGGAAAGGAAGAATATAACTAACCAGATGGGAGAACTTAGAAGGATTATAATCCCTAAGTTAGAAACTATGCATGAGGCCATCAGTGATGCTCAGACTACCGCCCAAACAAATGATCCGACAGATCTCAAGAGGGCAGAAGCTTTTGCATTTTTGTTGAGTGGTCACATTTCAATTTTGGATAGAATGAAGCAAAGTTGGGCTACAGAACTAGTCCAATTGAAGACATCCTTTGCAGACATTCTTCAGTTTATGTGAGTATGTAATATGCGGCTAAGTATAGTAAATATTTTAAAAATTTTAGTGTGCGGACCCTACCCTTTGCCATTGATGTCAAAGGGGGAGTGAGGAGCAGTGAAAAATGAGGAATCCAACTAAGGGGGAGTTCCATAAATTGTATATAAAGATAGAGCATCAGCCAAGGGGGAGCATAGTGTAAACACTTAGTCATTTTTCACTAAGTGTTGCCATCAATGCCAAAGAGGGAGATTGTTGGCAAGAGACACTATATGGATTCATGGTTGTTGTCATTGATGGCAACAAAGGTCATCCCACATATCTGCAAGTCATGGTGTGTCTCTACCGGAAGTCAGAATGAAGATTGTTGTGGTCCGGTGAACAAGAACAGAGCATATGGCAAGGTCTGACAGATTGGTCCAGATCTCTCAGAGGAAGTATCTTGGTACAGTGTGGATTTGGGGAAGTCAAGAGGACTACCTTGAGAAATAGATTCCAAGGATTTAGCCTCCGGTGATGGACAAGGAAAAAGATATGAACAGTTGAATACCGGATTCCTGAGTAACAGTGTGAATAGAGGAAGAACTGATTGACAGAAGATTAGATTGCTTTCCGGATGTGTTACTGTTGATGATAAAGGTTGTGAAGGCATGAATCATGTTTGGCCGACATGATTAATGATATCTACAAGTATATGCTTGATCTGCATTACTTGATGAGCAAGGATTCAGCCGACAGAACAGAGTTTGTGAGAAAATAGACTGTTCTGGATGCCGACTAGAAAGGTGAAGAAATTACTTGTGCGAATATATATGCACGATGGATTTAGTTGTGAAAAGGGAAGTTGTGTGTTGTTGATATGTGAATAAGTGTAAAGCAGAGCAGAAATAGCTAGAGAGATCTGGTATGTGAAAGGAAAGCAGAATAAAGAGAAGAGGAAAGATGAAGTGTAGCAGATCAGTGTATTGAGCCTAACTAGAACTGAACTCCAGCATATGTGGATGCCTCCAATCAGTTCAAGTATTGTATAACATTCTTTTGTAGACAGTGTGTCTCCTTGTAGGTAGTGTGCCTCTTTGTGAGCAGTGTGCTCGGGCAGTGAGCCCTAATTGGCAAGTGCCATTTTGTAATTCCTTATTCTTCTAACAGAGAATAATCTTTGGGTTAATCACCCCGTGGTTTTCTCCCTTAACAGGGTTTCCATGTCAAAAATACTGTGTCATGTGTTTCTCATTTCATGATAATGTTTGTTTGTTTGATTCAATGCTACATTGATTAATAAGAAAGTTCAAAAGAAGAAATAATTAGGATAACTGATTCACCCCCCTCTCTCAGTTATCAACAATAACATGGTGGTCTCATACCACAGAATAATATGGTGGTTCTCAAACCACATAAGAATATGATGTCCACAGAATAGTATGGTGGTTTTCAAACCACATGATAATATGGTGGTTCTTTAAACACATAATATTATGGTGGTTCTCAAACCACATAATAATATGGTGGTTCTCAAACCACAAAATAGTATGGTGGTTCTCTAACCACATATAATAATATGGTGGTTCTCTAACCACATAATAGTATGGTGGTTCTCTAACCACAGAATAATATGGTGGTTCTCTAACCACAGAATAATATGGTGGTTCTCTAACCACAAAATAATATGGTGGTTCTCTAACCACATAATGATCAATGAAGAATTTACCATATCATAATAGGTGTGTCCCACACAATCCAGAATAGTCTGATCATATATCTACATGACGAATCCACATGAATAGGCACCTACCAACATACCAAGGTCCACTGACATTATTCTAAGTAGAGAACAATACACCTCATACTCGTACTGAGGGCCAAATCAAAAGTCATATCATCCTTGTATCGCAGTATCATCCACTATTATCTCATTACACACAACTATCACTTCATCAAGCTGCCATCCCAAATACTAGAAATCCATGATGACATCAATATAACTGCCATGTGTCTATAGCTAGAATTGAGTATATGATCAGGGCACATTATGGAACAAATGGATAGGGAAAGTGGGTTATCCACCCACATGTACAAATATCACAGGGCATATCCTATATTACATACTTGAGGCATGACTACAACGTTAATTGCCATTTACACATCACAACACATATCCCCATTACACACACATAACATTACAACATTACAACATTGTCTAGGATAAATACTCAAGTGACCACTGGAAATGACATCAAGAAACATAATTCCCTTATTCTTTTTCTAATTTACTACTCAATATTGAAACCAAAATATTTTTTTGAAATTAATTATGCAATTTCAACTAAATGCAAAAATCTATTTCAAGGCAAAAAATTTATAATTATTATGCCATACATTATCACCTTATCTTAAAAGTTCCACCAAAATCATTCTCAAGGCACTCACATTTAATTAACAATCAAATTCTAATTACAAGTTGTCTATAGCATCACCAATTTAGCTAAATCCTTTCTATGTATGCAAGAGAAATACATTTGTAAAGTTACTGAACACACTAACAACCACTCTAATAATCAAGTATATAAGAGGATAAAATAAGACATGAAAACAAGTTACATCAACTTTATCATCTAATAACTGATAGAAATATGATTCTCTAATCGAAAATAATGAAATCTAAAGACTATCAAATTGCCTAGTCAATTTATCACTTCAATTTGCATCCACCTTTGTGACCTTTAAAAGAGTAGATTCACAATATATCATATATTCCATATATACTAGATATGAGACAAAAATGTTTAACCATATAGCTACCCTCGACATCATGCAAAGCATCTTGAGAAACATGAAAAAGACAACTCATTCTTCTTATATAATTACCATCCTACCTACTTCATACCTAGAAGATGCATAGGGTTAGATCAAGAAACAAGCCTCATCCATCCACATGTTATGGTTCACAACCTACTCATGAACATATTCATAACTTCTGAGAGGATAAATCATCATCATAGTCTACAACTATCAATTTGAAACTCACATAAGACTATTAGTCCTCATGACATGCACAAACGAAAGGTTAGACCCTACAAACACTCCCCAGAGTTCTCAAAGTTGTAAAATCTGGCTGCTCTAATACCTATGTCACAACCCAACCAAGCACCCAAGAAACAAAAGAGACCAAAAAGGGCACGACATTTTTTTTAAAACATTAAGATAAATATATAGATATATCAATACTCTAAACTGACTAAGAACATGAAGTGCAACATCATCATGTCGCCAAGATAGATAACATGAGCGGAAGATTAACACAATACATCTATTATAGAACAATACATCATATGCTTTAATTACATTAAACTCTAGATTAGGAGTGTCTCACAAGAACAAATTACATTAATACATGCTTACAATGCATATTCTCAGATCACCGAGTTGTACAATTATACATAAGAGAATATATCCAGGAAACCAAAGAGAAGAATAGAGTAGCCCCTTGCCAACATCGTCACTAAAAATGATGTCGATATCTAGATCCCCAATGGTGGGTACAATACCACCCTACCATGTGGAACCTTAAGGGTCCACCCCCGTGCTCAGAGATGATCACATGGCCATACACAAGCATAACGACAATAAGGAAAGAAGACTCATATACACAACCACACAAGGGATACAACAAGGACACATAGTTCACATGAACACATCTTAAGGACGTGGCAATCATGAAAATGATGCACTTCTTAAATAAGAAGGGGTGAGAGGATGGGGGCATCAATAAGGAAGTAGATATACAAAAGAACTCATCTCATAATCTCATGCCATTCATAGAACACATGAATCAGGTTACCTCCAATGGGCTAAACAAATGAGCACTCATGCTCGATGCTACATTGGGAGTCACTACCAAGCCCACCATATCATCTACACCCATGACGAACAAGCTCAATTTGCATTCATAAGCATTAAGCAAGCACATGAGGACCACACATGAGGGCATTACACGTAAATCACCACTTTGTGGCTACAATAGGGAATGCAAAATAATTCCAATATAAGAATGACCTTCCAATAAGGATAACAACATCAATGCAGAGAGAGAAGAACCTCCAAGGATAGGAGAACAGCTCAAAGATGTAGGTAAAACATTACTTCTCTATCTATCTTGTTCAAGCAAGCATTTTAGCATCCCAAGAAGTTAAGAGAGAGGAAAGTATTCTTTATTTGCTTATACTTGATAAATGTCTTAGACTTATACATGCCCAACATGTAGGGTTGTCATGCTTATATCCAAGTCAGCTAGAGATATTTCTACCTTATACAGCATTGGAAGACTTGAGCTGGGAGGGTGAGCTAATTGCTTTGTTCAAAACTTGTGCAGAGAGCATAACAGAGTAGTGGAACCCAATGGGTCCCATTTGCTGTAAATCTGGTTATAAGTTCTGTAAGATTAGCTATTGCATCTGACGAAGATTATAATTATGTTCCTAATTTGCCAAAACTTTAAGTCCAAGGATGAAATCATATCACTTGGACTAGATTCTAAACCATACCATAAACCTTAGTATAGATTGCTACTTCATATTTAAAGTGATAGAACTAAGGGTAAATTTAAAAGATGGTAATAGTCATATTTAGAATGAAGGAACAAAAATCAATTGATGTAAAAATTAATATACATACAATAGAAATAATAGAGTTTCCATGATAAAATAGATGACATTACACCTATAAGGTTTACACAAAATAGATATGTGAAAAGACTACAGAAATATTCAAGTGATTGTAGTAAAATATGGAAGTACAGACAATGGGCATGGTTTGGCAGGGACAATATATCATAGAGATGTCATCTAATAGAATATGATTAAGGAGATAAACCAGAGACATGGTTATTTTCGTTAGGTAACCACACTATTTCAAATATGTCATTTTTGCCAGCGTGCTATCAACTAGTGCCACTAAGCATGGAGAAATTTTGATAAATACTTCAGGAACAAATGTTTGGATATGAATGCAAAATATGTATATACAGATAAGGTATATGGTCTGTATGATAGAATTCCCTAGAGAGATGACCTCTCATGGATTAGATTGATCTCAAGGTATGCACAACACAACTTCAATGATAAGGGCTTTAGAACTTAAATCATACACAAATAGTTTGAGGTGTAGAAAAATGCACATGAATTGTTTGACAAGAATCTTCAAGACATGTTTTATGCATTGAAATGATAAAATAAATGCAATGAAGTCGATAGGTGTTACTTGATTCCACAACCTTTGCCAACGTCATGCATCTCTTTGATGAACTTGTGTCCAGAACCTTTTCATGTAGTTCACAGATCACATTCATTGACATAGAAAACCCATGCAAGGTTGAATAAATTGGCGTGAAAGATGAAGGCTGTAGGGGACTTCTTTTTCCAGATTCAAGACATTTGTTTAATGCTATGGGCTATGAGGAAAAGTAATTATTTCTCTACCACCATAGTAAAAGGTCGGCATTTGCAACTGTGCTGGTGAACTAATGCACAGGGCATGGAAGAATGGAAAAGACATGTGAGTTGTTTGAGAGAATGCTTACTAGAGGCATCGTCTCATGGAATGCAATGTTTGTAGGAAATGCATGAAATGGACTTGTTGAGAAAGCTTTAGAAACTTCCAAGAAAATGTTATTTGTAGGTGTAAATCTAGATTCTCAAACCTTTGCAGCATAGAGAGGGCACAAAAACTAGTTGACAAAATACCTCAAGAACTGTAGTCACGTGGACTGCAATTGACTGTAGGATCTGCTCAAATGGATTTTTTTAAGAGGCTTAAGAAACTTTTAAGCAATTGCTATTGGAAAATGTATGGTCAAATTCCACAACCGCGGCTAGCATCCTCCTTGCTCGCCTAAAAGGCAATTTTGGAACAGGTTAAGGTCATCCTCAAAAACATAATGAAGGGGGAGTTTTGTCAGATGTTATAATCTCAATTGCCATGCCAGGGATGTATGCAAAAGGTGGAAGCATAGATGGTACGCGTGAACTAATAGGTAGAATGCCTCAAGAAATGCCATTTCATCGACTACAAATTTGATTGCAGGATAAACACAATATAGATTTGTTTAAAAACAACGGCTATAAAAACTTCCATGCAAGCAATTGGCAGGCATAAAGCTAATTAACACAACCTTTGACAACATCCTCGCACCTATCTAGCCACGGCTTGAAAATAGAGTATGGACATCTCTCTAAGCAAATTGAAAGGAAAATCTTGTCATATAACATTTTAGTTGGAAACATTCTAGTAGACTCACATACCAAAATGTAGAATTAAGGACAAGGCAAGCAACCTATTGATAGAATGCCTTAGAGAGTTCCTATCTCATGGAAATGCAATAATTGCAAGGTAAGCATGACATGGGTTTGTTTAAAGGGTTTCAAAAAAACTTACTCAACATGGTGATTTGCAGGAGATAAATGCTCTTGTTGCTGCCCTCCCTTCTCCTGTCCAAACCCTCGCTACTTCTCCTTCCTTCCCCCAAATTTCCCAAACCTTCTCCTATCTGAGTGAGAAAAAGAAAAAGAATGTGAATCATAAAATCCAAGCCCATATGACATTTTCTTCTTGTTACCAATTTTCTTTGCAGTCCAAATTGGTAGAACTGGAGAGTACATTTAGTTCATGTTTAGATGAGAAAGCTTTAACATTTGTCTGATATCTTACTTGTATAGTTGGATTGTTGAGATATTTCAATCATCTTGTAGTTCAGTTGTTTAGAGAGAAAGAGTTTCAGATCATCATTTATTTGCAGAAGGGTGCATAAAAGATAAGTTATTTCAGTTCACTACAGTGATTATTCATTTTACAAATAAAATATATAAAAGAAATAAACATTGCATTGAATGAAAAGATGATAGATCAAATGTCCCACACAAGCCATGGGAATAGCTGAACTAGTACAGATATAGAGAATACACTATGCAACCAAAGATAAGAAAGGAAGAACATATCCATCATTGCCTGTTTCAGGGTCTTGGTCTGATCTTCATTGTAGCTAGTTCCTCTTCACTCCCAATCTCTGAGAGAATCTGCAGGATTGGAAAAAGTTATGTTAGAGCTTCGGACATGGTTTCCTATGTGCCTATCAACAAAAACATAATGAATTGCCTATGGTGTACTGTATCCGACATCAGATCATTCACATGCAAGAGAGGCTGAAAGAGAAAACAATCATTGAGCTTCAATGTTTTTTAAACAAATATGTTTGTTTCATGTGCAGGTATAGGATAAGTCATGTAGCTGTTTGAAGGCATATCAGTATGTGGTGTAAAGTGGGCTCCCACAAGGGTAGAGCTCAGCATACTACCCTTGAGTCTCAAGGGCAATGAGAAAGGAGTACCACATTCACTAAGTGCATGATTTTCAAGCTGCTCATTGTCCACCTATGATTTCTAGTTCAAATTGGATGAAATGAAAACCATCAATGAGCATTGAGCAGCTTGATCAAGACAGATCAATGAAATATGAAACTAAGTGCATGTATGGCTAACATCAAGACATCTATTTTTATTATTTGATGTCAATCATATCATTGTATTTTCCTTTGTATGCATTCAGATAACTATATTGGAACAACAGTACATACTGAGTCAGGTATTTTTCCCTCTTTGTTGTTTTGAAGTATTAAGTCATTGGTCAAATGCATGAGAACAACTATCATTATTGCTACAATAGCAACTCAGAAATAAATTAGAGTAGCTCTTAGAACATTAGTGGGTAAAGAAATGGTTTAATGTCAAGCTACAACATGATACACCTAGAATCAGAAATAAAGGAGAATATCATCAAAGCCACAGCTCAACAAAGTGTGCCATAATGACAAGAACAAATATAGCATGTGTACAGATGGAGTCTCAACATTCTTATTCATCTATAGAAAGTCAAAGGGAGCTCACATGAATGTCATCACTACAGAGTGCAATTGACACAACAAAAGTGAATCATAGTCTTCCTCTCGTGTTGTTATATTTCATCAAATAGTATTTATTACAGAGCAGAAAGATAAATGAAATAGAATAGTAGGGCCATCATGTGACTACAGTAAAAGATCAGATGGAGATAATTATTCATCATGCTGCTACAAAATAGAGGTCTAAACATCAAGAGCTTGTGGCTTAGTAATTCCAAAGGGAGCTTCATCCTTTTCCTATCAAAAAATGAAAAGAGTTTATGAGTTTTATCCTTGGCATTTTTTTTGGATCAAGTTCTCTGCACATAGCTAATGATGGAAGAATAGTAAAATTTCATATCTTTTACATATAGGTATGAGTCATTTTCAGTATACAAGATTCTCTTTCTTCTATCATGGGTCGGGCTCATTTTAGAGAAAAAAAAGAAAGAGAAATTAAAATACATTATGTAGGTTTTCAAATATCGAGAATACATTCTCCTTCATAAAGAGTCAAACCAAGGACAGTCCTTCAAATAAGGATGCACTATTGACACCTGCTGTGTCTAAGAATTCCACGGTTCCAGTAACACCTAAGCATCCAAACCATTGGCAAAGAAGTAACTTCGACATGCTAATGTCATCTTCATACTGGTTGGACCAAATTAAGATCTCAGAATTTATAGGAAAGCATGTCATTTCTCTTGGTTTTTTTCTTTTGGACTTACACTAAAGTCTGCTGCCAAGCCCTTGTAGAGGCTCCTTGATGGGCTAAAAGAGTAGGCACTAAGGAATAATTTGCTAGAATTTGGAGAGCTTGTAAAGGACGTTTTGCAGAGTTATGAAGTATTGGCAACGATTATGTTCAATAGTCGATCTTGAATCAAAAGTCTTGCATCGAAAATAGGAATTCAAATGTAATGGAAAAGGTAGTATCTGTGGCTTCATCAAATATTAATTGAATTGTTCAAAAGGGTACTAGATCTAGAACTATGCTTGGAATAGTGTCATAGTCATATACAAGAAATCATCAAAACTAAATTCTATAGGAAAGGTCGATGCTTAAACAACACTCAGAAAATGTGTTTCAGTTGCGACATGTCCATGTCAAAATGAAGATTTCTATCTCATGGTAGTTTCAAGAGTTTGAATCAAGCATGGTATTAGCATGAAGTAAAAGAAAGTGCAGAGCTCGAAGAGATGAAGAGCTTACCATTGTTAGCATTAAAGATTGTGATGAAAACTTCAGAGTAAATCTCCAGTAGCTCAGACCAGTGTAATCATGACGGTTCCCAAAGCACAAGAAAGAGATAACAATGGGGCAAAATAAAAATGCATCAGAGAACTTGTATGGTCGTGGTTTAAAGGCTGAAATTTGTCTCAGAGAAATAGGAAATAGATACAAAGTGGCAATAGATAAGAAATTTACCTTGCATACTTTGTATTTGCCTTCGAAACCCTCAAGGGAGCTCGAGCCAGATTAATCATTTGTGGCTCCTTAGGAAAGAAACAATAATGAAATTATATTAGAAGAGGTCTTAGTCACGGCCTGTAGGATGAAATTGCTACAAAAATGGAGAAGAATGACAGATTCAAGATTTATAATGACTTACTTTGGTATTCCTATGAAAAATCTTCAGGAAAATTGCATACAGATAATAGAGAGGTCGAGTTTATCCCTCTAAACTCTCATCAATGGTGGTGGCAATGATGAATCTTCTCAACCGAGAATTGCAAATGCAAATGAGCCAAAAAGTTAGGGCAAGAATGGTTTTGTGATTAGGGTTTCTTATGCCCTAAAATCGATTGTGGTTTTTATCACATTGATTCTATTTTATTATGCCTTAACTAATCCATGGAGGTATGTTATTGAATTTACAAATGCCTAGGCTATATTCCTTGAAAACCCAATGGCCCCTTTGCATTTTGGAGGTGAGATCTTTGAATATTCATTGCCTAGGTGAGGTGCCTTAAAGGCTTTTAGTCCTTTTGAAGGTCCATATGCCTTAGGTGATTTTTCTTTTGCAGAGACAGGTGGAGATAAGCCCTCAAAGGCTTTTATTTTTTGCAAAATTATATACTATGCCTTGATATATTTTTATGATTTTTTATAGAAAAATCAATTGCTATGTAATGTAATACTTGGTGAAATTATAAAGCCTTGTATTTTCATTTTTTGTAGAAATCAAATTGAATCAGGATATAGAGTAAAACTACAAATCTATTGTAAGACAAATATTAAAGCAATATTCTTTATAAATTGCTTTTAATATTTTGTCATTTTATGCAGTTAAAATAAATAAAGCAAATCAAATATTCTTTTCTATATTTGCTTTCTTTTGGGGCAAATATGGACAGGAATAGAGCTTTTTTTGGGCAGAC
The DNA here is from genome assembly GCA_027924645.1 of Cunninghamia lanceolata. Taxonomy (NCBI): domain Eukaryota; kingdom Viridiplantae; phylum Streptophyta; class Pinopsida; order Cupressales; family Cupressaceae; genus Cunninghamia; species Cunninghamia lanceolata. The sequence goes on along the minus strand of BSBN01000749.1, from coordinate 2,601,129 downwards.
AAAGAAAATTTTTGGTGGGACCACCTTGACAGAGGTTTTTGGCAACATTATACACAGTTTGGAGGCATTTTGAGGGGCTTTTGTCATCTTTTCTGAGGAGCTCAAAAATAGATTGGCATGTCTATTATTAGGAGCTTTCCCAGCCTTTCTTGGAGATCATTCTAGAGGATATATGGAGATAGTTAGTTCTTTCTTGAGAGGCAGGTTAGGAAGTTAGAAATTAGAGTTTAGATTTGTAGAGTCTTCCTCTCACACTGAGAGAGTTGTACTAGAGATTTTGTACTCATTATTCCTTCTAGTTTATAGAGCAGCAATTTTCCTTCCCATCTGTCTACATATTTGCAAATTGATTTGATACTGCATTATGATAGTTATTTATCCTTTGTTTTGTCTTGAATTTTGTGATGGGTATGCAAGTTCATTATTTAATTCAGGTTGCATGTTGTGTTTTGATGAACCTTCATGTGAAATAATAATGAATTAAGTATAATCAAGGGGTTGTGAGAGTTAAGTTATGTGAATTGATTATGGGTAAGATCTGTTAGGAAATTAAATATTGGTGCATTACCTTAGGAGTTAGTTTTAGTTATTTGTTTTATTTACAGTTGTCCTATCCATCTTCCCTCTGCAAGTCATTTAGATGAGGAAAATCATAAGGAGAACTAGCTCACTCTAGAGATTCACTCTCAACATAGATTACCCAAAATCTAAGAGTGTTTCCATGTTGCAACGGGATAGCTAAGTTTATCTTTGCTAAGGGTGCAATCCTGATTGCCAATAGTTTTTGGCACACATGGTGGGACTCTAAAACTTGTTATCAGAGAAGTTTTTCAACTCATAAAATTGTTGTTCTGGTATATGCAGTAGCGTTATAGCCTTTGAAGGTTTCACATAATATACCTGGCGACTCTATCTCTCTGGTCTTGCATGCAAAACTAGTGCATTTAGCTTATGAAAACTAGATCAAGTCCTACTCCATTCAAGTATCTGCAGTTATCTCCACCAAGAAAGGAGGGTAGGATAGCAAGAAGAATTTTTTACTTACCAAGGAGGTCATGATCTACACCTCCAGATCTCAACCCTACATCTCCAGTGTAGGGAAGTCATGTGCTAGTAGTATTGTTACCATTTTTTCACCACAACTCAAAAATTGGCAAAGCTGGTACATTGTCCATTTTAAGAAGGATTCAGTTCATCATTCATTTGTAGAAAGGTAGAAGAGAGATAAGTATTTCATTCACTACAATGATTATTCATTTACAAATTGAAATACATAAAAGGATAACATTAGATTGAAAGAAATAATGATAGATCAAATGATCAGCACAAGCCGTGGGTATAGTTGAACTAGTACAGTCATAAGAAACATACTATGCATCTAAAGACAAGAAAGAAAATATTTCCATCATTGCCTGTTTGTCTCGGCTGATCATCCTTGCAGTTGAATCTTGCCTCCGCTCCCAATCTTTGACAAGAACCTTCAAAAAATGTGGAAAATGCATGTTAGAGCTCCGAAAATAATTCCTTGTATGCCTATCAAAAGATATAGAATACAAAACCTATAATGCATTGATCAAATGAACATCATTCACCTCCAAGAGGAACTGAAAAGGAAACAGTCATTGAACTTTATTATTTTTATCTAATTTCTTTGTTTCATGTGCAGGTATAGGACAAGTCAAGTAGATGATTGAAGACTTATCAACATGTGGTGTCAAGTGGGCTCCCACAAGGGTTGAGCCCAACATGCTACTCCCCTTAGTCTCTAAGGGGATAGAATGGAAAAGAGAGATCATTACTCATATTGTTTAATTGAATGACAAACTGAAGCAGTATCAAAGCAATCAGATGCATTGGTTTCTAGTTCAGAACACACTCATGATTGTAGTTTAAGAAATGAAATGAAACCATCAGGATGAATTAAACTCATCTAGGATAACATTTAATGCACAAAAATAGCTGTCATCATTGCTTCAACTACCATTGAGGAAATGGAATTCATAGGTAGTTTATCAATGTATCTTTCAATGTATTTGTATGCAGCAAAGGCATTAAGAACATCAAGTACATTTCCATCATTTGAATGTCAAATATTTGCCAATGGATAACATCTTTCAGTGACTTATGATTGTTTTAGCCACATGATAACATGAGTAACAGATATCTATAGATGAGACAAACTAAAGAGAGCACCTCAATATGAACAAATGAACCTAGAGTTCTTTTGCATATATAAGATGACAAGTAAAGTTCAATGTATGTGATAATCTTAGAACCCATCTGAAGACTGCAACATCTAATCAATGTCAAGTCAAAGAGTAGCCATGTCAAACAATATACAGGAGAAAATGCATATATGGAATAGCTAAAAAAATCATATATTGCAGATCAAATGGACAATGTCAAAGTATATCAACTTCTATGTAGTATCAAATGAACCTCTTTATCATGTAGCAAAAGAACAATCAATTGATACAATCATTGTATCACATTTGGCCATGCTACAGTAAAGGAAAAGTGCCTTCCTATAGAAAGGACAAATGGAATACAATGCCAATATGAGAAGATTTTAAGTGCATAATCAAATGTGTATCAACAGTGTTTCATTTGGTAAAGGACAACCATGCAATGGTCCAACAAATTTCAGTTATAAGCCACAGATTTGAAAGAAGTATGTGTCTTTTCAGTCCATTCAAGCTACATAGTATGAAATAGTAGATATTTCATCTATAGGAGTGTCATCATTCAATAAGCTATGCATATGCTTAAACATCAAGTGCATGCTGTAGGGTCATCTTGAGTAATCAAATGATATACAAGTTTCATCAATGGAGGTTTTCACAACTACATAACAGTCAAAAGAAAAATGCCATGTCATAGTTGAGTATGAAACCATATGTGGTGTATGCATACAAATAATGGACTAAATCAATGCCAAGTATACATGCTATAGGTTGAGTGACCATATCAAGTGTATGTATATCAAAAGTTTAATAAATGCACTTCAAGGAAATGGTGGTCATCAATGATGATGTATGGCACAACCTAGACAACCATAGTGAATGAAATAGAATGAAGATTGCATCATATGATTACAGAGGAAGCATGTTGAAGGAAGGTTCAACTTATTTAAACAAATAAGTCTCAGACTAGTAGAGATATGAATGTGTTTCCATCAAATGTGTCATCATACAGAGGGGTTTCTTCATCATATTGAGCCATATATATTTTCAAATGACAAACAAATGATGCAGATACATAAATGAAGTATTTTGAGCATGTGCTATTCGAATGACATGAGTTTACTTAAACATGCTAAACTATGAAACCATGGTGGCTGAGGTCTGTCAGAAGGAGATGGTGAAATAACTTTTGCTTGAACTCACTTAGGGTTTTAAGATAAAATACAAAATATACAGAGAGGAAAGAAGTATTTCAAGCATGTGATACTCAGAAAGACAAGATAAGCAATGGCCACACAGAGGCAAACCCTTAGAAAGGAGAAGGATTTCAATATAGTTACATAATGGAAATGAAAGCTTTTGAACTCATAGCTACAACCATATTTTCAGTTTGGAGTGCATACTTCATTTCATGACTAGATAACCCATTAGGGTTTCAAACTCTGAAACAAAGTGTTCAGAAACAATGCTATAGGCACAGCCCCATGGCCACATATACCAACATATATCAAAAGGGAAAAAGCTTAAACTCTTATAGAAAACCACAGTCGTGGCCACACAGAGGAGTCTTGATATATTTTTGAACACAAATGCATACATCCAACTATAGCCTCTTGAAAGGATAGACACATAAATAGAAGTGCATTTTCCACAGAAAGTTATTACATGGGTTTCATTCACAGATACAGAACCATGATTGAAGATTTGAACTATGAGAAAATGTAAAGATTGCACCGAAGATTGTTGTTATGCTAAGCTGTTGTCAAATATGCAATCTTTCCTTAAAGGTTCAAAAACCCATTTCATTTTGTATTGAATAAGAAAACTATAGGATAAAGAGAATATGGTCGTGAATTTTGACCACAAAAGCTATAAAATGCCATGGAAATAATGAAACATACATTGACAGATATAAAGTGTTACCTTTCTTGGAGAAAATACATAATGATAGCAGGTTTTGGTTTCATCTTCCTGTCAAATAACCCAATACAACTAGCGATGGTGGCCATAAACTCAGGGAGAAATGTTAGTTGAAACAAATGAACACACATTCATTAGAGACAATACACAAGTTGTAATTGTAGAAGTTATTCAATCTCAGAAATTGAAAGGAAATTGAGAATATAAGTTACATATGCCAAGACAGTGTGTTTACCTTTCTTTTCTGTGTAAGACTAGTGGGTATCATGACTATAAACACCTAAAGATTTTCAAGATGAAACCCTAGGGTTTCATAGCGACAACAGAGCCCCAATTCCACCAAGTGTAAAAGTAAAAATGATGTGAGAAAGTAGGGTGAAAATGTGTTTTGTCATTAGGGTCTTTGGAAGCCCTAACCTAAATCAAGCATTTTGTCACATTCATTTCTTTTTTTTGAGGCACAAACTAATACCTTTGTGGTGTTAAGTTTATATTGTACAATGCCTAAGTTCCATGACTTAAGGTGAGGTCAAGCCTCAATGGTTCCCTCAAAACATTTGATGCCTCAAAGCATGCTTGGTCACCTTGAAGAATATGTTATGTGCCTTAGACCCCATGGAGATGGAGCTCATTCCCTTATGATAATATGCAAACCTTTCTTTTGAATATGAGACAAGTTCATATGCCTTATGTGATGTAGAGACAAGTCATATGGAGATAGGTCCACCAGGGTTTTATTTTTTCAAATAATATGTAATGCCCTTCATATTTTTTTATGATTTTTATAGAAAAATCATAGGCCATATATTATTATTTTTGCAAAATCAAATCGAATAGGGGTATAGTTTAAAACTGCAAGCATTGTAAAGTTTTTTTTAAAGAAATAATCTATAAATTGATTTAAAATCAAAACTATTTTTAGCTAGTTAAAACTAGTAAAGGAAATCAAATATTCCTTCCTTGATTTGTTTTATTTTGAGGTAGATGAAGATAAAATTTGAGTTTTCTGAGCAGGCAAATTAGATTTTTGGTGGGGCCACATGAGGGGATCTTTTTGGCACTTTACTTTCACAGTTTGGAGACATTTTGAGAGCTTTATTTTTGGCTTTTCTGAGGAGCTTGAAAATGGACTTGGATGTGTATTATTAGGAGCTTGTTTCCAGCTTTCTTTTGGGGAGATTTTTCACAAGATATATGGAGAGATATATTTCTTCTTGCTTAGCTCTAGTTACAATTTTTTTTGGCAGAATAGAGTAAAGATCAAAGTTCAGGATATCAGAGTCTTCCTCTCACACTGAGAGTGTTGTATTCAGTCTATGTACTCATTATTCCTTCAGTTATAGAGCAACAATTTTCCTTCACTTTTGCCTCTATTTTTGCAAGATTGATTTGATATTACACTGTGATAAGTATTTATCCTCTTTTTTGTCTTGATTTTGTGATAGATATGTAAATATTTTGCTTGGTTCAGGTTGCATGTCATGTTTTGATTAAACCTTCATGTGAAATATTTATGAATTAGGTAGAATCAAGTGTTGTGAAGACTAAAGTTCTATAGTCTGATTGTGTGTAAGATTTGATAGGAGTTTAATGTTGGCGCATAACATTAGAAATTCATTTTAGTTATTTATTTCAGTATACCTTTCTCATCCCATTTCTCAGACAAGTCATTAGATTAGGAAAAATCTTAAGGAGAACTAGCTCACTCTGGAGATTCACTCTCGCTATAGGAAACCCACATCATGAAAGTGTTTCCATGTGTCAACAGATAGCTAAGTCTTATGTAAGCATAGCATAGGGTGCATATCTGATTGATAACATTTTTTGGCACACCTGGTGGGATAGAAACACATTGTTTTCTTTGTTGTTTGGTATGCACAACAAGGTTTCAACCTTTTAGAGGTAAAATAAGGATACTTGGCAACTCAAATATTTGATTTTCAAGTAGGTCTAGTGAACAATACATGAAGAAGGTCACATACTGAAGGATCAGGTGTTTTCTTCAGTATCAACAGTCTTTGGAGGCAAAATTGTCAAACACCCTGGTGAGTCTGAATAAATGGCCAGACCGTATCCTTTTGTTGCATTTAACGAGGGCAACCTATTAAAACTTGTCCAACATGATGACATTCATGTTGCATCCCTCAAAGGTCTGTCATGCTTCATCGGAGAAGACCACACCACTGCTATTGAGCACATTCAGGATGTGGCAACGGTGTGTTCAGTACATAATGTTACCCAAGATAATGTAGCACTAAGGCTTTTGGCTGCATCACTAAAGGGAAAAGCTTTGCAGTGGTTTAGAGGACTCACAGCAGGCTCAATCATGTCATGGGATGATCTGGGAGATGGATTGCACAAACATTTTAAGGACAAATTTGATCTTTTGTCTCTACTGCAGCAGTTGAATACCATCAAGAGGGCCCCACACAAACATATGTCTGATTTCAATTACTATTTCCAAAAGACTTGGGATAGGATCCCTGCAACAGTAAGGCCTACACCACAGCATGCCTTTTTATTCTATCTTAGAGCTTTAAATAGTGAAATATCTGTTATGATTTAGGCTTTGGGTGGATCTACCCTTCCTGATGCTTTTGAGATTGTTGTTAGAGCAGAAAACTACCTTATTCTAGTAGGGAAAATAGTCCCAAGGCCTCCCTTACCCATTTTTCTACAAATCCAGCCACCTTTGCCCATGGCAATTCCCCTTTTGGCTATTGTCCCAGTTGTTCTAGCCATAGGACACTAGGTTGCTACTCAAGAGACTGTTGTTCTAGTCTAAACTTAGGAATTCTAACAACTTCAAAACATAATTAAAAACATGACAAATGAGTTTGTTAATCTCAAGAGGCAAATTAGTCAAGAACATAAGCCTTACCAAGCCCCATGTCAGTCTAATCAGCCAAATAGGACACCCTTCCAAACTGATCCACAGGGCCCAAGAAGAGATTATAACCCTGAGGTGGTTTTCATGAATTGGCAAGGTACTAATTTTTGTGGTGTGAATTATCTCCAAGGCCAAGAGATGGGTTTTGAATGAAAACAGACTCCCCAATAAATCAAAATCCCAAGTTTCAGAAGTTCTAATTTTGCTTAGGAGCCTGTCTATATTCAAGACCAGTCCATTAGTCCTCAGTTTTAGCCATATCAAGAACCCAAACCAAATAAAATCATGAATTTCAAGCCAACAACTGAAAGATCAAATAGAGAGCAAGAGGTTGCTATTGTTTGTGTTGCATCCCTAGCTGATTATGAGCATAATGAATGTGTAAGGAAGTTGAATGAAACTTGATCCTGAACCCATTGCATTTTGATTCATTTGACAAGTTTTATGATGCTTTTTATAATATTAATCGAAGAAGGATGCAGAGATTGGAGGGCGATAGTCTTTAATTGCAAGAACACTTTACTCAGGTTCAAAGGGAGAATAGACTAGAAGAGGAAGATGATGCAGTTTTCTTATTCGATTAGCTGCTCGTTTATGTCGATGATGATGAAGATAGCATGAAGGAATCAAACTTATTAGCTAATTTGTGACAGCCAGGAGAAAGTGTAGAAAGTCATGTGTTGCTATTTCATAAAGGCAATAATGAGATTCAGACCTCAGTTCAATTTGAAGAACAAAATGGCAATTTTTTCTCTAAATCTAACATGCTTGTTTTGCATGAAGACCCTGATTACGAGGCTAAACACAAGGTTGAATTAGATCAGATCCTTTTTAATGATGAGGCATTTGGTTTGTTCTCAAAGCTCCCACTATACTGTAACAAAGAAGCTGACATGAATGAGACTAGGGAGCTTGCCTTGGTGAGCAATCAAGTCTATCAGCTGAAGATAATCAACCTGTCCAAGACAACTTCATATTTGATTGTCAGGATCTTGACTATTCAGCTTGCAAAGAGCTTGCCAATCTACTAATTTCTTGTAGTTATCAAAAGCCCAAGCCAGTAGATGATGAGGATGATAAATAATATGAAGAGAATCAGTTAGGTAAGGTACAGATTCAGGAAGAATCCAGTGAGAACAACCATGACATGAAGGAGCTTGAAACTGATGCTATGCAAATTGATGGTATGTTGAAGGAGGTTAGTTTGTTATTTGACCACTTAGGTTCATTCATTGGCAAAGAGACTGTTGTTTCAGGATGTTCTTCATTGACTAATAATGTGTATTCTGAGCCTAATCCAACTCTGTCTAAGAGCCTACTAAGAGTTGATAGCTTTGACAAGTTGTTAGCAACCCTAACAGAGGAGGATGACCCATTAACCAAAGAGGAGGAAGCCACATGGAAGGCTATCATGCAAGGTATAGGTCATGCTATTATTTCCAGTTTGAAACCTTTGAGAGGATACCCCATTAGAGATTTAGCCAATGAAGTGACCAACAACTTTTAGAGTATTTGGAGTGCCCCTAAGAATGAGATTACAGTCAAGGAGCATCAGATTCAACTTGCCCATTCATGGCCAATCAAAGGTATATCCAAACAAAATCAAGAGTTTCAAACCTTTGATTGTGTTTTGTAGGTTGCAGTACAACAGTTTATAAGGTGTGTTCTTGTGTTTTGCTCCTTATTGCCAGTTTGTAAGCATGAGAAGCATCTTTAGTTGGTTAGGAAAGGCAATTATTTCACCCAATCGATGCATGGTTTTGTTTGATCAGTGTCTTTGGCTAGTTAGAGTAGGTTAGAGTAGTGTTTGTAGTTAATAAGTGCTCATGTACATTTACTTTTAGTATTTTGTTTCCCTAAGTGCTGATGCACAGGTTTTTGTTGATAACTAAGAGGGGGGGTGAATCAGTTATCTTAATTAATTTAACTTTATGTTCTTCTTTAACAACTAGTGCAGTATTAAAGAAAATAAGCATCCATAATCATGAAAGCAGAAACAAAGTCAATACACATAAAACAATGATTTTGATGTGGAAAACCCTATTAAGGGAAAAAACCACAGGGTGACTAACCCAAGAATCTATTCTTTGTCAGAAGAATAGAAGTACAAAATGGCACTTGCCAATTAGGGCTCACTGCCTGAGCACACTGTTCAGAAGAGGCTCACTACCTACAAGAGACTCACTGTCTACAAGATACAAGAAGGTAACACACTACTTGAACTGATGAGAAGCATCTACACATGTAGAGGTTCAATTCTGGTTAGGGTCAATAAACTAATCTACTACACTTCATTCTTACTCTCCTTAGGTGTTGCTATCTTGTTACATTCTGGACCTGTCTTACTGCCTTCACACTACTCTTCTATTTTTCTTCACACAACAACACACACACACACACCTTCACATCTAAATCCATCTTGTATATACATCCACACAAGTGATTTCAACACCTTTCTAGTCCGCATCTGGAATAGTCAATATTTTCCCAAACTCTAATCTATCAGCTGAATCCTTGCATACCAAGTAATGCAGATCAAGGAGAAGCTTATAGAATTCATTAATCATGTCAGCCAATCATGAATGATACCTCAAGAAACTTAATCACCATCAATATCTCATCTGGATTCAGTTCTACAGCTCTGCCGGTCAGTACTTCCTCTATCTACTCTACCAAACAAGAACCCATCACTTAGGTGCTCATATCTTTTCATTCTTCTATCACCGGAGGCTAAGTCCTTGGAATCTATCAGTCAAGATACTCCTCTTGACTTCTCCAAATCCACACTTTACTGAGATACCTCCTCTGAGAGATTCAGACCTGACTGTCGGACCTTGTTGCCTGCTCTGTTCTTGCTTACCCGACCAAAGTATCCTTCAATCTGACTTTCGGTAAAGATACACCATGTCTTGCGGATGTGTGGAATGGTCTTTTTTTCCATCAATGACAACACCAATGAAGCCACACAGTGTCTCTTGCCAACAATCTCCCCCTTTGGCATTGATGGGAACATTTAATGAAAAATGACTAAGTGTAAAACTACACTCCCCCTTGGTTGATACACTGTTCTATTGTACAATTTACTGAAACTCCCCCTTAGCTGGAGTCCACATTTTTCACTACTCCTCACTCCCCCTTTGACATCAATTGCAAAGGGTAGGATCCACACACCAAAAGGCCTCAAAAAATAGCTATACTTAGCCATATAAGTATAAATTCATGATACACTTACATATATTGGAGTATATCTCCAAAAGATGTCTTCAATTGCACGAATTCTGTTGCCCAACTCTACTTCATCCTGTCCAAAATTGAGATGTTACCACTCAACAAGAATGCAAAATCTTCTGCCCTCTTAAAATCTGTCGGATCACTAGTTTGGGCTGTGGTCTGGGCATCAGTTAGGGCCTCATGCATGGCCTCTAATTTAGGGATAATCATCCCTCTAAGTTCACCCATCCTGCTTATTATGTTCTTCCTCTCCTTCTCAAGCTTCTTAATCTCATTCATGACTATAATAGTTTGACATTCTTGGTTTATTATGGATACAATGAGAGGATCAAAATTCTGGGAGAGGCTTGACAGTTTATCCTCTTATTCTTTCACTTTCTTCTCAATATCTTTTGTTACTTTAGTCCAGGATATACAAAATTTTTATACTTCTCCTCCATCCTTAAGAGGATTTTCTAAGCTCTTTATCCCAATATCCATATTTTTCCTATCATTGGTTATAAAGCCTTGTAACTTGGAGAATCTCTTATCCAAAAACTCTTTCCGGACCTTCTCCTCAGCTGATTTCTCTAAAGATTCAAAATGAGTACTAACAGAACTAACAAGAGACTTGAGATTACCAGATGAAGAAGCTAAGGAATCCTTCTGAAAGGATGGCATGATCTTTTCAAGTACACCGGATGCAATTTCTAGCAGCTCACAGTCTTCCATGTGAGACTTTAGAAGTTTCTCTTTAGCCCTTGCTTGGGCAAAGGATGCTATCTTCATTGTTTGAACCAGGGAGAGAGAATCAAAGTCAAATGGTCCTTAAAGTAACTCCGGTTCATCAATCTCCATCATTTCTTTAGTTAAGAAGTCCTTGACAGTTTTTGCAGTGTCTCTTGCTAGAGACAGAGTTTTCTTCCCTTCTGCACTATCACTTGTGTTCTTCTCAGCTTGACCTTCTTCTCTTCCCTTCACTTCTTCTTCTTTCTCCTCTATTCCTTCTTCTCCTTTAGATCTGGAGACTGCTAGAGAATCCGAATTTGCTTCTCCTTGGACTTCCTGTTCCGAAACAGAGGAATCTAAGTCCTTAGCTTTTTCTTCACTAGTCTCCTTTGCCTCTTCTGCTACTGTCTTAGTGGATTTTTTTTTGTCATCCATGGCAGTGCTTTTATCATCTAAGTCCTCTACAATGGTAATGTTAAATCTTTTGTATGTATTTCAGAGGATCTCTTCTGTCTCTTTTGTTATTTTGTCAGTTTCGCCAAGCATAAGCTGATTCATTCTAGCTTTTCTCCAGAACTCATCCTTGCAATCTTTGAAGATCATATTCATTTGTTTCAGAGTGATTGAAGGAAAGAGCTAAATGGCTATCTATTCCCAGATCTCAAGATCCTTTGCCTTAGCATTATTCTTTCTTATTTCTAATTCCTTCGCTAGGCTTTTGGGAATGAGAGATATGATTTTAATAAAAGCCTTATTATAGATATTCAAATATCTGACTCTAGCTTCTTGCAAGATCTTCTGGTCAGCTTCATTATAATCATCATAGAATTCAGTCATTGGTTTTAGGTTTCCATCCATAGTGACTGATTTGACTACATCATCAATGGAGAGAGTGGGCCTTTCAACAAATTCTTCTGCCATTTCTTCCTTATCTTGACCTGTAGAGGATTCACCGGATCCTTTCTTCTTCTTCTTCATTTTCTTTACTTCCTCATCTGACTCAGTTTCTTCATCATCCTTCTGACTGATGTAAGACCTTGTGGCCTTTATTTTAGTTCTTTTCTCTGCTTTACCGGATGATTTTGCTTTTGGTTTAGATGCCTTTGAGCTCTTAGCAGTTACTGCTGCAGAGGTCTTGGAGGATCTGGTCTGGGAGAGGACTTCCACTGGAGCACCTTCCTTCTCTGCTTTTTCTTTTTCTTTCTCTACCCTTTCTGTCTTTTCTCTGTTTGCATCAAGTTCGTCCTTTGATATTCCAAATTTCTTGGCGACTTCTTCAACTTCTCTTCTCACTTTCCTCTTGATTTCCAGTTGCCTTAATTCCACATGAATCTTCACACTTAACTCCTCAAAGGTTCCAAACCTTTCTGCCTTGGGATCCTTTGGCTGACTTAGCATGTGCTAAACATACAGCTCTACAATTTTCTCATCCACTTCATACCCCATTGGCATGATCCAAACTATCGTTGGCTCCACTGCCTCCATTAGGCATTGATCAGTGTCTACCATGAAACACACTGTATCTTTGTACTTCTCAACCAATGATTGGGGAATTCTTTCTCTGGCCTGCATCATATTTTGAAAGTTCTTGAAGAAACCCCACAGAGCTGTATTTCTTGCTTTAGCATCCCCAAGCCCATGCAAGTAATCTCTGATTTGAACTGCAACAGGTTTGTCATTCTGCCATACCCAACCACTGGATCTGGGCAGCTCATTCATAAAGTAGAAAGACAAACACAATATTAGTCCACCATATTTAAAGGAGTTCTTTTTGTCCTTCTTGATCTTATGTAAGTTTTCCATCAATTGGCTCAGAAGGAGTTCACAGAGATCATAATCTACATTCTTTCTCAGCATCTCATAAGTAGTATACACAGTAGTTTCAGATACTGAATTCTCCCTACTGGAGTGATATATCTTATAGCCAATTATCATAGATGCAAACTTGATATCTGGATTAGTGATATCTTCTATGGTCATTGCTCTCTTATCAAATTTTGATCCGGTGGCCTCAGTCACAGTTTGGGTTTTGACAGACTTGAGAATAGGTAACCCTCCGGAGGAATGTAAACTAGTTACTGCCCTAATTGCATCCTTGGTGATCTTAAATGGTCTATTCAACCATAAGAAGTTATCATGCACTCTACTCAACACATACCGGACCCATTCATCTTCTTCAAAATAGGGGAAATGAATGTATTGACTAAAATGTTTATCCCAGATGCCCTTATACTGTGGTTTGAGTTCAAAAGCATCATCTATTAATTGTTTGTGATAGACATCCCTTAATTTGGATTCCCCAAATTCTTCAATATTCGCATGAATGTAAACCCTAACATCTTCTACATGCAAAATACCATGCGGAATGCTGGAAAATGCACATGAGGGATCCACTTCAAGAGATTTGTATGGATGCTTCTTAAATTTTGGGTGCGGCCTATTAGTAATCTTCACAACATTTGGAGTAGCCATTTTCAAGATTTAGAGAAAGTTTGATCAAGAATGAAAAATACCTTTTTACGCTTCTAGGTTTCACGGGATGAGCTGGATCGAAATGTTGGAAGAATTGTCTTCTGTGATTGATCTTTGAGAGACTTGAGACAATTTGTTTGCAGAGCTCTTTTTCTCTTCTTCTCGAGTGCGAATGTGTAAATGACGATCAATTGAACCCTTTTATCTCTAAGCAAACCCTAATTCCACATTACAATAAATGTGCAACTTAGGTTATTCCGGTTGCTCTATTCTCCTTATTCAGAGAGGGAGAAACTTATCTGGATCATTGTGATGTGCTTAGGATTGATGTTAGAGATGAATCATAATGTCCACCTTTTCCTCAGATCGTCCCATTTGTCCGCAGATCAAGATGTTTCAATTTAGAATCACACCAGACCAAACTGTGAAAAACCTATCTTTACCAGAAGATTGTTAAACCGGATCAATCTGGAAGGATTAGACTCTTCAAATTTTCTTACAGATCTTCCAAATCTTAACCAAGGCTTATTTAGATGTTTCTCTGAAAACCCTTTAATCCGTAACCTTTCATGTGCCAATTTCAGGCACCAATTGACTGACTGGGGGAATTAATTATTCTTTTGTTACTCCCCCTGAGCCAGAGCTTATCTATTCAATTTTTGGAAGGAATATCAGCACCAGATTCTGGTGCGGATCCATCCCCTATATTCTCTATACTTCTCTTCACCCAAATCTTGTTCATCTCACTTTGAACTTCATCTGCATTCACTTTTCTTTTTCCTTTGTCTTGATTCTGATTATGATGCACCAGACCCCTTTTGTCCTAATTCTTGCTGTTACAGAAATTGGCAATATGACTAGATATATTGCAATTGTAGTAAACAACATTTCTTTGCATATTTGATTGATATCCTCTTGATCTGCATTGATTAGCCATATGTCCCATTCTATTGCATGCAAAGCATCTACCATTGAATGAATTGTTCATTTGCATATATCTACACTCATGGGATTTGTGACCATACCTTTTACAATTAAAACATTGCCCGGAGAAGGATGTATTAGTCTAATTCATTCTTCTTCTACACTAATTTTCTTTATGACCAAAGTTATTGCAGTTGTGGCAGTATCCATTGAAAGATGGATATCTTTGAGCATTTGGTTGCCTTACCAGAGGTCTTCTAGGCTTGTTTCTTGGATTTTCTGATCTGGAGTTCTTCTGACTGGATCTGAAGTTTCACCTTTTTCATACCCCAAGCCTTGTTTGTCATCTACCCTCTTTTGGCTTGTAAGAAGAACTTCAAGTTGAGCAGAGCTTATTTTGAATTTCTCTTTATATTCATTTACTGTTTGAAGATCCCTTTTGAGAGTGTCAATCTGATTCTCAAGTTGTTCTTCATTTTCTTTAGCTTCTTCAAGATCAGATTCTAGATGCCTGATTATTCTGTCCATATTGTGGCAGTCTTTAGACTTCTCCTTGAGAGATTGTCTTAGGTTATCCTCAATTTTTCTTTTCTCTTCAATTTCTTGGGTGAATTTCATAACTCCTGATTCCATTTCATGTCTTACCATAATGATCTCTTTTGATAACTTTTCACATAACTTGGTTTTCTCCTTTAGATCTTCATTTGTATCATTGGCTTCACCTTGACTTGCCAATTGTTGAAGTAGATCCTTTCTCTTTTTTATAGAGAGACACAGTTTCCCTTTTAGTTCATTTATGAAATCATCAGCCTGTTTGAGTGTTTCCTTCAATTCATTAATTTTAGAATTAGATTGCTCAAGATCATCTAGGGTAGACTAAAGTTGTACCCTCATACCATACACATCAATTTGGATTCCCAGATCTTCCTCAAGCTGTTAGGCTCTGTTTGGAGGAACTTGGCTCTGATACCAATTGTTGATAACTGAGAGGGGGGGTGAATCAGTTATCTTAATTAATTTAACTTTCTGTTCTTCTTTAACAACTAGTGTAGTATTAAAGCAAATAAGCATCCACAATCATGAAAGCAGAAACAAAGTCAATACACATAACACAATGATTTTGACGTGGAAAACCCTGTTAAGGGAAAAAACCATGGGGTGACTAACCGAAGAATGTATTCTCTATTAGAAGAATAGAAGTACAAAATGGCACTTGCTAATTAGGGCTCACTACCTGAGCACACTGCTCACAAGAGGCTCACTGCCTACAAGAGACTCACTGTCTACAAGATACAAGAAGGTAACACACTACTTGAACTGATGAGAAGCATCTACACATGCAGAGGTTTAGTTCTGGTTAGGCTCAATAAATTGATCTGCTACACTTCATTCTTACTCTCTATAGGTGCTGCTGTCCTGTTACAATCTGGACCTGTCTTACTGCCTTCACACTGCTCTTCTATTTTTCTTCACACAACAACACACACACACACACACCTTCACATCTAAATCCATCTTGTATATATATCTGGACAAGTGATTTCAACACCTTTCTAGTCGGCATCCGGAATAGTCAATATTTTCCCAAACTCTGATCTGTTAGCTGAGTCCTTGCATACCAAGTAATGCGGATGAAGGAGAAGCTTATAGAAGTCATTAATCATGTCGGTCAATCATGAATGATACCTAAAGAAACTTAATCACCATCAATATCTCATCCGGATTTAGTTCTGCAGCTCTACCGGTCAGTTCTTCCTCTGTCTACTCTGCCAAACAGGAACCCATCACTTAGGTGCTCATATCTTTTCATTCTTCTATCACCGGAGGCTAAGTCCTTGGAATCTATCAGTCCAGATACTCCTCTTGACTTCCCCAAATCTACACTTTACTGAGATACCTCATCTGAGAGATCTGAACCTGACTGTCGAACCTTATTGCCTGCTCTGTTCTTGCTTACCGGACCAAAGTATCCTTCAATCTAACTTCCAGTAAAGATACACCATGTCTTTCAGATGTGTGGAATGGTCTTTGTTGCCATCAATGACAACACTAATGAAGCCACATAGTGTCTCTTGCCAACAGTTTTTCCCAGCCACCAAGGCCTATTAGCTGCTTTTTAATTTGGTTTGTTTTGTTTTATGGTACTATTTGGAGTGGATTTGAGTATAGTTTTTCAGTTTTTTGAGTTCAATTTGAGTAGAGCTAGACTCAATGCCCAATGGATATTCAAGGCAATTAGTCTTGATGCTTAGCAGACAAGCATGTAGCAGAAGTTGCTAGAAATGTTACCATTTTTTCACCACAGCTCAAAAATTGGCAGAGCTGGTACATTGTTCATTTTGAGAAGAAGGATTCAGTTCATCATTCATTTGTAGAAAGGTATAGGAGAGATAAGTATTTCATTCACTACAATGATTATTCATTTACAAATTGAAATACATAAAAGGATAAACATTGCATTTAAATAAATAATGACATATGAAATGACCCACACAAGCCGTGAGTATAGCTAAACTAGTACAGTCGTAAGAAATATATTATGCATCTAAAGATAAGAAAGAAAATATTTCCATCATTGCCTGTTTGTCTCAGTTGATCATCCTTGCAGTTGAATCTTGCCTCTACTCCTGATCTTTGACAAGAACCTGCAAAAAATGTGGAAAAGGCCTGTTAGAGCTTCGAAAATAATTCCTTGTATGCCTATCAAAAGATACAGAATACATTGCCTATAATGCATTGATCAAATGAACATGATTCACAAGAAAGAGGAACTGAAAAGGAAACAATCATTAAACTTTATTGTTTTTATCTAATTTATTTGTTTCATGTGTAGGTATAGGACAAGTCAAGTAGCTGATTGAAGACATATCAGCATGTGGTGTCAAGTGGGCTCCCACAAGGGTTGAGCCTAGCATGATGCTCCCCTTAATCTGGAAGGGGATGGAATGGAAAAGAGAGATCATTACTCATATTGTTTAATTGAATGGTAAACGGAAGGAGTATCAAAGCAATCAGATGCATTGGTTTCTAGTTTAGAACACACTCATGATTGTAGTTCAAGAATTGAAATGAAACCATCAGGATGAATTGAACTCATCTAGGATAGCATTTAATGCACAAAAACAACTGTCATCATTGCTTCAACTACCATTGTGGAAATGGAATTCACAGCTATTTTATCTATGTATCTTTCATGGTATTTGTATGGAGCAAAGGCATTAAAAACATCAAGTACATTTCCATCATTTAAATGTCAAATATTTGCCAATGGATAACATCTTTCAGTGACTTATGATTGTTTTAGCCACATGATAACATGAGTAGCAGATATATACATATGAGACAAACTGAAGAGAGCACCTCAATTTGAACAAATGAACCTAGAGTTCTTTTGCATATATAAAATGACAAGTAAAGTTCAATGTATGTGATAAGCTCAGAACCCATCTAAGGACTGCAACATCTAATCAATGCCAAGTCAAAGAGTAGCCATGTTAAACAATAAACAGGAGAAAATGCATATATAGAATAGCTGAAAAAGTCATATATTGTAGATCAAATGGACAGTGTCAAAGTATATCAGCTTCTATGCAGTAGCAAATGAACATCTTTATCATGTAGCAAAATAATAGTCAACTCATACAATCATTGTGTCCCATTTGGCCATGCTACAATAAAGGAAATGTGCCTTCCTATATAAAGGATAGATGGAATACAATGCCAATATAAGAAGTTTTTAAGTGCATAATCAAATGTGTATCAACAGTGTTTCATCTAGTAAAGGACAACCATGCAATGATCCAACAAATTTCAGTTATGAGCCACAAATTTGAAAGAAGTATGTGTCATTTCAGTCCATTCAAGCTACATAGTATGTGTTATCAATCAGATATTCACTTAATGTTAAGCTATCAACTTATCTACCTATTGACACATGGGAACACTCCTAGGTCTGTGGGTTGCCTAAAACTTGGAGTGAACCTCCACAGTGGGCTGGTTCCCTTGGTAAACCACCAAATCTAAAAGACTTCCTGAGGAAAGGGTAAGAAGATAACTAAAAATTAAATTCTAAAACCTAAGGATATTTTACCAGAATTTTATCTATTGACTAACAATCAGCCTCACAAAGCCTTTTATCTTCACAATCTCACTAAAATAATGCAATACATAAGTAATTTGCATGAAAGCAAGAGGTTTGCATGAAGGAAAAACACAAGTTTTATCACAACTTCAACCCACTAACCAAGGCTAAATATGTCATGCAACTTGTATTACATGAAACTTTCACATTCAATCCTACAACAATGAGACATATGAAAAGGATTCTAAGGTTGAATCACAATGGGATATTAGATCACTGATTACAAAATCAATTAGAAAGTTTGAAAGAGAACTCTGTTGCTTTATTAAAATTGAAAGGAGTAGAAACTGAGTATCTGATTACAAAGAATGTTTACAAGCTCTCTGCAAGTGAGCCAAAGAGAAAGAAACCATAATCAGAACTAAGAAAAAACTAAGTTTTTCTCCTACTTATAACTCCAAAAATCTCCCCAAGGAAAAAGCTGAGAAATCTCTCCAACATAGCCATCTTGATTTATTTTCAAGCTTAACTGAAAAACCACCAAAAAACATGCTTTATCTGCTCAATGAAGGCTCCATTTTGTCCATATCTTCCCAAAAGAAAGAAAACTAAAAAAAAGAAATATATTGTTTTCTTGACTTTGCTTTAACTGCATAAATAATGAATATTTATAAGCAATTTATAGGATATTGCTTTAAATATCATTTTACAATAATTTTTTGCAGCTTCAAATTTACAAAATAGAAAGAGGGCCCGCCATTGTGAAGATTCCTCAAACACTGCCAACTAGATAGGTGAGAAATTTAAAGGGTTTTTGTACTTTATTGTCTTCTCAGTGATGTCCAAAAATCTCAAAAACCCAGACCATACTTTGTTAGATATGAGTAAAACATGCGACTACTATCTTCATTTTGTTGTGTATTGTGCCTCTCACTGTTCGTCGAAAATGACAAACTGGGTTGGTAAAAAAGTTAAAGGGTTTTTTTTTCTTATTGTCGTTTGATTACTATCCAAAAATCTCAAACACCTAGATCATATTTTTTAGATATGACTAAAACACACGATTGCTATCTTCATTTTATTGTGTATTGTGCCTCTAATTGTTCCTCAAACACTACACACTGGGTTGGTGAGAAATTTACATTTTTTTTTTCTTATTGTCATATGATTTTTATTAAAAAATCTCAAGAACCCAGATCATAGTTTTTGAGATATGATCAAAACAAGTGATAGCTGTCTTTATTTTGCAAGGTCTTTATGTGACACTGCTGCTCTTTCAGACTCTTTCCACAATCCTCTTAAGACTTGGGGGCAGCATATTGAGCTCAACCCTTGTGGGATCCCATTTTTCTCCACATGCTATGATATTCTATCATAAATAAATCAGCAACAAGATTTCACCTATACCTTTAAATATAAATAAATTGTTCCAGCTCTACCAAATTGAACTATAGGTAAAATTTGGTAACATTTCTGGCAATTTCTACTGAATACTTGCTTGCTAAGCATATAGACCAATTGCCTTAAATTGTCCATTGAGCATGGAGTCATACTTTTCTCATCTCAAACTCAGAAAACCATTGTAACTCATTTATAAATACTCCAAACAGTAGCAAAAACCTGAACAAAACCAAACTGAAAGCAAACTAAAGGCCCTAGTGGCCAGAAAACATGTGCAATAGCATTTAGGGAAACAAAAAAAATGAAAGTAAATGTGCATAAGAAATTATTAACTACAACACTAACTCTAACCTACTCTAACTAGCTAGAGACACTAATCAAACAAACCCATTCACTAGATCAATAAAATAACTACCTTTCCTTTGCAGTCTGCAATACTCCATAAGGTTGTTAATCAACCCAAAAAGGTGGAGAACAACCAAAAATTTAGCAAATTGCTGTGACACCTTTCTGAGAAAGAAAGTACAATCACTTACCCACTTGACTTCCTTTGCTAACTGATCCACCTGATACCCTCCTTGATGATCCAAATCAGTGTCACTATGAGGTTGTCCTCTCCTGTTGATTTCCAAACTAGCCAGATATCTAATTGGACATCCCCTTGAAGGTTTTGAAGTAGAGACAACAGCATGATTTGTACCTGTTGGTAATTGTTTTGATGCAATCATAACAATAAGTTAAAATTCACATATAATGAACTGAAACTATACTTGAAAGATAAGAAGGAATCGTTTAAGATTCAACTAATCCCAAGTCTACAATGATACTGTTGGTCAAATTCAGTTGGTCAATGTGAAGCTGTAATGTTCAAGGGGCCTTACGTAGTTTAGGGTTTGCTTTATGGTTTACTGGACTTAAACTTATGCAAAAAGGTCATAGATATCAACAAGTATTTTGTTCATTTGCATACAAGTGTTATTGTGCTGCAGATTTTAGATGGTTTTCTTGAATTATTGCAGCTTTCTCCTTTATACATTTATGAGAATTGTCTACCTTAAACTCTGTTATGCATGCTTCTTCAAATTTGAGACAACTTCCTTTAGATTTCTACATTTTCAGCTAAATATTTCAGATGGGTTGAGAAAGGTTAGAAAGATCTAATCTACACCTCATTTACTCTATCGAAGGATCTAATTGTTCTGTTATGCACTATGTAAATACCATAGTAATTTGATCAAATCCATAGTAAAAACCTTAAATGCAAGTTCTGAGCATTTTCACAAACATACATTTAAAATTGCAATCTCTCAAAGAAAACATTTCAAAACACAAAGAAGAGCAGGAGAACACTCAGAAGATAGATGCAGAACTCTAGATTCTATTGTATTAGAAACAAAGAGTCATACATGATTTACAATGTTGGAATGACTCTTAGTTTCATTGATCAAACTACAGAGAACTTACAAGCTTTACAGAGACAGTAAGGAAGCCAGACATTCCACGCACACCTTACTGCAGACACAGGCGACCTCCTTCTTCTACTTCTAAACTAAAAGGTTCCTCTGTTCTAAATGTTACTTCTACAAATTCCTGCTACTACAAATCTCTATGTAGCCCCTGTGTAAAGTATTACAGTGCAGAGAAGCACAATATATAGACTTCTGATTGTCCTCACTACAGCAAAAACCTAACTAAACCCCTAGTTCAAATCCTTGGTTACAGCAATAAATACAGGTGAACCAGTTCTCCAAAATATCTTTGAGCAGTGTCAAATCTGGGTGAAATATTGCCCCTTCTGAGAAGCTCTAGCAGCTCAACAATAACTCTTGTTTGTCTGTTGTAGTAATGTTCTCAGCTGCAACCTTGTTCTTCATTTGTTGGCCTTGACTTCTTCGCACTTCATCTTTACTTCTTGCTCCTGAGATCAAATTTTCTTCCTCCATGATGTCACTGTGATCAAGTTCCAGCTACTTCCTCAACTGCAAGCCTGCAAGACAAGACAAGCAATAAGTACCAAATTTATCAAATGAACAGCAGGAAACCAAAATATCTGTTTAAACCAAGGTGACTGCGTAAAAATGTGGAAATCGGGTCCAAAATTAGTAGAAACCGCATTCAAAATGCATACAGACGTTCAAAAAAATAATGGGTCAACCATTGCTGACCGAAAAAATGCCACGGGTGCCAAAAAACTGCTTTAAAATTTCCACCGCTTTTCGTTTCACCCATCGGAGTGACAAACTCTATCGGCGTGTCCAAAAAAAATTGGGCCGATCATCGCTATTTGGCCGACGGCCCTTATTGTTATTTCCTCCTCCATCAGCGAGAGATTCGCTATCGGCGAGAGAAAAAACCTTTCCGCCGATCACTACTGTTTGGCCGATGGCCTTACTTGCTTGCTTATCCTTTTATTTCCTTCCATCGGCGTGAGTTATGCCGATGCAGTCTTATTGGCTTGTATTTTCCCTCATCGGCGAGAGATTTGCCATTGGCGAACTCCATATTCCTTCCGCCGATGCCTTTTGTTACATCGATGTCTCCCCATCGGTGAGACTCTTACCGACAACCCTCTCATTGGTCGCCATCGGTGAACTCCAAACTTCCCTTCGCTGATGACATGACCTTGGCCGATGCTCTTTTCATCGGCGAGAGTCCTGCCGATGCCCCTTCTTCCTTTTGTATGTTAAAAAAAAACATATAAGCAAAAAACTAAATCATATAATCATTTCGGTTCCGGAGTTGCACTTCGTTGGTATGTCGCCAATATACAAGCATTTAATCGGATTCCAATTACCTTGAGTTCCGCTTGTATATAGCGCTTGCATCTTTCGCACTTGTATGTGAATAGTACCATGTATGTTTTGCTTGTATATTCCGCTTGTATATGAAAATATACAAGCGCCGAATATACAACGATTTTTCTGCATTTGATAAGTCCGTCGGGTCCACTAATGTATATGTGCGTTGTATATTCCGCTTGTATGTGAAAACATACAAGTGCCGAATATACAACAATTTTTCTTCATTGCATAATCCTTTCGGGTCCGCCATTGTATAAAGTGCCTTGTATATTTCCCAAATATACAAGCCCGAATGTACATCAAATTTTCAATGCATAATGACCTTTTCGGGTCCGCCATGTGTAAAGTGCCTTGTATATTTCCCGAATGCATATAAGGAAAACAGAAAATACAATCGGCCTTGTATATTTTGAACCCGAATGCAAAAGCGACCAAGTATATATATATATATATATATATATATATATATATATATATATATATATAAGACTTTGCACATACAAAGGACTTTGTATATGCCAAGCGATAGACAAACCTGAATGTACATTTACTAAAATGATCATAACTTGCTAAATATGGCGAATTTTAAGATGGTTCAAAAAGCAACCCTGGCTCATTTTTCACAAGGAATCCAACCATATCATGCAATGGTACTGAAAATGCACCTTTCTCTATTTTTAACAAGGTTTGCAAATTTGACTCCCCCTTTTCCCTTTACCACCAAGCAGAGCAACACAAGCAGAAGCAAAAAAGCAACAGCAGGGGTCCTCATTTTGCTAAGGGGCAAAATGGGGCATGTTGTGAACATCACAATAGTACCTTGCATGATAGTCTACCATGTGGCTTCCTCCTCTTCGGTTAATGGGTCATCCTCCTTTGTTAGAGCAGCTAATAGCTCATCAAAACTATCAAAACTTGGAAGATTCTTAGCAAGAGCTATACTAGGCTCAAAATATTCAAGATTGCTCAAGGAGATACACTCCAAAATAGGTGTTTCTTTAACAAATGAAGGCAAGAACTTAAACAATGAACTTACCTCTGTCGACAAACCATCATATTGCACAACAACTTCAAGTTGCTATGTGAAATAGGAGGTCAGTTCCTCCAACCAGTCAAGATTTTGATGTTGCAAGTTAGGCTACTTTATAACCAATGATTCATCTGAGAATATAGTTATTTCCACTTCTTTCTTTTTCTGCTCCGGATAACCCTCTTCCATAAATGATGGCATAACTTCTAAATGTGAACAGAAAAGTTCAATTTCAGTTTGAAATAGATCTTCCTCAAACACTATACCTTTCAAATCAGGGTTGCCTTCACATATCTGATCTTGGATCAACACATTATCTAGATGATGTTTAATACTATGGTGATTAGAGCCTAGCATGGACATGCCATTTTCACTTTCATGCATGAAGTTATGAAGCTCACCAAACAAGTTAACTAAAAACTGAGGTTCAATACCCTCGTGACAACTTTCATTAAGCTTATTGTGATCCAAATCAGGCTCCTCTGTATTTCCTTCTCCATGATCCAAGGCTCTATGATAATATTGATGATCTTCATTCAACAATTCCTTGTATTGTTGAGGATCCTCTTGCTGTTCAAAAACTGGTGCTTCCTCCAAGGCAACCTGAGCCTTCTATCTTTGTAATTTTGGACTTTCACCTTGCGATCTTTGTACCCTGCTTTCATGCATCTTATTAACAACATTAGAAAAATTTGTAAAGGAATCAAAACACAGAGGATTTAGGGTCATATTTGAAACAACTTGCTCTACACAAACATCAACAACCTTTTCATGTGAATTGGCCTCTTGCACTACATGATTCTCTAAAAGAATTTTATCATTTTTGCAAAACAAGGAGGATCATTAATGCAAACATCAGAAGGTTCATCAGGAGGAGTCCTTTCTTGCTTGATCTTCTACTGCTCTAACCGATATTGCTCCATAGATATATGCAATAAATTTACCCACTTAGCTTCCTTCTGTTTGTTAATGGACTAATCTCGAATGCTAACAGGCTCTTTAGCAAAATCATAATCTCTGAAACTTGGGATTTCAACCTTAGGGGAATTAAGAGGCTCATTTTGTCTATAACTTGGAAATTTATACTTACGAACCTCTTCTTGAGTTGGTTGCTCTAGAAAAGAAAGGGCTGCTTGGGCTCAAGCAAGCAAAAGCTTTGTTTGTGCAGCTATCTCTCTCTCAAGATTCTCTTCGAACTGTCTCTTTTGTGTCTTCCACTCCTGATCAGAAACAAAGGTCTCATAGGGTGGCTGCTCTGGCTATTGAAGATAAACTTGGTGATTCAACTTTTGTAGTTGCAAATCAGATTCTTCATACTGTCTTGCTTGAAATTCCCCTCTATGTTGATACTGATAACTCTTTATGCTTGCAATCTCTTTCTCATATTGTGTTCTTTGTGCCTCCAACTCCTGCTCATGAAGATAGGCTAGATAGGCAAGTTCCTCCTGGTGTTGATTATACTCACATTGTCTTCTAATATCCTCCACCTTCTTGTTGAGGTCTGACACAATGTCTTTAAACTCATTAATTTCAGACTATTTTATCTGGTAAGAAGGCTGACTAGGAGATTGAGTAGGAATGGGCATGTGGTAAGCATCCTGAGTATTTGGACTAAAACTAGCATTATGATTGCTTGTATACGGTTGGTAATGAAGCTGAGCAAGGGTGGGTGGGTGGTAATCATACCATGCATGCTGATTTTGAAGAGCCATGGAATTAGAAATAGTAGTTTGATTGGTCTGATATGGTTGATAAGGGACCCTATGGACATCATTTTCATAGTATGGTGGTGGATATTCATACTGCCTATGAAAATCTGACATTTCTACTCATATGCAAGCTAGAAAAAGGAATGAAAAGATGATTTGTATAACATACTAGCACTTGATCATACCGAAACCTATAGATTCAAACTCGGAGTCACCAGATGTGTTTGATTTTCTGCCTCCAAAGGTTGAGATCACTAATACACACACCAAATATTAGTGATATATGAACATGCAATTGGACTGAGACAGTCTAATTAGTCCCACCGGGCGTGCCAAAAACTGTTATCAATCAGATATGCACCCAATGCTAAGCTATCAACTTAGCTACCCGTTGACACATGTGGGAACACTCCTAGGCTTGTGGGTTGCCTAAAACTTGGATTGAACCTCCAGAGTGGGCTAGTTCCCATGGTAAACCACCAAATCTAAAAGGCTTCCTGAGGAAAGGGTAAGAAGATAACTAAAAATTAAATTTTAAAACCTAAGGATATTTTACCATAATTTTATCTATTCACTCACAATCAGCCTCATAAAGCCTTTTATCCTCACAATCTCAGTAAAACAATACAATGCATAAGTAATTTGCATGAAAGAAAAACAAAAGTTTTATCACAACTTCAACCCACTAACCAAGGCTAAACATATCATGCAACCTGTATTACATGAAACATTCGCACTAAATCCTGCAACAATGGGACATGTGAAAAGGATTCTAAGGTTGACTTACAATGGGACATCAGATCATTGATTACAAAATGAATTAGAAAGTTTGAAAGAGGAGAACTCTGTTGCTTTATTAAAATTGAAAGGAGTAGAAAATGAGTATTTGAGTACAAAAAATGTTTACAAGCTCTCTGCAAGTGAGACAAAGAGAAAGAAACCATAATCAGAACTAAGAAAAAACTAAGTTTTTCTCCTACTTATAACTCCAAAAATCTCCCCAAGGAAAACACTGAGAAATCTCTCCAACATAGCCATCTTGATTTATTTTCGAGCTTCACTTAAAAACCACCAAAAAACATGCTTTTTTTGCTCAATGAAGGCTCCATTTTGTCCATATCTTCCCAAAACAAAGCAAACTCATAAAAAGAAAGATATTTTTTGCTTTACTTTTCTTTAACTGCATAAATAATAAATATTTATAAGCAATTTATAGGATATTGCTTTAAATATCATTTTACAATAATTTTTTGCAGCTTCAAATTTGCAAAATAGAAAGAGTGCCAGCCATTGTGAAGATTCCTCAAACATTACAAACTAGATAGGTGAGAAATTTAAAGAGTTTTTTCACTTTATTGTCTTCTCATTTCTGTTTAAATATCTAAAAAACTTAGATCATACTTTATTAGATATGACTGAAACATACAACTGCTATCTTCATTTTGTTGTGTATTGTGCCTCTCACTGTTCCTCGAAAACTTCAAACTATGTTGGTGAGAAATTTAAATGGTTTTTTCATCTTATTGTCTTCTAATTTCTATCCAAAAATCTCAAACGTGTACTCAAATCATATTTTTTTAGATATGACTAAAACACGTGACTGCTATCTTCATTTTAATGTGTATTGTGCCTTTGACTGTTCCTCGAAAACTACAAACTAGGTTGGTGAGAAATTTAAAGAGTTTTTTTTCTTATTGTCCTCTAATTTCTATCCCAAAATCTCAAGCACCCAGATCATATTTTTTGAGATATGATCAAAACACACGACAACTGTCTTTATTTTGTAGGGTCTTTATGTGACACTACTACTCTTTCAGACTCTTTCCACAATCCTCTTAAGACTTAGGGGCAACATAATGAGATCAACCCTTGTGGGAGCCCATTTTACTCCACATGCTATGATATGCTATCATAAATAAATCAGCAACAAGATTTCACCTATACCTTTAAATATAAATTAATTGTTCTAGCTCTACCAAATTGAACTGTAGGTAAAATTTGGTAACAGTATGAAACATCAAATATTTCATCTACAAGTGTTTCATCATTCAATAAGGTATGCATATGCTTTTATTTGAAACATCAAGTGCATGATGCAGGGTCATCTCCAATAATGAAATGATATACAGGTTTCATCAATGGAGGTTTTCACAACTACATAACAGTCAAATGAAAAATGCCATGTCATAGCTGAGTATGAAACCATATGTGGTGTATGCATACAAACAATGGACTGAATCAATGCCAAGTATATATGCTACATGTTAAGTGACCATATCAAGTGTATATATATCAAAAGTTCAATACACACACTTAAGGAAATGGTCGTCATCAATGATGATGTATGGCATAGCTAAGATAGCTAGAGTGAATGAAATAGAATGAAGATTACGTCATATGATTACAGAGCAATCATGTTGAAGGAAGATTCAACTTATACAAACAAATAAGTCTTAGACCAGTAGAGATATGAATGTGTTTCCATCAAATGTGTCATCATACAGAGAGGTTTCTTCATCATATCAAGCCATATCTATTTTCAAATGACAAACAAATGATCCAAATATAGAAATGAAGTATTTTGAGCATGTGATGTTCGAATGACATGAGTTTACTTAAACATGCTAAACTATGACACCATGGTGGCCGAGGTCTATCAGAAGGAGATGGTGAAATAACTTTTTCTCAAACCCACTTAGGGTTTTAAGAGAAAATATAAAATATACAGAGAGGAAAGAAGTATTTCAAGCATGTGATACTTGGAAAGACAAGATAAGCCATGGCCACATCGAGGCAAACCCTTAGAAAGGAGAAGGATTTCAATACATTTACAGAATGGAAATGAAAGCTTTTGAACTCACAGCTACAGCCACATATTTAGTTTGGAGTGCATACTTCTTTTCATGACAAGATAACCCATTAGGGTTTCAACTCTGAAACAAAGTGCTTAGAAACAATGCTATAGACACGGCCCCATGGCCACAGATACCGACATATATCAAAAAGGAAAAGCTTAAAGTCTTATAGAAAACCACATCCACAGCCACACAGAGGAGTCTTGATATATTTTTGAACACAAATGCATACAGCTAGCTGTGGCCTCTTGAAAGGATAGACACAGAAATAGAAGTGCATTTTCCATAGAAAGTTATTACATGGGTTTCATTCACAGATACATAACCATGATTGAAGATTTGAACTATGAGAAAATGTAAAGATTGCACTAGAGATTGTTGTTATGCTAAGCCATTGCCAAATATGCACTCTTTCATTAAAGGTTCAAAAACTCATTTCATTTTGTATTGAATAAGAAAGCTACAGGATAAAGAGAATATGGCCACGAATTTTGACCACAAAAGCTACAAAATGCCATGGAAATAATGAAACATACAGTGGCAGATAGAAGGTGTTACCTTGCTTGGAGAAAATACATAATGATAGCAGGTTTTGGCTTCATCTTCCTCTCAAATAACCCAATATAGCTAGCCGTGGTGGCCACAAACTCAGGGAGAAATAATAGTTGAAACAAATGAACACACATTTATCAGAGACAATACACAAGCCATGGTTGTAGAAGTTATTCAATCTCAGAAACTGAAAGGAAATTGAGAAAATAAGTTACATATGCCAGGACAGAGTGTTTACCTTTCTTTTCTATGTAAGACCAGTGGGTATCATGACCAGAAACACCTAAAGGATGAAGATTTTCAAGATGAAACCCTAGGGTTTCATAGCGACAGCATAGCCCCATTTCCACCAAGTGTAAAAGTCAAAATGATGTAAGAAAGTAGGGCAAAAATGTGTTTTGTCATTAGGGTTTCTGGCAGCCCTAATCGGAATGATGTTTTTTGTCACATTCATTTCTTTTTTTTGAGGCACAAACTAATACCTTTGTGGTGTTAAGTTTATATTGCACAATGCTTAAGTTCCATGACTTAGGGTGAGGTCAAGCCTCAGTGGTTCCCTCAAAATATTTGATGCCTCAAAACATGCTTGGTCACTTTGAAGAATATGTTATGTGCCTTAGACCCCATGTAGATGGAGCTCATGCCCTTATGATATTATGGAAACCTTTCTTTTGAATATGAGACAAGTCCATATGCCTTATGTGATGCAGAGACAAGTCATATGGAGATAGGCTCACCAGGCTTTTATTTTTGCAAATAAGATGTAATGCCCTTCATATTTTTTATGATTTTTTATAGAAAAATCAATAAGTATGCATTGTAAATATTTGGCGAAATCATAGGCCATATATTATTATTTTTGCAAAATCAAATCGAATAGGGGTATAGTTTAAAACTGCAAGCATTGTAAAGTTTGTTTTAAAGTAATAATCTATAAATTGCTTTAAAATCAAAACTATTTTTAGGCAGTTAAAACTAGTAAAGCAAATCAAATATTCCTTGATCTGTTTTATTTTGAGGTAGATGAAGACAACAATTGAGTTTTCTAAGAAGGCAAATCAGATTTTTGGTGGGGCCACATGAGAAGATCTTTTTGGTAGTTTGCTTTCACATTTTGGAGACATTTTGAGAGCTTTATTTTTGGATTTTTTGAGGAGCTCGAAAATGGACTTGGATGTCTATTATTAAGAGCTTTTTTCCAGCTTTCTTTTGGGGAAATTTTTCACAGGATATATGGAGAGATATATTTCTTTTTGTTTAGTTCCAGTTGCAGTTTTTTTTGCAGAATAGAGTAGAGATCCGAGTTTAGGACATCAGAGTCTTCCTCTCACACTGAGAATGTTGTATTTAGTCTATGTACTCATTATTCCTTCAGTTATAGAGCAGCAGTTTTTCTTCCCTTTTGCCTCTATTTTTGCAAGATTGATTTGATATTACACTGTGATAAGTATTTATCCTCTGTTTTGTCTTGTTGTGATAGATATGCAAATATTTTGCTTGGTTCAGGTTGCATGTCATGTATTGATTGAACCTTCATGTGAAATATTTTTGAATTAGGTAGAATCAAGTGTTGTGAAGACTAAAGTTCTATAGTCTTATTGTGAGTAAGATCTGATAGGAGTTTAGTGTTGGTGCATCACCTTAAAATTCGTTTCAATTATTTATTTTAGTATACCTCTCTCATCCCTTTTCTCAGACAAGTCATTAGATTAGGAAAAATCTTAAGGAGAACCATCTCACTCTGGAGATTCACTCTCACTATAGGAAACCCACATCCTGAGAGTTTTTCCATGTGTCAACAAATAGCTAAGTCTTCTGTAAGCTTAACATAGGGTGCATATCCGATTGATAACAAGTACAAATACCAATGATTCCCAGGCAGTTCACATTTGCACCTTTTAATGGGGGCAACCCATTACAACTTGCCCAATGTGATGATATTCCAGCTGCAGCCCTCAAAGGACTGCCTTATTTCACCAGAGAAGATCACACTATAGCTATTGAGCACATTCAGGATGTGGCAATGCCATGTTTAGTGCATAATGTTACCCAAGAAAATGTAGCAATTAGATTATTAGTTGCATCACTAAAAGGAAAAGCTTTATGATGGTTTAGAGGTCTTGCAGAGAATTTAATAATGACATGGGATCAACTGGGAGATGGCTTGCATAGGCATTTCGAGGCCAAATTTGATCATTTGTCTCTATTGGAGCAGCTTAGTTTCATTAAAAGAGCTCCACATGAGCACATGTCTAATTTTAATTACTGCTTCCAGAGGACTTGGGATAGGATTCCAATGATGGTAAGGCCTTCACCTCCTCATGCATTTTTGTACTTCCTTAAGGCTTTATAGCTAGATATCTATGATGATTCAGTCTCTGGGTGGAATTACACTACCTAACGCTTATGACATAGCTATTAGAGCAGAAATATGTCTCATACAAGCTAGTAAAATAGTTCCAAGGCCTCCTATGCCAATTTTTCCTATGGTACAACCACATATACCTATTCCATTACCCCCTATAGCTGCTGCTCCACCTATTCCTGCCATAGGATATCAAGCTACAACTCAAGAAACTGCTACTCTAGCTAAATCTCAAGAGCTGCAAGGGATTAAAAATATACTAAAAACCTTTGGAAATGATTTAGTGAGCATTAAAAAGCAAGTTGGCCAAGAGCATAAGCCCTAACAAGCCCCATGTCAACAAAACCAACCAAATAGCCCACATTTTTGAGCTGATTATCAAGGCCAAAGGAGAAATTTTAATTCTAGGCATTTTCAATCCTATAATCCTACTACTGCAGTTTGGCAAGGTGCAACGCAAGAAGATCCAAAACAGCAAGGTTCTTATCTTGAATATGGCTAGCATGATGTAACACTAATGAATTGGCAAGGTGAGGATTTTTGTAGGGTTAATCATATGCGGCAAGATGATAAAAAGCAAGAAAGGGGTGGCGAGAAGGAAGAGTCTATATTTTGGTTTGATGAGCTGCCCTCTTTCATTGACCGAGAAGAAGAAAACATTCTCATACCCATGGTGGTTGTAAGTCTGGGGCAAGAACAAATTTTGGAAAACCAAGACCAGCTGGAACAACGGGATACTGACAATTATTATGAGCATAAGGCATGTGTAGAGAAGGTTGACTCAAACTTGCCATTGAACCCTATGCATTTTGAATCATTTGAAATTTTTTCTAATGCTTTCTATAAGATGAATCAAAGTAGGATGTAGAGCTTGGAGGGCAAAAGTCTTCAATTGCAAAGACACATTGCTTAGGTTCAAATGGAGATTAAACCAAAAAAAAGAGATGATTCAGTTTCCTCGTTTGATCAGTTGCCCACTTATGTTGGTGATGATGAAGACAACATGTAGGAATCCCATTTATCAACTGATTTGGGATAGCTAGAAGATATTGTAGAAAATGATGCACTGTTGTTTCATAAAGGTAATGATGAAATTGAGGCCTTAGTTTAGTTTGAAGAGAAAAGACACAGTTTTGTCTCCAAATCTAGCATGCTTGTTTCGCATGAAGACCCTGACTACCAGGCTAAACACAAGGTTAAATCAGATCAGATTCTTAATGAGGATGCGGCATTTAGTTTGTTCTCAGAGCTCCCATTGTACTATAATGAAGAATCTAACATGAATGAGACTAAGACAACTTGCCTTGACGAGCAATCAACTGGACTAGCTGAAGATGATCAACTTATCCAACACAACTTCATACTTGATTGTCAGGACCCTGACTATTCAGCTTGTAAAGAGCTTGCCACTCTATTGATTTCTTGTAGCAATCAAAAGCCCAAGCTAGTAGATGAGAAGGATAATAAGCAGGATCAAGAGGATGATGTTGAAGGTATGTGTTTTGAAATCCATTATGAGGATAAG
Organism: Cunninghamia lanceolata; assembly: GCA_027924645.1. Classification (NCBI taxonomy): domain Eukaryota; kingdom Viridiplantae; phylum Streptophyta; class Pinopsida; order Cupressales; family Cupressaceae; genus Cunninghamia; species Cunninghamia lanceolata. Next base: position 2,568,482 of record BSBN01000749.1, on the reverse strand, counting down.
TTAGAGCATACATTGCATGATGAAGTTATTCACCAAGAGGATTTATTCTCAACTATCATTAAAAATTTATGCTCTAACACTGTTGATAGCTTAGTACCTTTCAAGACGAAGGTTTGTGATCAGTATGATCAAGTGATCAAGGAGGTTGTGGTGGAAGAAGCAATTCTTGGAGGAGAAAACAACAAAAAGAATTTCCACTATTCCATTTCAAAAGTAAGCCCAATCAAGCATCTTTCCGAGATGGAGCCCAAGCATGCATGTGCAGTTGAAGAAGAATAGATTCAACGCATTCTACCACCTCAAGGTACCAGTGTTTCTATTCCAAATGAAGAGGTTAGTGATTATATATATTCTTCAAAATGTGGTGCAACTGGTTCACGGTCTTTCAACCATTGTTCTTTTCCATGTAGCTGTCCAAAATTATGTGAAACATCAAATATTCTATAGAAAGAGTAGTTATTTCACCCAATAGGTGAATGGTTTTGTTTGATCAGCTTCCTTGGCTGGTTATGATAGGTTAGAGTTAGTATTTTCAGCTAATAAGTGCTCAGTGCACACTTACTTTCAATTTTTTTTTGTCGTTAATTGTTGCTGCACAAGTTTTTCTAGCCGCTAGGGCCTTCTAGTTTGTTTTTAGTATGGTTCATTTTTGTTTCCTGTTGCTATTTGGACTAGCTGTAGTGTATAGCTAAGTTTCAGTTTTTTGAGTTCAAGATGAGCAGAGTATGACTCAATGCCCAATGGATAGCTTAAGCTAACTAGTCCTGATGCTTAGTAGGCAAGCATAAATGTTTCCAATTTTCTCTACAATCCAAATTGGTAGAACTGGAGAGTACATTCAGTTCATGTTTAGATGAGAAAGTTTTAACATTTGTCTAATATCTTATTTGCATAGTTGGAGTGTTGATATATTTCAGTCATCTTGGAGTTTAGTTGTTCAGAGAGAAAGAGTTTCAGATAATCATTCATTTGTAGAAGGGTGCATAAGAGAAAAGTTATTTCATTTCACTACAATGATTATCATTTTACAAATGAAATACATTAAAGAAATAAACATTGCATTGAATGAAAAGATGATAGATCAAATGTCCCACACAAGCCATTGGAATAGCTGAACTAGTACAGATATAGAGAATACACTATGCAACTAAAGATAAGAAAGGAAGAACATATCCATCATTGCATGTTTCGGGGTCTTGGTCTGATCTTCATTGCAACTAGTTCTTCTTTGCTCCCAATCTTTGAGAGAATCTGCAGGATTGGAAAAAGTTATGTTAGAGCTCTGGATATGGTTTCTTGTGTGCCTATCAATAGAAACATAATGAATTGCCTATGGTGTACTCTATCCGACATCAGGTCATTCACATAAAAGAGAGGCTAAAAGACAAAAAAATCATTGAGCTTCAATGTTTTTTAAACTAACATGTTTGTTTCATGTGCAAGTATAGGATAATTCATGTAGTTGTTTGAAGACATATCAGCATGTGGTGTAAAGTGGGCTCCCACAAGGGTAGAGCTCAACATGCTACCCCTGAGTCTCAAGGGGAATGATAAAGGAGTACCACATTCACTAAGTGTATGATTTTCAAGATGCTCATTACCCACTTGTGATTTCCAATTCAAGTTGGATGAAATGAAAACCATCAATGAGCATTGAGCAGCTTGATCAATACAGATCAATGAAATATGAAACTGAGTGCACAAATGGCTAACATCAAGATATCTATTGTTATTGTTTGATGTCAATCATTTCATTGTATTGTCCTTTGTATGCATTTAGATAACTATATTGGAACAACAGTACATACTGAGTCACGTATTTTTCCCTCTTTGTTGTTTTGAAGTATAAAGTCATTGGTCAAATGCATGAGAAAAAATGTCATTATTGCTATAATAGATACTCAGAAATAGTTTAGAATGGCTCTTAGAACATTAGTGGGTGAAGAAATAATGCACTACAAGGTGACAACAACCTGGTTTTACAAAGTTTCACAAAATTGTGTTCTTGATTTGACTCACAAACTCTCTCAATGACCCTTCAATGCATTAAGTCTCCAACACACAGCTAGGGTTCAGACCTTCATATGAACTAGATGAGGCATCTAACAAGATTATGTTCACCAACTAAACCACTCTTCAAGTCACAAGGATTCCCTCTTAGCAACCAATTTGCCCAAGCCCTCAAATCCTAATAGCCCTACTTAAGGGGTTTTTCTGACTTATTTTCCCCATAAGGTTTCAAACCCAAATTTTAATGAATGTTTAGAATACCCATTACCAAGTTGTATAACATATCTTGAACTCAGTATAGACTCATTTGGACAATATGCCTCAAACCTGATCTTATTCATTGTCCTAAAAGAGCTAATTAGGCCTATATTACAAAGGAACCTGCCTTCAAACTTTCCACAGACCCCTAAACTTAGTATACAGTCCTTATTTAGTTTGTCAAACTCCCAAATCCACACTCACACTCAAGTGGTATAACCATTTACATAGCAAACTCAATAAACCCTCACTTTTAGGCCAAGAACCCTAGGGTTTATTGAAAATCTATGCTCTAGGCCTCCACCACCTTGGCCAATGCTTCAAACACACTTAATTACCCATATACATGCTCACAAATTCATTAGACAAACATTTCCATTGGTATTTTGCAGAATACACACTGTGGTTCCTCTTTCTCACATAGAAAAAACTTCAAAACACACAAGAGCAACCTTTCAAAACCCTACAAACAATATTTTATGCCTTGGGAACATAAAGGTAACCAATAACATGTCTAATGGGGGTCATTCCACCAAATCACAGTGACCACAGAGGGTGGAATGCCCTATTTTCTCATTTCTACCCTCAAACCCCTGTTTTGACAGTTAACTAGGCAGTTTCAGAACATTGATGATATATAACTCAAATCTTAATGAAAAAACCTCAAACTAGATTTAAACAAAAGATAACACAATCATCTATCACCTCAAATGAGTTTCCAGCCATGATAGTACCGTATAGGTGAGTAGTACAGTTAGAAATAGTAAATTTGTAGGAAACAAACATGGTTTACAGCAGAAAATAGAGTATCTATTGATTAAAATCATTCTTACAATTTGTTTCATGTGTTTCTTTGATTGTATGAAGGCTCTTTTACATGTTTGGAAGGGTTCCCAATTAGTTGCAACTATATTTCAAATTTTGTGACTGTTGGGCAACCTCTTAGTTACATAATTGTTAAGTTAACAAAGGAACTTCTCCATACAACTTGCATTATTTGACTTTGTTTTTGACAACCTATATTATGACTCTAAACACATATGGAATTGGTCATTGTGACCTTATTACATGAAAATTTTTCTATAAAGGCCTTATTTATATGACCAAAAGACTCAAATTGCAATGAAACATCCTAGACTCAACTATTGATAATCCTATCAAGACTTTCAAATGGTCACATTTGCAAATGATGGTGTTGGTTCTCTTGCACCATACACCCCACCTTGAAACTATTCCAAGTCTCTTGGAAGTGATGTGGTAAATGTTCCTCCTTTAAAAACTTCAGTTTCTTGACCTACAGAAGATACCTTAACTGGTGAAGTCTGAAAACTAAATTTGAACATACCATTCTTCTTGGATTGGGTGAACATCCTCTGACCTCTCTCACATTTGTGACTACCCTCTGCTTTATCCAGATATCATATCTACCTCCATGACTTTGTCCTTGTTGTTCTACTTGTCCTTTCATCCCTATCATCAAATTCACTCTCTTGTCAACATTACTTACCAATGTAATGTCATGTTTGTAATCCACTATTTTTGCAGATCCAACTTGTTCCATGTTCTTACTCCCAACCAATTGACACAATATTGTTCCTATCTTGATGTTTTCATGCCAATCTATTAACAACTCACTTTCCACATTTGATTCAACTTCCACATCTGCTGCTACAACATTCTTGTCTTTTTTTTTCAACTTGTGCAAGTCTTTTCTTCTCACACATCGTCACCTTATCTTCCTTCACCTTATCTCTATCTCCTAACACTGCAGCATCCTCCAAATGCTTGGTCTTGGCATCTACAAACTCCTTCTTACCAAATACTATAACCTTTGCTACTTTGGACTGATCTGTTATAATATCTTGCAATGGAAGCAAAGTAAATGAATTTCCTTCATGTTCAATCTGATATGTATTAGCCCATCCATCATAGATAGCTTGTTTATCAAATTGTCAAGGCCTTCCAAGCAACAAATGACAACATTGCATTGGAAGAATATAATAAATCACCCTATCCTTATACTTTCAAATATGAAACTCAACTAAGGCCTACTCATTGACTAGAAGTGACTGATCATCATTCAACCATGATACCTTATATGGTGTTGCATGAGGAACTTTCACCAAATCTAACTTGTATACCATTTTCATTGACACCATGTTATCAGTGGAACCAGAATCTATAACTAACTTGCATACCTTATCTTTGATCTTGCATGTGGTCATGAATAGACTCCTTTGCATTTGTTCTTTCTCCTTGGAGGCCTTCAAAAGTTGTCTTTGCAGCATCAAAACTTCACCAACTTCTAGTCCACAATCATACTTTGGAGAATTAACACTTCCCTCTTCTTCTTCTTGCACTATTTGAACTTTCTTTTCACCTCTTCTTTCACTCCCACTTGAAGTAGCACCAAACATTTTAGGGTATTTGAAGGATGGATGACCAAACTCACCACAAGTATAGAACTTTCTTGAAAACATATTAGAACCTCTTCCTTGATCTCCATATCTTCCACTTAAACTTGTTCTTCCACCTCTTCATCCACCTCTAGATTCAACCAACTATTCCTTACCTTTATCAACATCTTCTTCTTCTTGATTGAACTATATTGGTGTAGGAAAAGTCCCTCTAGCTATTGAAATACTGCCTCTTCCTCTTTGATTTTGTTCTTTCCTTCTTTTTATCCTTTCCTCTTCTCTAACCGCCATTTGAAAGCATTCTTCCACTGTCCTAGGGGATTTAGGCTGATCTCATCTCTTATGTTCAATCTTAGACCACTCAAGTACCTAGCCACTATTTCAACCTCATCCTCATGGTGACCTGTCTTAATGCATAGTTTATGGAACTCTTTAGTATAGGACATCACATCCAACTCCCTTTGATTTAAATTTTGTAATTTCATGAAGGTTTGTATGCCATAGTCTGTTGGTAGAAATTGTGTCTTCACTTTAATCACCATCCTGTCCCAAGAATTGATTTTAGACTTCCCTTTCTTGACCTTCTCATCTTGAACAAAGTTCCACCAAGTTAGGGCTGCTCCCTTCAACTTAGATTTGGCATATTTCACCTTCTTGATGTCCTCAATTTCTTCAAATTCAAAAAAAAATTCTAGACCATCAATCCATGATAAGACTTCTTCACTATCCATTCTTCCACTGTACATAGGCACCTCAACTTTCATCTTTGGAGTATTGCCACCCTTTACTGCCTTCAACATCTTAATCATCATCCTTTCTTCAGGATCCAAGTCATCATCCTCATCCTAGACTCTCATTGGAGGGCTCTCATCTTTATCCTCCTTGTCACTTTGGTCATCATTGACCATTCCTCTTCTTTGGTTATTTTCCAAGACTGCTATCATGACTAAGGTGGCTTCTTGAGAGTCTTTATAGAGCCTATCCTTCTGGAGTAACTGCTCCTTCAACTCCCTTATCTCTTTGGCCATTGCACCGGGTTTTGGAGGCATCTTGCCTAGACTAGCTTTTCTTCACAATTTAACTTTTTACTTCCCAAATTAGAACCTAATGCTCTGATACCACTTTGATGCACTACAAGGTGACAACAACTTGGTTTTACAAAGTTTCACAAACTTGTGTTCTTGATTTGACTCACAAACTCTCCCAATGAACCTTTAATGCATTAAGTCTCCAACACACAACTAGGGCTCAAACCTTCAAATGAACTAGACGATGCATCTAACAAGATTATGTTCACCAACTAGACCCAACTGAACCACTCTTCAAGTCACAAGGATCCCCTCTTAGCAACCAATCTGCCCAAGCCCTCAAATCCTAGTAGCCCTACTTAAGGGTTTTTTCAAACTTATTTTCCCCATAATGTTTCAAACCAAAATTTCAATGAATGTTTAGTACACCCATTACCAAGTTGCATAACATATCTTGAATTCAGTATAGACTCCTTTGGATAATATGCCTCTAAACTGACCTTATTCGCTATCATAAAAGGGCTAATTAGGCCTATATTACAAAGGAACTTGCCTTCAAACTTTCCATAGACCCCTAAACTCAGTAAATAGACCTTAGTCAGGTTGTCAAACTCCCAAATCCACACTCACACTCAAGTGGTATGACCATTTACATAGCAAACTCAAGAAGCCTCATTTTTAGGCCAAGAACCTTAGGGTTTATTGAAAATCTATGCTCTGGGCCTCCACGACCTTGGCCAATGCTTCAAATAGACTTAGTTACCCATATGCATGCTCACAAATCCATTAGACAAACATATCCATTGGTATTTTGCCAAATACCCACTGTGGTTCCTCTTTCTCACATACAAAACACTTCAAAACACATAAGAGAAACCTTTTAAAACCCTACAAACAATCTTTTTTGGCTTGGGAACAGAAAGGTAACATCTAACATGTCTAATTGGGGTCATTCTAGCAAATCACAGTGACCATAGAGGGTGGAATGCCCTATTTTCTAATTTCTACCCTCAAACCCCTGTTTTGACAGTTAACTGGGCAGTTTCAGAACTTTGACGATATCTAACTCAAATATCAATGAAAAAACCTCAAACTAGATTTAAACAAAAGGTAACACAATCATCTATCATCTCAAATGAGTTTCCATCCCTGACAGTACCGTAAAAGTGAGTAGTACAATCAAAAATAGTAAATTTGCAGAAAAAATGTGGTTTAAGACAGAAAACATAATATCTATTGATTAAAATCATTCTTACAATCTTCTTCATGCCTTTCTTTGATTGTATGAAGGCTCTTTTACATATTTGGAAGGGTTCCCAATTAATTGCGACAATATTTCAAACTTTGTGATCGTTGGGCAACCTCTTAGTTACATAATTTTTAAGTTGACGAAGCAAATTCTCCATACAACTTGCATTATTTGAATTTGATTTTAACAACAGATATTATGACTAAACACATATGGAATTGGTCATTGTGACCTTATTACATGAAAATTTGTCTATAATGACCTTATTTATATGACTAAAAGACTCAAATTGCAATGAAACATCCTAGACTCAACTATTGATTATCTTGTCAAGACCTTCAAATGGTCACATTTGCAAATGATGGTGTTGGTGCTCCTGCACCATACATCCCAGCTTGAAACTGTTCCAAGTCTCTTGGAAGTGATGTGGTAACTGTTCGTCCTTTGAAAACTTCATTTCCTTGACCTGTAGAAGATACCTTGACTAGTAAAGACTGAAAATTGACTTTGAACTTACCATTCTTCCTAGATTAGGTGAACATCCTCTAACCTCTCTCACATTTGCAACTACCCTCTACTTTATCCAGATATCATATCTACCTCCATGGCTTTGTCCTTTCTGTCCTACTTGTCCTTTCATCCCTATCATCAAATTCATTGTCTTGTCAACATTACTTACCAATGTATTGTCATGTTTGTAATCCCCTATTTCTGCAGATCCAAGTTGTTCCATTTTCTTACTTCCAACCAATGGACACAATATTGTTCCTATCTTGATGTTTGCATGCCAATCTATTAACAACTCACTTTCCACATTTGATTCAACTTCCACATCTACTGCTACAACATTCTTGTCTTTTTTTTCAACTTGTGCAAGTCTTTTCTTCTCACACATCATCACTTTATCCTCCTTCACCTTACCTCTATCTCCTAACACTACAACATCCTCCAAATACTTGTTCTTGGCATCTACAAACTTCTTCTTACCAAATAATACTACCTTTGCTACTTTGGACTGATCTACTACAACCTCTTGCAATGGAAGCAAAGTAAATGAATTTCCTTCATGTTCAATCAGATATGTATTAGCTCATCCATCATAGATAGCTTGTTTATCAAATTGCCAGGGCCTTCCAAGCAACAAATGACAACATTGCATTGGAAGAATATCACAAAGCACCCTATCCTTATACTTTCCAATCTGAAACTCAACTAAGGCCTTCTCATTGACTAGAAGTGACTGATCATCATTCAACCATGACACCTTATATGGTGTTGCATGAGGAACTTTCACCAAATCTAACTTGTCTAGCATTTCCTTTGACACTATGTTATCAGTGGAACTAGAATCTATTACTAACTTGCATACCTTACCTTTGCTCTTGCATGTGGTCTTGAATAGATTCCTTTGCATTTGTTCTTTCTCCTTGGAGGCCTTCAAAAGTTGTCTTTGAAGCATCAAAACATCACCAACTTCTGGTCCACAATCATACTTTGGAGAATTAACACTTCCCTCTTCTTCTTCTTGCACAATATGAACTTTCTTTTCACCTCTTCTTTCACTCCCACTTGAAGTAGCACCAAAATTTATAGGGCATTTGAAGGATGGATGACCAAAATCACCAGAAGTATAGCACTTTCTTGAAAACACATTAGAACCTCTTCCTTGATATTCACATCTTCCCATTAAACTTGTTATTCCACCTCTCCATCCACTTCTAGATTCACCCAACTGTTCCTTACATTTATCAACACCTTCTTGTTCTTGATTGAATTGTTTTGGTGGAGGAAAAGCCCCTCTACCTCTTGAAGTACTGCCTCTTCCTCTTTGGTTTTGTTCTTTCCTTCTTTTAATCCTTTCCTTTGCTCTAACTACCATTTGAAAGCATTCTTCCACTCTCCTAGGGGGGTTTAGACTGATCTCATCTCTTATGTTCAATCTTAGACCACTCAAGTACCTAGCCACTTTTTCAACCTCATCCTCATGGTGACCTATCTTAATGCATAGTTTATGGAACTCTTCAGTATAGGACATCACATCCAACTCCCTTTGCTTTAAATTTTGCAATTTCATGAAGGTTTGTATGGCATAGTCTGCTGGTAGATATTGTGTCTTCACTTTAGCCACCATCCTATCCTAAGAATTGATTTTAGACTTCCCTTTCTTGACTATCTCATATTGAACAAAGTTCCACCAAGTTAGGGATGGTCCCTTCAACTTAGATTTGACATGGTTCACGTTCTTGTTGTCCTCAATGTCTTCAAATTCAAAAAAATTGTCTAGAGCGTCAATCCATGACAAGACTTCCTCACTATCCATTCTTCCACTGTACATAGGCACCTCAACTTTCATCTTTGGAGTATTGCCACCCTTTACTACCTTCAACATCTTGATCATCATCCTTTCTTCAGGATCCAAGTCATTATCCTCATCCTGGACTCTCATTGGAGGGCCCTCATCTTTGTCCTCCTCACTTTGCTCATCATTGGCCATTCCTCTTCTTTGGTTCTTTTCCAAGACTGCTACCCTAGCTAAGGTGGCTTATTGAGATTTTCTATAGAGCCCATCCTTCTGAAGTAATGACTCCTTCAAATCTCTTATCTCTTTGGCCATTGCACTGGGTTTTGGAGGTATCTTGCCTAGAATAGCTTTTCTTCACAATTTGACATTTTACTTCCAAATCAGAACTTGATGCTCTGATACCACTTTGATACACTACAAGGTGACAACAAATTCATTTTACAAAGTTTCACAAACTTGTGTTCTTGATTTGACTCACAAACTCTCTCAATGACCCTTCAATGCATTATGTCTCCAACACACAGCTAGGGATCAGACCTTCACATGAACTAGATGAGGCATCTAACAAGATTATGTTCACCAACTAGACCCAACTAAACCACTCTTCAAGTCAAAAGCATCCTGTCTTAGCAACCAATATGCCAAAGCCCTCAAATCCTAGTAGCCCTACTTAAGGGTTTCTTTGACTTATTTTCCCCTTAGGGTTTCAAACCAAAATTTCAATGAATGTTTAGAATACCCATTACCAAGTTGCATAACATATATTGAACTCAGTATAGCCTCCTTTGGACAATATGCCTCAGAACTGACCTTATTCGATGTCCTAAAAGGGCTAATTAGGCCTATATTACAAAGGAACCTACCTTCAAACTTTCCATAGACCCCTAAACTTAGTAAAAAGTCCTTATTTATGTTGTCAACCTCCCAAATCCACACTCACAATCAAGTGGTATGACCATTTACATAGCAAATTGAATAACCCTCACTTTTTGGCCAAGAACCCTAGGGTTTATTGAAAATCTATGCTCCAGGCCTCTACCACCTTGGCCAATGCTTCAAACACAATTAATTACCCCTATACATGCTCACAAATTTATTAGACAAACATTTCCATTGGTATTTTACCAAATACCCACTGTGGTTCCTCTTTCTCACATAGAAAATACTTCAAAACACATAAGAGCAACCTTTTAATACCCTACAAACAATCTTTTCTACCTTGGGAACATAAAGGTAACCTCTAACATGTCTAATGGGAGTCATTCCACCAAAACACAGTGACCATAGAGGGTGGAATGCCCTATTTTCTCATTTTTGCCCTCAAACCCCTGTTTTGACAATTAACTGGGTAGTTTCAGAACTTTGATGATATCTAACTCAAATCTCAATGAAAAAACCTCAAACTAGATTTAAATGAAAGATAACACAATCATCTATCACCTCAAATGAGATTCCATCCTTGACAGTACTGTACAGGTGAGTAGTACAGTTAGAAATAGTAAGTTTGCAGAAAAAACATTGTTTAGAACAGAAAATATAGTATCTATTGATTAAAATCATTTTTACAATCTTTTTCATGCATTACTTTGATTGTATGAAGGCTCTTTTACAGGTTTGGAAGGGTTCCCAATCAGTTGCAACTATATTTCAAACTTTGTGACCATTGGGCAACCTCTTAGTTACATAATTGTTAAGTTAACAAAGGAACTTCTCCATACAACTTGCATTATTTGACTTTGTTTTTGACAACCTATATTATGAATCTAAACACATATGGAATTGGTCATTGTGACCTTATTATACAAAAATTTGTATATAAAGACCTTATTTATATGACCAAAAGACTCAAATTGCAATGAAACATCCTAGACTCAACTATTGATCATTCTGTCAAGACCTTCAAACGGCCACATTTGCAAGTGATGGTGTTGGTGCTCCTGCACCATACACCCCACCTTGAAACTATTCCAAGTCTCTTGGAAGTGATGTGATAACTGTTCATCCTTTGAAAACTTCATTTCCTTGACCTACAAAAGATACCTTGATTGGTGAAGTCTAAAAACTGACTTTGAACTTACCATTCTTCCTGGATTGGGTGAACATCCTCTGACCTCTCTCACATTTGTGACTACCCTCTGCTTTATCCAGATATCATATCTACCTCCATGACTTTGTCCTTTCTATCCTACTTGTTCTTTCATCCCTGTCATCATATTCACTATCTTGTCAGCATTGGTTACCAATGTACTATCATATTTGTAATCCCCTATTTCTGTAGATCCAACTTGTTCCATGTTCTTCCTCCCAACCAATGGACACAATATTGTTCCTATGTTGATGTGTGCATGCCAATCTATTAACAACTCACTTTCCACATTTGATTCAACTTCCACATCTATTGCTACAACATTCTTATCTTTTTTTTCAACTTGTACAAGTCTTTTCTTCTCAGACATGATCACCTTATCCTCCTTCACCTTACCTCTGTCTCCTAACACTATAGCATCCTCCAAATGCTTGGTCTTGGCATCTACAAACTCCTTACCAAATACTGCTACCTTTGCTACTTTGGACTGATCTGCTACAACCTCTTGCAATGGAAGCAAAGTAAATGAATTTCCTTCATGTTCAATTAGATATGTATTAGCCCATCGATCATAGATAGCTCGTTTGTCAAATTGTCAGGGCCTTCCAGGCAACAAATGACAACATTTCATTGGAAGAATATCACAAAGAACCCTATCCTTATACTTTCCAATCTAAAACTCAACTAAGGCCTGTTCATTGACTAGAAGTGACTAATTATCATTCAACCATGACACCTTATATGGTGTTGCATGAGGAACTTTCACCAAATCTAACTTTTCTACCATTTCCTTTGATACTATATTATCAGTGGAACGAGAATATATTACTAACTTGCATACCTTATCTTTGCTCTTGCATGTGGTCTTGAATAGACTTCTTTGCATTGGTTCTTTCTCCTTAGAGGCCTTCAAAAGTTGTCTTTGCAGCATCAAAACTTCACCAACCTCTAGTCCACAATCATACTTTGGAGAATTAACACTTCCCTCTTCTTCTTGCACAATTTGAACTTTCTTTTAACCTATTCTTTCACTCCCACTTGAAGTAGCACCAAACTTTTCAGGGTACTTGAAGGATGGATGACCAATCTCACCACAAGTATAGCACTTTCCTGAAAACATATTAGAACCTCTTCCTTGATCTACATATCTACCTCTTAAACTTGTTCTTCCACCTCTCCATCCACCTCTAGATTCAGCCAACTGTTCCTTACCTCTATCAACATCTTCATGTTCTTGAGTAAACTATTTTGCTGAAGGAAAAGTCCCTCTACCTCTTGAAGTACTGCCTCTTCCTCTTTGGTTTTTTTCTTAGCTTCTTTTTATCGTTTCCTATGCTCTAACCGCCATTTGAAAGCATTCTTCCACTGTCCTAGGGGGGTTTAGGCTAATGTCATCTCTTATGTTCAATCTTAGACCACTCAAGTACCTAGCCACTTTTTTAACCTCATCCTCATTGTGACCTGTCTTAATGCATAGTTTATGGAACTCTTCAGTATAGGACATCACATCCAACTCCCTTTGCTTTAAATTTCATAATTTCATGAAGGTTTGTATGGGATAGTTTGCTAGTAGAAATTGTGTCTTCACTTTAGCCACCATCCTGTCCCAAGAATTGATTTTAGACTTCCCTTTCTTGACCCTCTCATCTTGAACAAAGTTCCACCAAGTTTAGGCTGGTCCCTTCAACTTAGATTTGGCATATTTCACCTTCTTGCTGTCCTCAATGTCTTCAAATTCAAAAAATTGTCTAGAGCATCAATCCATGACAAGACTTCTTCACTATCCATTCTTCCACTGTACATAGGCACCTCAACTTTCATCTTTGGAGTATTACCACCCTTTATTTCCTTCAACATCTTGATCATCATCCTTTCTTCAGGATCCAAGTCATCATCCTCATCCTGGACTCTCATTGGAGGGGGGCTCTCATCTTCATCCTCCTTGTCACTTTGGTCATCACTGACCATTCCTCTTCTTTGGTTCTTTTCCTAGACTGCTATCATGGCTAAGGTGGCTTCTTGAGACTCTTTATAGAGCCTATCCTTTTGGAGTAACTACTCCTTCAACTCCCTTATCTCTTTGGCCATTGCACGGGGTTTTGGAGGCATCTTGCCTAGACTAGCTTTTCTTCACAATTTGTCTTTTTACTTCCTAAATTAGAACTTGATGCTCTGATACCACTTTGATGCACTATAAGGTGGCAACAACTTGGTTTTACAGAGTTTCACAAACTTGTGTTCTTGATTTGACTCACAAACTCTCTCAATGACCCTTCAATGCATTAAGTCTCAAACACACAGCTATGGTTCAAACCTTCATATTAACTAGATGAGGCATCTAACAAGATTATGTTGACCAACTAGACCCAACTAAACCACTCTTCAAGTCACAAGGATCCCCTCTTAGCAACCAATCTGCCCAAGCCCTCAAATCCTAGTACCCCTACTTAAGGGGTTTTTCTGACTTATTTTCCCCATAAGGTTTCAAACCCAAATTTCAATGAATGTTTAGAATACCCATTACCAAGTTGCATAACATATCTTGAAATCAGTATAGACTCCTTTGGACAATATGCCTCAAAATTGACCTTATTCATTGTCTTAAAAGAGCTAATTAGGCCTATATTATAAAGGAACTTGCCTTCAAACTTTCCATAGACCCCTAAACTTAGTAAACAATCCTTATTTAGGTTGTCAAACTCTAAAATCCACACTCACACTCAAGTGTTATGAATATTTACATAGCAAACTCAAGAACCCTCACTTTTAGGCCAAGAACCCTAGGGATTATTGAAAATCTATGCTCCATGCCTCCACCACCTTGGACAATGCTTCAAACACACTTAATTACCCATATACATGCTCACAAATCCATTAGACAAACATTTCCATTGGTATTTTTCCAAATACCCACTGTAGTTTTGTTAGATTTAGGGCATACAACTGAGAGGGGGGGTGAATCAGTTGTCCAAAACTTTTCTTCCTTTTCAACACTTGTATTTACTTAGCAATATAACAATAAATCAAACATGAAACTTAATTCATTTAATCAAGAGAAGAAACACATCAACACATGAGACACCAAGATTTTAACCTAGAAAACCTAGTTAAGGGAAAAACCACGGGGTGACTAACCCAAGATTGTATTCTCTGTTAGAAGAATAGAAAGAACAAAATGACACATGCCAATTAGGGCTCACTGCCTACAAGAGACACACTATCTACAAAAGAATAAGTATCACATAATTGAATTGGTAAATAGCATCTTCACCATGCTTGAGTTAGTTCCATTTAAGCCCAAACCTTCTACTCTACCTTTCACTCTTCTCCTCGCTACCACACTCTCATCTCCACAAGTCACACTCTGAAATGACTTCGTAATCCCTTATTTATACATGACATCAATTTAGGAACAAACATCTAACTCGGCAAACATCCACAAGAACATCCGCAAGATGTATAATTCATCCGGTCGACCAGTCACAGAAAGAACACCATCATCTGGAAGTTATGCTTCATTTTCGGGACCCCAATTCTAATGCAGACCATCAACACAAATTGAGCACGATCCAAGGACCTCCACAAGCTTGCTTGAATCTCCAAGAACATCCGCACTTCCTCTACTTACTGAAATCCTTCTCTTCTTCATCCGGAACCTCAAGAACACTATCTCCCATTACTGTCACAATGGAATGGATGCTTCCGGATCTTCAAACTAGGAACAGGTCAAGATTATACATCATAAGGACTTCCCCAACACTCCTTCAAATCTGCAAGATGGGATAATGCATTTCTGGATCTCACCGGACCTTTCTGTAACACTCTATCACCTCTGAACATCTACCAGAACCGGTTCTACTTGAGCAATCACAACTTCTTCATATCTTCATGGGACCTTTGAAATCTCTACTGGAACATCTTAAGACTCATATCTACAAACCCTTTAATCCATATCCTTTGATCCTTAACCTGTCTTGAGCTTTTACCTTGTTGTCATCACTGTTCTTCACTGTTCCTGATAGAGACTAATTTTCTCAGTATCCTCAACATATAACTCATCCAATCCTTATCATTAATGCAATAGAAGTATGTTGACATCAATGACAATACTAGTTAGGCCCATAATTGCAACAATCTCCCCCTTTGTCATTGATGGCAACATATGATGTGAAAAACTGATTTGACCATCAAGACAAGAACTTTTCCTTATTGTCACAACTCCCCCTATCAGCAACCACCATTCACATTTCTTCTCTCTCATTAGTGCTCTGCCTTTGATTAGCAACCACTTGTTTTTCACATGTCTTCTCTCCCCCTTTGACATCAATGGCAAAGGGCTCATACTTGTAATTCTATCACTTCAGAATCATATCTGCTGCTCCCCCTAAGTAGCAGCTCCCCATCATCAGTCCGGACCACAAGATGTGACTGTGATATGCACTGGACGGATGCACCTTAGTGCACCTTAGTTCATCACTGAAGGGGCAATAACCCCTAACTTCTCCCTTAGATAATCAAAAGAGTCCTTAGGCAGAGGTTTTGTAAAGATGTCTGTAATTTGATCCTTGGAAGGCACAAACTCCAATCTAACTTCATTCTTGTTCACTTGTTCTCTCAGGAAGTGAAACTTGATGGATATATGTTTAGTCTTTCAATGCAACACCGGATTCTTAGATATGTTTATTGCACTTGAATTATCACAGAAAATTGTGATAGGCTCCTCATACTCCACTTTGATATCTCTTAACATCTGCTTCATCCACAATACTTGAGTGCAACCACTTGCTGCAGCAATATATTCTGCTTTAGTTGTAGACAGAGATATTGCCTCTTGTTTCTTGCTCTGCCAAGAAACCAATCTCTTCCCCAAAAAGAATACTCCACTACTGGTGCTCTTTTGGTCATCCACATCTCCTGCCCAATCTGCATCAGTATATGCATGAAGAGAAAAATCATGATCTCTAGGATACCACAGACCATACTCAACTGTCCCTTTTAGATATCTAAAAATCCTCTTGATTGCCATGACATGAGATTCTCTAGGATCAGCCTGGAATCTTGCAACAAGACCAACAACTTGCATAATGTTTGGTCTAGTTTGAGTGAGATACAACAGTCCTCCAATCATTGATCTATACTTTGTCTGATCAGCCCTAGGAGAGTCATCATTTTTGCTTAATTTACATCCAATTGCCATGGGAGTGCTCATTGTCTTTGAATCTTCCATCCCAAATTTATTCAACAATTCTCTTGCATATTTGGTCTAAGAAATGAAGGTACCTTTCTTTGTCTGAGTGATTTGTAGACCTAAGAAGAAATTCATTTCACCAAGCATGGACATCTCAAACTCACTTTTCATTTGATTTGCAAAAGTTTTACACAAACTATCTTTTCCTCTAAAAATGATATCATCAACAAACACTTCAACACCTAAGATGTCTTTATGATCAATTTTGAAATATAAATTGCTGTCAGTAGTACCTTTGTTGAAACCAATCTTCAAGAGATGTTTATCTAGTCTTTCATACCAGGCTCTTGGGGCTTGCTTCAGTCCATACAGTGCCTTTTTCAACTTACAAACCATATCACCATTGTCAGATAATTGAAATCCATCCAGTTGCTCAATGTACACTTCTTCTTCCAAATCACCATTCAGGAAGGCAGACTTGACATCCATCTGATACACTTTGAAATCTTTGAAGGCAGCAAATGCAAGAAATAATCTGATTGCTTCAATTCTTGCCACCGAAGAAAAAGTTTCTTCAAAATCAACCCCTTCTATTTGAGAGTAGCCTTTTCAAACTAATCTGGCCTTATTTCTGATCACTTCACCAGCTTCATTCAATTTGTTCCGGAAGACCCATTTGATTCCAATCACATTTTTGTTTCTAGGTCTGGGAACAAGATCCGAAGTGTGATTCTTTTCAATTTGCATCAGTTCTTCCTCCATTGCCTTAGTCCAGTTTTCATCATTGCAGGCTTCATTTACTGTCTTAGGTTCAATCTTTGAAATCAGACAATACTCATCTGAATTTTGAGCAATTCTTCTTCTTGTTTGTACACCTTTGCTTTTGTCACCTATGATCTGATCTTCAGAATGGTTCAGTCTCACATACCTTGGAACGTTGGGAGTTTCTTGTATTTCTAATTCTTGATCAGGCTCATTGAAACTTATCTCTTCTTCCGGACTTACCGGATCACCTTGAATATGTTTTCTAGGAGGGACTTGGGCACCTTGAACCAGAGGATTATTCTGATCATCTTCATCATACTCATAAAACCTTGAGGGTTTTTCAATTCCTTCATCAACCTTCACATTAGTACTTTCTATAATCTTTCTCAATCTCTTATTATAACACCGGTATGCTTTGCTTTGAGTAGAATATCCTAAAAATATTCCTTCATCACTTCTAGCATCAAATTTGCCTAGATCTTCATCTCTCTTGATGTAACATTTGCTACCAAACACTTTGAAATACTTTACAGTGGGTGTAATACCAAACCAAAGTTCATAAGGAGTCTTACCGGTATTGCTTCTAATTTGAACCCGATTGAGAGTATAGACTGCAGTGCTGACAGCTTCCCTCCAATAGATCTGGGGAATATTTGCTTCCATCATAATGGTCCTATATGCTTCCTGGATGGTCCGGTTCTTTCTCTCAACCACTCCATTTTGCTGTGGTGTCCTGGGAGCAGACAATTGTCTCTTTATTCCATGTTTCTCACAAAAATCTATGAACTCACCGGATGTGAATTCACCACCTCTATTAGACCTTAGACATTTCAATTTCAATCCAGTCTCATTTTCCACCATAGCCTTGAATATTTTGAATTTCTCAAGAGCTTCTAATTTCTCTTTCAGAAAGGTTACCCACATCATCCGGGAATAGTCATCAATTAGCAACATGAAGTATCTATCACCTTGCACACTCCTGATTCTTGTCGAACCACATAAGTCAGTATTAACCAAGTCTAATAGTCTAGTAGAAGATTGTTCCTTGCTTTTGAATGAGATTCTGCTTTGTTTTCCCAACTAACATTCTTTGCACAAACTATTTGTAGGTTTTACAAATTTTGGAAGATCTCTTACAACCCGAGTATTGCTTATCTTGATGATATTATCAAAGTTCACATGACACATTCTTCTATGCCATAAGCAACTCTGATCAACTTGAACAAATAAACAACTTTTACCAGTACTAGCCAAGTGAAAGATGTTACCTTTTGTTTGGGTACTAGATGCAATCTCTGTTCCAAAACTTTCAAAAATTATGCACTTTCCATTCTTGAATATGAGATCATAACCTTTGTCCACCAATTGTCCAACACTGAGAAGATTGTGCTTCAATCCTTCAACATATAATACATTAACGGTTTTGTTCTTTCCATCAAAAGAAATAGTTCCTCGACCTCTGATTCTACCAGCAGAGTTATCACCAAACTTTACCACTCCTCCTTCATATCTTTCCAAATCTATGAACTTGTTTTTGTCACCTGTCATATGGTGAGAGCAACCACTATCAATGACCCAATCATCCTTCTCTTCAACTTGGGTAGCCAGGGCTTTTTCTTCAACTTTATGATTGACAGATTCAGAGGGCATTGGATCTTCTTCCTTGATGGTAATGAACACCCAGTCACTTCCGGATTTGTCTCCTTTCTCTGATTCATCATCTATTACTCCTTCATCATCTCCTTCATGAGCATAGTAACAATTCTTCTAGAATCTTGGTCTATTAGTGTTTGGCCTAGAAAATCTTTCTGGACACCTTGATGCAAAATGACCAATCTTATTACAGTTAAAACACTTAAAAGGTAATTTCCCCTCATACTTACCAGATCCTCTTGGCAGTCTTTTTGCAATAAGAGCTTCAAGATGAGTAGTTTCAGCTTCTTCTTCTTCCAAGTCTTTTCTTGCATTTTCATATCATGATCTAATTTCCTTGAAGAGTTTTCTTCCAGATCAAACCTTTGTTTTCCTTTTATAGAGGCACTGGCTTTGAATGTAGATTCAGTCTTTGGGGGATCATCTCCAAACTCGGCCATCTCAAAAGCAACCAATTTACCAACCAATTGATCTCTTGTGATAGTTGTCTGAGCTCTAAATTCTTCAATTGCAGAAGCCTTGATTTTATAGGAATCAGGAAGGGATCTGAGAACTTCTCCAACAATCTCATCTTCACTTAAGATTCCACCTGCATTTCTAATTCCACAAACAAGCTCATTTACTCTTGGCATAAAAATGGTAATATTTTCATCATCTCTCATCTTTAGTCTTTCAAATTTCCCTTTTAGACTCTGTAACCTTGTGCATTTGACATACTGGTCTCCTTCATGCAAAAGTTCTAGTTTTTTCTAAATCTCAAAAGCAGTTGGAAGTTCAATAACATTTGAGAGCTTTGAGTCACATAATGCACTTAGAAGAGCCTCTATGGTCCGTAGATTGTTTTCAGCATCTGTGATTTCATTTAGGGTTGTCGGACCACCCTGTGGAGGTACATACAGTTTTGTAACCATGGACCAATATGCCATTCCCATACACTGTAAGTGACATTTCATGCGACCTTTCCAACAAGCAAAGTTGGTTCCATCAAACTTCGGACTATCCTTCTTGTAAGATGACATCCTGGATCTCCTCAAGCAGTTAAGCTCCTTTTAGAGGAACTTGGCTTTGATACCAATTGTTAGATTTAGGGCAGACAACTGAGAGGGGGAGGGGGTGAATTAGTTGTCCAAAACTTTTCTTCCTTTTCAACACTTGTATTCACTTAGCAATATAACAATAAATCAAACATGAAATTTAATGCATTTAATCAAGAGCAGAAACACATCAACAGATGAGACACCAAGATTTTAATGTGGAAAACCTGGTTAAAGGAAAAACCATGGGGTGACTAACTCGAGATTGTATTCTCTTTTAGAAGAATAGAAAGAACAAAATGACACATGCCAATTAGGGCTCACTTCCCGAGCACACTGCCTACAAGAGACACACTATCTACAAAAGAATAAGTATTACATACTTGAACTAGTAAATAGCATCTTCACCATGCTTGAGTTAGTTCCATTTAAAACCCTACTTACAATCTTTTCTACCTTGGGAACATAAAGGTAACCTATAACATGTATAATGGAGGTCATTCCACCAAATTAGAATGACCATAGAGGGTGGAATGCCCTATGTTCTCATTTCTGCCCTCAAACCCCTGTTTTGACAGTTAACTGGGTAGTTTCAGAACTTTGATGATATATAACTCAAATCTTAATGAAAAAACCTCAAACTAGATTTAAATGAAAGGTAACACAATAATATATCACCTCAAGTGATTTTCCATCCCTGACAGTATCGTACAGGTGAGTAGTACGTTTAGAAATAGTAAATTTGTAGAAAAAATGTGGTTTACAGTAGAAAATAGAGTATCTATTGATTAAAATCATTCTTACAATCTTCTTCATGCCTTTCTTCGATTGTATGAAGGCTATTTTACATGTTTGGAAGGTTTCCCAATTGGTTGCAACTATATTTCAAATTTTGTGACCATTGGGCAACCTCTTAGTTACATAATTGTTAAGTTGACAAAGCAACTTCTCCATATAACTTGCATTATTTGACTTTGTTTTTGACAACCTATATTATGACTCTAAACACATATAGAATTGGTCATTGTGACCTTATTACATGAAAATTTGTCTATAAAGGCCTTATTTATATGACCAAAAGACTCAAATTGCAATGAAACATCCTAGACTCAAGTATTGATCATCCTGTCAAGACCTTCAAATGGTCACATTTGCAAATGATGGTGTTGGTGCTCCTGCACCAAGAAATGGGTTAATGTCAAGCTGCAACATGATACACCCAGAATTAGAAATAAAGGAGAATATCATGAAAGCCACAACTCAACAAAGTGTGTCACAATGACAGGAACAAATATAGCATGTGTACAGATGGAGTCTCAACATTCTTATTCATCAACAGAAAGTCAAAGGGATATCACATGAATGTCATCACTATAGAGTGCAATTGAATTAGCAGAATTGAATCATAGTCTTCCTCTCATGTTGTTATATTTCATCAGATAGTAGTGTAAAAGCACAAAGTTGCGTCACACTTTTATAAAGGAAATGACCAATGCTGATCTAAATTTTTAACTCGAATCATTAAAAAGTGACATATACATTTTGAATTTTGAAATGATGTAAATTAATGAAATGCATATTTTTTAGTGTATTTTATGTTTGTATTTTTTAATAAAAATTAAAAAATTATTTGAATAGATTTTTTTGTAAAATTGACACTATAATTTAGTTGCTGATAAAATGCTGAAAAATGAAGTTAAGTGGGACGTCGCTCTTTTTATAGTAAATTTTATTTTTTTCCTTAAAATTTTTTTTGTGTATTTATAACTTGAAACTTTAGTGCATGGATTTATTTTTTATGCATTTTGATAAATATATATTTTTAAATAAATATTAAAAGTTGTGTGTACTGAAAAATAAGTATTTTGATGGGACATTAGCTTTTGTCTTGACTATTTATCCAAAATAGAAAAAAAATTATATCATCTTGGCATGGAATCTCTTCTCTAGTGCATCATATTTTTTTAAATTTTTTTAGTAAACTTTACTATTTTTGCTTGATAAGACAATCAACCTTATATTTTGGTGCTAATGACCTACTTTTAGTAAAAATAAAAAATAAAATATTATCAATAATTAGACTATTAAAAAAACCACATTTTTTAAAACTACACTTACAAATCTACAAAAGGGTATTTTTAGATTTAAAAAAAAAAAATTATTTACATGAGTAGGAATTGTTGAAACGTCAATTTTTTTGGTAATTGGCCTCTAAGTGGTGCTACATATGTATTTAGTGGACACTTCTAGTTAGAAAAGTTGTGGCCCATATCTAACTTAGCTAGAATGAATCTCACTAGACCATATGTTTCAAAAAAATGACTTTTAGTTAGAAATGTTTAAATTCACTTGTGCTGATAAGTTAGCCAAAAGTGTGACACAGTTCTATGCTTTTACCTAGTATTTATTGTAGAACAAAAAGATAAATGAAATAGAACAACAGGGCTACCATTTGACTATAGTAAAATATCAGATGGAGATAATTATTCATCATGCTGCTACAAAATAGAGGTCTAAACATCAAGAGCCTGTGGCTTAGTAATACCAAAGGGAGCTTCATCTTTTTCCTATCCAGAAATGAAAAGAGTTCATGAGTTTTATCCTTGGCATTTTTTTTGGATCAAGTTCTCTGCACATAGCTAATGATGGAAGAACAGTAAAATTTCATATCTTTTACATACAGGTATGAGTCATTTTCAGTATACAAGATTCTCTTTCTTCTATCATGGGTCAGGCTCATTTTAGAGCAAAAAATGAAAGAGAAATCAAAATAATTTATGTAGGTTTTTAGATATCGAGAATACATTCTCCTTCATAAAGAGTCAAACCAAGGACAATGCTTCAAATAAGGATGCACTATTGACACCTGTTGTGTCCAAAAATTCCATGGTTCTAGTAACGCCTAAGCATCCAAACCATGGGCAAAGAAGTAAGTTCAAAATGCTAATGTCATCTTCATACTGGTTGGACCAAATTAAGATCTTAGAATTTATAGGAAAGCATGCCATTTCTCTTGAGTTTTTTTTTTGGACTTGCACTAGAGTCTACTACTAAGCCCTTGCAGAGGCTCCCTGATGGGCTAAAAGAGTATGCACTAAAGAATAATTTGCTAGAATTTGGAGAGCTTGCAAAGGACATTTTGTGGAGTTATGAGCTATTGGCAACAATTATGTTCAGTAGTTGATCTTGAATCAAAAGTCTTGCACCAAAAATAGGAATCTGAATGTAATGGAAAAGGTAGTATTTGTGGCTTCATCAAAGATTAATTGAACTATTTGAAAGGGTACTAGATCTAGAACTATGCCTAGAATAGTGTCATAGTCATATACAGGAAATCATCAAAACTAAATTCTGTAGGAAAGGCTAGTGCTTAAACAACACTTAGAAAATGTGTTTTAGTCGTGACCCTATCCATGTAAAAATGAAGATTTCTATCTTGTGGTAGTTTTAAGAGTTCGAATCAGGCATGGCATTAGCATTAAGTAAAAGAAAGTGTAGAGCTTGAAAGGACGAAGAGCTTACCACTGTTGGCATTAAAGCTCGTGATGAAAGCTTCAGAGTAAATATCTAGGAGCTCAGACCAGTGCAATCATGATAGTTCCCAAAGCACAAGAAAGAGATAATAATGGGGAAAAATAAAAATGCATCAGAGAACCTGTATGGCCGTGGTTTAAAGGCCAAAATTTGTCTTAGATAAATAGGAAATAGATACAAAGTGGCAACAGATAAGCAATTTACCTTGCATACTTTGCATTTGCCTTCGAAACCCTCAAAGGAGCTCAAGCCAGATTGATCATTCGTGGCACCTCAAGATAGAAACAATAATGAAATTAGATTAAAAGAGGTCTCAGCCATGACCTGTAGGATCAGATCACTACAAAAATGGAGAAGAATGATAGATTCAAGATTTACAATGATTTACTTTGGTATTCCTATGAAGAATCTTCAGGAAAAGTGCATACAAACAACAGAGAGGTCAAGTTTCTCCCTCTAAACCCTCATCAATGGCGGTGGTAGGGCTGAATCTTCTCCACTGAGAGTTGCAAATGCAAATGAGACGAAAATTTAGGGCAAGAGTGGTTTTGTGATTAGGGTTTCTTATGCCATAAAATTGATTGTGTTTTTTATCACATCAATTCTATTTTATTATGCCTTAACTAATACCATGGAGGTATGTTATTGACTTTACAAATGCCTAGGCTATATGCCTTGAAAACCCAATGGCCCCTTTTCATTTTGGATGTGAGATCTTTGAATATTCATTGCCTAGGTGAGGTGCCTTAAAGGCTTTTAGTCCTTTTGAAGATACATCTATAGGTCCATATGCCTTAGGTGATTTTTCTTTTGTAGAGACAGATGGAGATAAGCCCTCAAAGGCTTTTATTTTTTACAAATATGCCTTGATATATTTTTATGATATTTTATAGAAAAATCAATTTCTATGTAATTTAATATACTTGGAGAAATTATAAAGCCTTGTATTTTAATTTTTTGTAGAAATCAAATTGAATCAGGATATAGAGTAAAACTGCAAATCTATTATAAGACAAATATTAAAGCAATATTCTTTATAAATTGCTCTTAATATTTTCTCATTTTATGAAGTTAAACTAAATAAAGAAAATCAAATATTCTTTTCTAGATTTCCTTTCTTTTGGGGCAGATATGGACAGGAAGAGAACTTTTTCTGGGTAGACAAAGCAAATTTTTGGTGGGACCACCTTGATAGATGTTTTTGGCAACTTTATACATAGTTTGGAGGCATTTTGAGGGGCTTTTGTCAGCTTTTCTAAGGTGCTTGAAAATGGATTGACATGCCTATTATTAGGAGCTTTTCCCAGCCTTTCTTGGGGATCATTCCAGAGGATATATGGAGATAGTTAGTGCTTTCTTGAGAGGCAGAGTTATGAAGTTAGAGATCAGAGTTTAGATTTGTAGAGTCTTCCTCACATTGAGATAGTTGTACTAGAGATTTTGTACTCATTATTCCTTCTAGTTTATAGAGCAACAGTTTTCCTTCCCATCTGTCTACTTATTTGCAAATTGATTGATAATGCATTGTGATAGTTATTTTTCATTTCTTTTGTCTTGAATTTTGTGATGGGTATGCAATTTTATTATTTAATTCAGGTTATATGTTGTGTTCTGATGAACCTTCATGTAAAATATTAATGAATTAAGTATAATCAAGGGGTTGTGAGAGTTAAGTTCTGTGAACTGATTGTGGGTCAGATCTGGTAGGAAATTAAATATTGGTGCATTACCTTAGGAGTTAGTTTCAGTTATTTGTTTTATTTATAGTTTGCCTTCTATCCCTCTTCCCCCTACAAGTCATTTAGATTAGGAAAATCATAAGGAGAACCAGCTCACTTCAGAGATTCACTCTCAACATAGATTACCCACAATCTGAGAGTGTTTCCATGTTGCAATAGGATAATCTTTGCTAAGGGTGCAATCCTGATTACCAACACTTCTTTTTTTCTTTAAGTCCACCCAACCCACATTAATATTATTTTTGGTTTAAATCCTCAAGGTAGATGACCAAGGTTTCAGGAATACCCACCTCATGACCCCCTTATAGGACTAACCACTAAGCCCACTTACTGACTCTAAGCCACAATAAAATTGTAAATAAACCAAACACATGAAGGAAAAACACAAGGACGAGTTGCTAACACAGCGCCAACAAGACAAACTTGACACCAAAAGTCATATAGATCCAAATTACATATGGGTAAAACCATCATAAAGTACTGGACAGTGTATTGGAAACTCATCTCAACATAGAGATGATGACGAGGCTAAGGTATATGGGCAATGTGTCATCTCCAACTCACCACCATTGGGGCGTTAGGCATACTCAGACTTGTGAAGCTAGGTGGAGTTAGTGCCTAGTACTTGCACCACTCAAAACACATTATAACATCTACATATACAAATCATATAATAGTTGAAGTAAGAATAGTCAACATTGGAGGATTCCAACATTAATGATCATTCGCATAGTATGCCAATGTCAAGGTGTCATCCTCTCCACATGTGCACCCAATCTTAATATGAATTCTAACTTAACAAAATGTCAGTAACACAACATCATTTAAAGCTTGAATTTCATACCTCAGTGTCACCTCAATTAGGCCAGGACTAGGGAGGCACTACATAGCCTTTTGCTTTTAAAGGAAGATTGCATCCAACGCCTTAATGAGCTATAAAAGAAATAGTAGAAATTTCCAATTATCTCACAAAACCTTCTATAGGTGGACTCTTAAGATTTAGCAAAAGATCATCATTAAAAGATCTCTTATTATGTAGGTTACAGATAGATATTACTATTGAAACAAGAATAAAAGGCTCAGAGAGACTTCCTTTCAAAAAGTGGAAACACAGACATGCAAACTGTTTGAAAGAATGCCTCAAGGAGATGTCATATTAGAGATCGTGATGATTGCTTAAAATGGAAACATTTGGAAAGGCTTAAGAAAACTTCAAGCAAAAGCACTTGGTAGGCATATAATTGAATTCCTATAGTCTTTTCCAGCAACAATCAAACCTAAGCCAAAAAGGAGCTTAGGAACATGGTATGGACATTTAACAAAGCATAAATTAATGAGGGTTCTCAAGACATGCAAACCATGGGAATTGGCCTTTGGAAAACCATCCATACTTTAAGACATATCAGAGGTTTAAGAGCAAAGAAACTTTCGTGTATATTTGAGACTAAACATAGAACATAAAAGAAACGAAGTAATCAAATAGAAGGCACTACCACATTGGATGATTTTATTATAAGGGTTTCATTCCTAGAGCCAAGTAAGATAAATCCCACTAGAGTAATTTTATCAAATAATAGATCACACATTGCAGACACCCACATATCACTAATTCTATTAACTAGGTAATGCTTCCAGTGCAACCCAACATCATCCAAAAAAACTAATTCTCAAACACACACATTTTCTAGAGGAACATGCCTCAAAATAATTACAACATAAAATAAAGGTTAAGGTATTGAAACTTGAGAACAAGTACCACCGAAAATGTGAAGGAAAGGTCTTGTCTAGGGAATGTGTTGATCTAGTTTTTTTCTCCTCCAAACAATGCCTTCATTCTACTTCCTTCACCCAACTTTTCACATTTTTCTCACACCAAAATAGAGGAATTATATAGAATGCTATGCCATGCATAAATGAGTCTCTCCTTACAGATTAAGCCTCCGAGGAAAATTATCCACAAAGTGCAATGGTTATAGGATATGCACGAAAATAGAACATCGGCATGCCAAGTTTGGATACAGTCTGCATGTGGTGTTATCCTCCCTTCATGCAAAGTTTATGCCATTTCCTCAGATTATGTCCTTACCCTAAATATTTCTTGATCGATCATTCTTTTGTCTTTTCTTCTAGCTGGGCGTTCTTTTTCCTAATTCTCATCCCCCCTTCTTCACTCATTTCCTAATCTTTTAAAAACTGAACATGACTTTTCATATGCCAAAAAACGGCCACTTCTTGGCCTGAAATAGAACTTCAAGAAAATTTTATAAAACATGTAAATAAGAAAGCACATACATAATTTTATTTTCTATACAATAGGATATGCACGAAAATAGAACATCGGCATGCCAAGTTTGGATACAGTCTGCATGTGTAGTGTTGTTCTCCCTTCATGCAAAGTTTATGCCATTTCCTCAGATTATGTCCTTACCCTAAATATTTCTTGATCGATCATTCTTTTGTCTTTTCTTCTAGCTGGGCATTCCTGTTCCTAATTCTCGTCCCCCCTTCTTCACTCATTTCCTAATCTTTTAAAAACTGAACATGACTTTTCATATGCCAAAAAACGGCCACTTCTTGACCCGAAATAGAACTTCAAGAAAATTTTATAAAACATGTAAATAAGAAAGCACATACATAATTTTATTTTCTATACAATATTTAAATTATCCAAATAATTATTTTGAAATGAAACATCACAATAAATAAATAGGATTAGGTACCCTTACAATGTTGAACACACCCTTTCACTTACAACCAGACTAACTTGATTTGATGTCAAAGAATACTCCTTAGGCACTCCTAGACTAGACAATTAGCTTAGCGACCAACCCTAAAAACATTTGAATCATTATATATATAGCAATCTTTTTCACTGTGTAGCCCAGGGCATTGGAAAAACCATTCAACAAGAAACCCATGCTGCATTAACATTAGGCCCATGACAATGTTAGAAAATCTACACGTTTGGAAAGAAAGTCCACACCCTAACAATACTAAAAATGTTAGAAGAAGATTGCCCACACACCTGGTGTACTTGGAGCAATAATGAGGGAAGGTTTGAATCCTTCCAATGACACCTGCAACATATGACATATCTAATTTGTCCTCCAAATGTACCTATGCATTGAAGAATTTTACTGTGTCAACCACCTACATGGCACTATTCTACAGAATCATAAAATTTTGGGTACAAATCAGCCTACACAATCCTTTCTGCACTGGGCACATCTTCCTACCTTTATCAACCTTTTTCCTTTTTCACAAATTGCTTTCATTTCGCTCTTCTACTCACTTTGTTAGTGAACTTTCACTTTTTTGAACTATGGGAAACACCCCCTTTTGTTTGGCACTTCACTTTTGGCCTCCATTTTGCCTTATCAACAAATCTTCATTTTCCAAAATTTTGGACCTATCGCCTTGTCTTCACTTTTTCCTTTAGTTAGTGAATTTTAACTTTCATGAACCAACCCTATTTCATCCTTCGTTGGCAATTTCATGCCTTTATGAACTACTTTCTTTCTTTTTCTATTTCCATGCCTTTTTTTCATTATCAGTGATTTTCACCTTTTTCAAACCATGGAAGAAGCTCTCTTTTTACTTTTTTTCTTTGTCAGCAAATCACCTTATCAATGAACCTTTAAAATTTCAAACTGTTTGGCGAGTTCAATTTCCCTCTGGTTTGCTAATAAATCCTTCTTTTATCTTTTTGCCTTAGCTATTTTCCTTCTTTTCTATTTGCCTTATCGGCCCTTTGCATTTTTGGAAAACCACTCTATTGGGGAACCTTTCGGTTTGCTAACCAAGCCCATCACCAACAAAAACTTTCTTCATTTTCTTTCCTTTATCTACCTTCACTGTCAGTAAAATCCTTCAATGGTGAACCCAACTCTTTCTTTACTATTTACCTTTGTTGTAGCCTTCTCACCCTTCTGTCTTCAGTCGACAAACTTGAAGGTTTGTGAACCACCAATTTTACCAACAAAGGACTTGGCTGACAAACATCTTCAAACTTTTCCCTTTCTCTTCTACTTTTCTCTTCACATTTTTGTCAGAAAACTGACAAATCGAAAAACTCTCAAACCAGTAAACCTCCAGGTTCATGAACGAGAGATTTTTCCAACAAAGGTTGACCTTGTCTCTTTTTTTTTAATCTTTTGACTTCCCCTTTTCCTCTTTTTCTCACCTTCCCATTGCCTTATTGGCAAATCAGGGAATAGAGAAAAAGATGAACTCATGAACCAAATTTGTAAGTTTGGGAAATTGCCAATTCGCTGATAAAGGGCAGAAATAACCAAAATTTTCTAATGAAGGAAAAAAAAGACAAGGAGAAAATTATAATTAGAATATTTTGGAATAAAACCCCTAAAAAATGTCTTAGATCAGATCTAAATGAGGGGTTTTGATTGCAAAGGCAAAATTGGGAAATTTGATGGATTTTTGGGGTAAAATAAGGTGTTTTAGGAGCTAGATTTTTTGGGCACCAACATTGGCTTTGGTTGGGGATAGGTGGAAAACTTGGCACAATGAGGACCTCAAATTATCTCTGAGCAGAACAAAAACACAAAACAAAACACAAGGGAAAACACAAAACATATTTACAAAACAACATACAGTCAAAAGATTGCATCCAACATTTTTAGGACACTAAAAGCCAACCCTACAAAAAATTGGTGAAGCTACTTGCCTTCGTCAAAGACAAGCCTATTGAAGGAGCTGATCTCCCTCAATCCTTAAATGTTGCACTAATCACCTAACATCAGTAATAAAACTTTTTTGTATGCACGCACATACAAACTACAAACATTCATATCATCATGCTGAAGATGGAAATGATTATCAGCAGGACAAGGTAGCCATAGATAATATGACTCATCATCATGTTGACTCATATAGAAATACTCACCTTCAAGTTTCATGTTAGCATGATGCATTTTTGGATCTGCATAAATATCAGCATAAAGAAAAATGTCAAGTTGATAATCATCCATCTTGGGTATGGCCTCAAACTAGGCTAGGTCATATGACTATTCAAATTCTTGTGACCCAGCTTCACTAAAAATGCTAATATGCTCCTCCATGACTAAATCAAAAGCATTATTCAAATTTAAATTTGCACCATTAGCATACAAATCATAAATTTGAGGCACTTCAAGTGAAGACTCACAATCTTCAAGTTGCCTCCCTGTTTTGAATTCCTTGACACACACTATTGTGTAAAAACTACTACTAAGAAAATCACTAATGATTTTCTCCTCTTCACCCTGCAGATCAAAAACTTGACCCACATGAGAGCACCCATCTTCAATGTTATCAAGCCCAACTAATGAGCTCAAAAATGTGCTCTCTGTTGGAGTAGCAATAAGCTAAGATCAACTTGAAAAATCAAGAACACTTTCACAAGATGAATGTGCACAAAACAAAGCCAATAACTATCAACAAGCATCCAAAATGTGGAGCATGCAAAATGTACAAAGAGACCTTGCATATAAAGGCAAGGTAGAGGAGGTGAGATGGTAGGACTGAAAGACTGACTACCCCTCCACAGATGTGACACATGTTGTGTGCAAATGAGGTGAGACAAAAGTCTAAATAACCTCTAAGTGAGCTGAAACATAGCAGAAGAGGACCTAGTCAAGCTAGATAGGTAAAAGCTATTTTCACACTAACACCCCCCTTAAGTGATACTTAGGGAGAAAGCTAAACACTAGAAAATGCAAAGATGCATGGATGGGTTCCTACAACTGGGCCTGATGAGGTACCCATGTACAATAAAGTCTCTCACAAATGAAGACAAGGAGAAAACCTAGTGGGAAATAAAATTCCTCTCCAAAAGAGAGAATGAGGAGAAAGAAGTCTCCTCAAAGATGTCCTTGAAAGATAGGAACATGAAGAACTCCTGAAGCATGTCGAAGCTGTAAACTCTACCGAAGAAGAACTGGTGTTTGTTGGAATCAATGAACCCTCCAAGAATGTAGATCAGGATAAGAGAGACACAAAACTTTGCATAAGTGCCCTTAATAACACTAATCAACTATATAGCATAGATGACAGTAAAAGAAAAACAATCTGTGAAGTTGAAAGTACAAACAATACAATGATCAAAGAGGCACAAATAACATTGCACGATTGACCTCAAATGACACTACTCACTATGCAAGTAGTGCTCTACAAAGATACTAGAGTCTCACAATTATTGTTCAACTAAAAAGTAGAAGGATGATGTGTCCAATACTTCACTGAAAAGAAGCATTAACAGAACCATGTGATAAACCCCATAATGCTAAAAGGAAGAGGTGTTAGAAAACCAACTGAAATGTGTGTAGATGAAGATGCAACATCAGGTCCAATACAATGTACAAACAACTAGAAAAGGGTGTGCAAAACAAGGAACACTCACATGAGGCTAGAATTGTCATGGAGGTACACTCACCAAACAAGATTGTGATGGAAAATTACAAGGCACGATCACAACCCCCCATGACACTTTATAAATTAGTGCATGTACAAAAGAGGCACAAGAGATGTGCAAAAAATCCCCTCAAAAACACATAAGATCAATTTTGGCACTTTATTTTAGTGCATTTACAAAGAAAATAGTGCTTACAAACAAATATTATATTTGGAGTGCTCACAAATGTCCAAAAAAGGACCACATGTTGAAAATACAATTCTCTGATATAAAATGAAGAAACTAATGGCACCATTATGAAGTACATGAAAAAACATGCACTTTAAAAAAAATGGGACCCAAAAAGGAGTCCATACACCCAAGATATGGCCCATCAAAGTTCTCGAAATAAGAACTACATAGTAATAGAACTAAGAAAAGTGAAATCTAGAAAAAACCAAAAGCCCAAACTGAAAATTATCTTCACCACTAGGAAGAGAATGAAATTCTACCTTGTTTCAAAAAAATTACACTAAAAAATATGTTCGTATGGCCAAGATATTGCCATTTAAAAATTAGGTGCAAAAGTGAAACTACCAATGGTGAAGGGTAGATTTGGCAAAAAATCAACCTCCACCAAGTTTATAGAAACTCCACTAGATTTATAGAAACCATCAAATGTAGAGATCTGCTAGATAAAATTATCCCTCTGCCAAACTCGAGGAGCCTCCAGATAAATTAGAGTGACTACTAATTTTAATAAACTATCAAATATGGAGGCAGATTAGACAAACTGTTAGGCACAAAGGTCGAGGCAGAGAAAAAATATAGTGGAAATATGTTTCATTTATATATAAAAAATTATAATAAAATTTATTAACAAATATATTTTTTTAACAAAAACATTTAAAAAAATAATTAAAAAAACTATTTATTAAAATATTTATTAAAAAAAGAAATGGCGTGGGGGAATAAATCCCCCCACCACCAACCCTTTAAAGAGCATGGGGCCTAAGGGCTATCCCCAGGCCACGACCATGGCCATGGACAGGATTCGGTACCCTTAGGTACCCCCTGTTGTACAGGGCGAGGCCCGAGGGCCTGCCACCCTCTCCCGACAGAGCTATGGCAGGGGGCAGGGTACCCTTGGGTACAACTTCCCCCTCTGCGTGGGGATGGAGATGGGGTACAAACCCCCATGACCCATGCATTTTTTAATATAATTTTTTTAATAAAATAGAAAAAAATAGAATGAAATAAAACTTTTTTTAATAAAACATATCAATACCTTGAATTGCGTGTTGGGGAGGCCGTATGACTTCCTTGGCAAAATAAATTTGTCCTAGAAACACCCAGCTCCATTTCTGGTGATTTGATAGTCAATCCTAACTCATTTGGGTCTTTTGAATGTGATGGTGAGGTCCATTTGGCACCATGATGCTATGGTGATAGGGCTGAGTGCTAGATTCACCAAAAAATGAGAAGGGATGTGCAAACTTGCTCTGATACCATGTTGGAGCAGCAATAAGCCAATATCAACTTGCAAAATCAAGAGCACTTCCACAAGTTCAATGTGCACAAAACAAAGCCAATAACTATCAACAAGCATAAAAATATGGAGCATTCAAAATGTACAGAGAGATCTTGCTTATAAAGGCAAGGTAGAGGAGGTGAGATGGTAAGACTGAAAGACTGACTACCCCTCCAAAAATGTGACACATGTGGACTCACATGAGACAAGTGTGAGGACACATGTTGTGTGCAAATGAGGTGAGAAAAAAGTCTAAATAACCTCTAAGTGAGTTTAAGCATAGTATTAATAGGACCTAGTCAAGCTAGATAGGTAAATGCTATTTTCACACTAACACTCTCAACATGATCCACATCAATAAGAGATAACTACCCTAAACAAATCTCTAGAAAATCATTTGTGACATAGTCTTCATAGTGGGAAACTATTACCTCAAAATCACTTGTAGTTGAGGTAGTGCCTTCATGATGTCCAACTGAAACATAATCCACATCATTCTTATGCAAACAAGCGTTAATGACCTCAATGTCATCATCGGGGATAAATAAAGGTAATACACTAAACAAGAGACTAGCCTCTTGTTCACTTTCAATATCATTTTGTACACATCCCTTCTTGTCCACTTGGTGTCCATAGGTAGCCAAGTCATATAGTATATGATTCTCCACTTCCAAAGCTAATAGCTCAAATTCATCGAACTCTAAGTCATTTTCAAAAAGAGGATTATCCATGCACCAAAGATAATCATGAATTGTGCCACTTGATGGACTTGCATGCTCTTCATAAAGGACATTGTGCCTTATGCTCATCCTTTCATTATTATTTAGTTCATCAATGCATGTATGCTCTATATAATCAACTACATGAGCTGAGTCATTCAATTTTTCATTTGCATACATACCTTCAAGGTAGTCCACGATACTACAAGAAACATGGTCATAATTCTCTTCACCAGATTGGAAATCATCATTGATTTTCTCATCTTCATCGTCCACTGATAATTGATCCATTTGAATGTAGGTACAATCACTACTATTTTCATCTGAATCATTGCCATACACTATACTAGCACCTCCCTCTACCCTCTTGCACACACAATCTTCACTTGACATTATGTTTGGATCATACGAAGAATCCACATCATCACTACCTACAACTTGTTCATTACTAGCTACATCTGCATCTGAGGATAGAGATTTTGCAATCATATCCATCTTAACTCTGTCAACATAATCAATGAACAAGTATTCCTGTTGCATACTCATCATATTGAACTCCTCCCATATAGAACATGGGCCTAAGGTAACATCATAAGCCCTTAGATACATGTCAGTACAAACAAGAGGATCAGGTCTAAAATCCTCTGGGATGTGGGACACGGCCACTACAAATCTATGGCTGAGCTCCATGCTAGACTCTCCTTCCTACCTTGTAATATCTTCTAGTTCTTGGAAAAGGAATACAGGGTCTAAACTAGTTGCAAACTCTTCAAATGTAGCGACTAATTGATCCTAGGAAGCAAAATGTTGGTTAGGAAAACTAACCAGCCACTTGCCACACCACCTAGGGATCTAAAAAAACATCTCATCTGCATATCTTCATATTTAAACTAAAACTTGCCCATCAAGTTTGAAAATGCCTTAGTATGTGGCTTCCAATCATAAACCTCACACCCATCAAATAATGGCATTTGATAGTAAATCTTTTTAGGCATGGATTTTTTTTCATAATTGACCCATGAGAGTTCCAATTGTTTATATGTATTTTCATTTGCAATAGGAGGAGGTCAAGGAAAAGAGGAACTGGGAACAACAGGAAAGGGATTAGATTGCAGCCTAGATTGACGTAGCCTGATTTGACTTTGTTGGTAAGAGACACTGCTATGAAGAAGACTAGAATGTTGTCATTGATGGCAACAAGGCAAAGAGGATGCATCAACATGACAAGAAGACATCATTCTGGAAGATCAACTTGGATCAGCAACAAGGCACACAAGTATTCAAGTTTGGAAGGCCAAAATGACCAAGTATGGATAGTGTTCAGAGTAAGGGACAGAAAGTGAATTAGTATGCCTTCGCAGATGAAGACCTACAAATTCATTTTAGGTATGATGACTCATAGCTATTTGATGATGATATATTCCAGTGTTCAAGCCACGACTTCCTCTAGAGGTCATTTGGAGAAAATGTCTAAGTTTGGATGAACAGAGGTAAGACAGGGAATGTGTACAATGCAAAGTAAAATGGTCTGCATTCCTCTGCAAGTGAACATTTTGTTCTTCTATTCTGAGACAACTAAGAGACATGTCATGACTAGGTCTAAATCTAAGATTATAGCTCTTGAAGTTCAATAGATCACATTCTACAAGCTTTCCAACATCGGCTTCCAGTTTGACAGTATTTCTTTGTGACAGTGCAAAAGTTCTAAGATCCGCATTTTGACATACAAGTTTATCTGGTTCCATGGATCTAAAGGCTTGTTAAGAGGTTAGTAATGATTATTGGATATGATCTATTAAGTCTCCTGTAGTTCGCAATATGAGCTATGATATGACAGATGAATTGACCAAGTATGTTCTTAAGGAACAAGCCGACAAGCATGGTAGATCCTTATGCAGAGAAGTTATAGCATTTGGATAATTAATCTACATGATTATATGATTAGGGCTGACCTATGTGAATACTTGTACACATTTGTTTGAGTCTACAATGCAGATTGTACATAAGATCAAGCTGACAAAGTACAACTTCTTGTTTACACATTTTAGGTTTAGCTTGCCGACCTGATTAAGAGATAAATCTTGTTGCGGATATATATATGATGAATTTCATTTTGGTTGAATGAATATGTGTGATGAGGTATTCTATGTGTGAAAAGTATGCAAATATAAGTCAATAACTAGAAAAAGAAGAGAGATCTTATCCCCAAATAAGAGCAGACCAATGAAACAGGGCAGACAGAGATGAAGAGTGTTGAATCAGTTTTTTCTGTGCTTCATTGGAGCTATAACCGTGCATGTATAGATGCAATCTGAGTGGATAAAATTGGTAGTGATCCATTCTTCCTTCTTTCTTTTTGTAGGCAGTGAACCTGTTTTGCCAATGAGCCTTATTGTATTTTGATATTATGCTATATTAATATATTGTGAGCTAACACTCATCGTGGTTTTTCCTTTTTTGGGTTTTCCACATAAAAATCCTAGTGTTCATGTGTTATGTCTTTGTGGTTACTGTTCCTATGCTTATTCTACTTTTATATTATTAGATTTAGAAATTGGATTAGCAAACTTGTTAAGAAGTATTGTGGATTACTGATTCATCCCCCCTCTAAGTATTCCTTTCTATCAACAGTCTTTCTAATTCTTTTTCTTGCTATAGCAAAGACTCAAGCAACTACTTTTATTTTTCAATTCCACATTGTAGCCTAGTTGACTTAGTTTGATTATGCAAGGGTACAAATAGGTTTGGGTTTGTATAACTTGCAGAGCCATGATTGGAAAATACATTGTTTGGATGGTCAAAAGCCATATAATTCGTAGGGTCTTCAACATAAGAAGATGCACAAGAAGGAGCCTCCCTAGGGTATCCATGTTCATACCAATTGTCTCTGACTAACTACAAACCAATTGCATGGAAAAGAGGAGAACAAATAACATATTCCTTTACTAAGAAAGAAACCATGACCAAAGCTGGAAGAAAAAGATGTACCTCAACTAGCTGTAATCTCTTTGAATCATACACACAGTAGAAACACTTTGTTTTCTTTGATAGCAGAGTCACTACCTCACTAAATGAGGAAATCCCTTGAAGTGTGACTGATCTTCAAGGATTCAAAATAAATCTAGGTTCTCTAACTAGCAAAGTCTTCAAATTCTTCTCAACCCAGCAATAATCTATCCCTAGAAACAATGCCAAAATGTTGGCGTAAGTTGACAGGCTGCCAACTAATCCAAACACACTAAAATACAAAATGCAAAATTAATGTTATAGAGGCATGAAAAATGCTCAAGCTGCCTAAAACTCGAGAATGGCTAAAGTAAATTTATCCCTGACAATGATGCCAAAATGTTGGCGTAAGTTGATGGGCTTCCAACTTATCCAAATGCATGCAAAACTGCAAATGACTATTACAAGGGTCTTCAAAACAATTCAACCTTTTAATCCTTTCCCAGCAATGGTACCAAAATGTTGGCATAAGTTGATGGGCTTCCAACTTACCCAAATAAAATGCGCAACTACAATCACTATTACAAGGGAAACTATCCCAAAGTGAATGCAACACAAAACTCTAAAATATTCCTAAATCAACTAGGCCAGGGATTGTCATCAGGGTGATAGGAAGAGGTTTATCAACAAGTTAAGGGTGACTTCGACCAACTACCAGGAGTGGGTAGACTCCTATACACTTCAAGCTTAGCTTACACTCTGGAGGGATATTCCAAGGGGTATACCTAAGTAGGTATTAATGTAGAAACTAGATGAACAACTAAAAATAACTGGACAACCAAACCCAACTCATCATCTTGACCCCAAAGTTATCACTAAGTCAAGAATGATTGGCTGTCATATAACCCCTATGTAGCTAATTTCAACTGCATGAATGTACATGCACAAGAAAGATGGTATTTTCCCCTAAACCAAAGGTGAATGATTTGTTTGTTTTAAAAGAGTGAATGATCCCTCTCCGATATGGACCGCTGCCTACTCTAATGGGCAATAGAGTCATAGAATGCAAGGAGGAAAGAAAATATACAACAAAGGATCAATGGAACTAGACATATATTCACATATATGACTTTAATATAGATTTTCATGTAATGGACACACTTAATAATTGAAAAGAATGGAAAATACAAAGCCTTGTATTAACTTGGATGCTATCACACACCTTCATACATTATTTTACAATCTTACTAGCAAATGTGGTAAGGGAAAACTTATAACTATGATTATACATTTGCCAAAATAATTACAAACTCTCATGGAGACATTCCATTACATTCATATCTACCTTACACAACCTTCATACATTATGCTGAATACATCCTTTCACTTAGAGACCAAACTAACTTGATTTGATGCTAGAGAATACTCTTTAGGTGCTCCCAGACCAGACAATTGGCTTAGTGACCAACACTAAAAAACATCTTTGAATCATGTATATATAGCAATCTTTTTCACGATGCAGCCTAGGAAATTGGAAAAACTAGTCAACAAGAAATCCATGCTGCATTAAAGTTAGGCCCATGGCAATGTCAAAAAACTGCACATTTAGAAAGAAAGCCCACACCCTGACAATACTGAAAATGTTAGAAGAGGATTGCCCACACACCTGGCATACCTGGAGCAATAATGAGGGAAGGTTTGAATCCTTTCCATGACACCTATGACATCTAACATATCCAATTTCTCCTCCAATGTACCTATGCATTGAAGAATTTTACTATCTCAACCACTTGCATTGCACTGTTCTGCAGAATCATAAATTTTTGGGTACAAATCAGCATACATGCAATCCTTTCTGCACTGGGCACAACTTCCTACCTTTATTAGACTTTTTCCATTTTCACATATTGCCTTCATTTCCCCCTTCTACTCACTTTATTGGAAAACTTTCACTTTTAAAAATGATGGGAAACACCCCCTTTTATCTGGCACTTCATTTTTTGCCTTATTGACAAATCTTCATTTTCACGAACTTTGGACCTGTCACCTTGTCTTCACTTTCTCCTTTAGTCGGCGAGGTTTAACTTTTGTGAACCAACCCTATTTCATCCTTCGTTAGAAATTTATTTCCTTTACAAACTACTTTCTTTCTTTTTCTCTTTCCATGTGTTTTCTTCATTATCAGTACTTTTCACCTTTTTTGAACCATGGAAGAAGCTCTCTTTTTACTTTTTTTTTTTGTTGGCCAATCGCCTTATCGGTGAACCTTCAAAATTGCAAATTGTTTGGTGAGTTCAATTTCCCTTTGATTTACTGATAAAGCCTTCTTTTATCTTTTTTCCTTAGCCATTTTCCTTCTTTTCTATTTGCCTTATCATCCTTTCACCCTATTGGCAAACTACTCTATTGGTAAACCTTTCGGTTTGCTAACCAAGCCCATTGCTGACAAAAACTATCTTCATTTTCTTTCCTTTATCTACCTATATTGTCAGCAAAATCCTTCGATGATGAACCAAACTCCTTTACCTTTTACCTTTGCTATGGTCTTCTCCCCATTTTGTCTTCAATCGACGAATATTCTGTTGAAGAACTTGGAGGTTCACAAACATCCAATTTCACTGACAAAGGACTTGGTTGACAAACATCTTCAAACTTTTCACTTTCTCTTCTAATTTTCCCTTTTCCTTTTTGTCAGAAAACTGGCAAATCAGTGAACTCTCAAACCAGTGAACCTCTAGGTTAGAGAACCAAAACTTTTTCTGAAAAAGGTTGTGTTGGTTATTTTAAATTCCCAACCTAATCTCAAGGAAGTAGATCTATAAAATAGCCATTTGTAACAACTGATCTGTCTCGAGGGATTGGCCAATGAACAAGAAAATGGGGTTTTCAATGCCCTTTTTTCCTTTGCACTTTAGGCTCTGCAAGACCAAGAAGGGTGTTCCTTTTCTTAAAAGAAAGACAATATTTATTTGGATGGGGGGGTTCCTAAACCATTGCTCAAAACACTGCTTCTAAAACAAATATGTTCCTTTTAGATTGCTTGAAGAATTAATGATAGAGTAAAGTAATGGGCTAGATTCTTACGCTTCAACATAATTATTTGTAGAGGAACATGTAAATAAAATAGCATCTACAACCTACAACTGAAAGGGAAATTTAATTTGATATTTAGAATGAGGATAATCAAGGAGGCACTAGTACAGTATAGCACTTCAAATGGATCAGTGCCTATTCCAAGGGTCATAAAGTCAAAAATAGATGTAAATGAAAAACCTTTCTGTGACTAGTTTCAGTTTACCGTGAAGATAAAATAATGCCCTATATTATAGTATTTCACTAATTTTAGAGTTAACCATGCTTAGTTATCCTTGTAAACTAATATTACATTCAATATCGTCTTATAGCTATTATTTTACTACCTGAGTAAATGCCATAAGAAAATATACAAACACAAGAAAGACTATGATGATGAATAAATTGATCATTAACAAGATTGTATTCATAAATGTAACAATGTGTACATGAGTAGGAGACAGTATACTTTGAAACTCAATAGTAAATTGTAAAGTAGACTGACACTAAATTATAAATGGCCTTGCAAATATATCAAAAGTTTGAACTCAAAATGAAGACTAAAATGGGACAACTAATCTTAATTTGAAAAGCTAAATATATACAACTCCTCCATGATTAGATTGATCCCATACTTTGGATTGAGTTTGGAAAATATGACCTCAAACCAATGCTTTATCAATAAGCCCTTAATTCCCTTTCATAAAACAAGGGTGTTGGCAAGAGACACTATATGGATTCATGGTTGTTGTCATTGATGGCAACAAAGGTCATCCCACATATCCGCAAGTCATGGTGTGTCTCTACTGGAAGTCAGAATGAAGATTGTTGTGGTCCGGTGAACAAGAACAGAGCATGTGGCAAGGTCCGACAGATTGGTCCGGATCTCTCAGAGGAAGTGTCTTGGTGTAGTGCAGATTTGGGGAAGTCAAGAGGACTACCTTGAGTGGTATATTCCAAGGATTTAGCCTCCGGTGATGGACAAGGAAAAATATATGAATAGTTGAGTACCAGATTCCTGAGTGACAGTGAGAACAGAGGAAGAACTGACTGACAGAACATCAGACTATTTTTTGGATGTGTTACTGTTGATGGTAAAGGTTGTGAAGGCATGAATCATGTTTGGCTGACATGATTAATGATATCTACAAGTATATACTTGATCCGTATTACTTGATGTGCAAGGATTTAGCCGACAGAACAGAGTTTGTGAGAAAATACACTGTTCCGGTTACCGACTAGAAAGGTGATGAAATTACTTATGCGGATGTATATGCATAATGGTTTTAGCTATGAGAAGTGAAGTTGTGTGATGGTGTATGCGAATAAGTGCAGAGCAGAGCAGAAGTAGTAAGAAAGATCCGGTATGTGAAAGGAAAGCAGAATAAAGAGCAGAGGAAAGATGAAGTGCAGCAAATCAGTGTACTGAGCCTAACTGGAACTGAGCTACAGCATATGTGGATGCTTCCAATCAGTTCAAATATTGTATAACATTCTTTTGTAGACAGTGTGTCTCCTTATAGGCAGTGTGCCTCTTTGTGAGCAGTGTGCTCGGGCAGTGAGCCCTAATTGGCAAGTGCCATTCTTGTAACTCCTTATTCTTCTAATAGAGAATAATTTTTGGGTTAATCACCCCGTGGTTTTCTCCCTTAATAGGGTTTCCACGTCAAAATACTGTGTCATGTGTTTCTCATTTCATGGTAATGTTTTATTGTTTGATTCAATGCTGCATTGATTAATAAGAAAGTTCAAAAGAAGAAATAATTAGGATAACTGATTCACCCCCCCTCTCAGTTATCAGCAATTGGTATCAGAGCTAAGTTCCTCCTAATAGAGCCTAATAGCTTGAGGAAGATCTGGGAGTTCAAATGGATGCATATGGTTTAAGGGAGCAACTCAAGACAGCCCTTGAGGATCTTGAACAGTCAAACTCTAAAGTCAATGAATTAAAGGAAAGACTCAAACAGGCTGATGAATTCATGAGAGAACTAAAGGACAAATTAAGTCTCTCTATGAAAAAGAGAAAGGAGCTGCTCCAACAATTGGCAAGACAAAGTGAAGAAGGTAATACAAATGAAGAATTGACTGAGAAAACCAAGTTATGTGAAAAGTTATCAAAAGAAGTCATTATGGTAAGACATGAAATGGAATCAGGAGTTATAAAGTTTACTCAAGAGATTGAAGAGAAAAGAAAAGCTGAAGACAATCTAAGACAATCTCTTAAAGAGAAATCAGAAGAATGCCACCAGATGGACAGGATTATCAGACATCTTGAATCTGATCTTGAAGATGCCAAAGATAATGAAGAAAAACTTGAGGATCAAATTGTCTCTCTCAAAAGAGATCTTCAAACAACAAATGAATATAAAGAAAAATTCAAGATAAGTTCAGCTCAACTTGAAGTTCTTCTTGGAAGTCAAAAGAGGGCAGATAACAAGTATGGTTTAGGATATGAGAAAGGAGAAAGCTCCGGATCTGGTCAAAAGAATTTTGGATCAGAAAATCCAAGGAATAGGCCTAGAAGACCTTCGCTAAGATAGCCCAATTCTCAAAGATATCCATCCTTCAATGGATACTGCCACAGCTGTAATCACTTTGGTCACAAAGCTAATCAGTGCAGAAAGAGAATGAATTAGACTAATTCATCCTTCTCCGGACAGTGCTTTAACTGCAAAAGGTATGGACACAAGTCTCATGAATGCAGAAATATGCAAATAAACAAATCATTCAATGGTAGATGCTTTGCATGCAATAGAGTAGGTCATATGGCTAATCAATGCAGATCAAGAGGTTATCAGTCAAATATGCAAGGAAATGTTATTTGCCAAATCTGTAATAGGTCCGGTCATAATGCAAAAGTCTGTAGAAGCAAGAATCAGGACAAAAGAGGTCCAGTGTATAATCAGAATCAAGACAAGTGTAAACAAAAGATGAATGTGGATGAAGTTAGGAATCAGATGAACAAGATTTGGGTGAAGAAAAGTTCAGAGAATGTAGAGGTTGGATCCGCACCAGACTCTGGTGCTGATATTCCTTCTGGAAATTAAAAGGTGAGCTCTGGCTCAGGGGGAGACTCAAAGAAAATCCTGTTCCCCCAGCCAATCAAGTGGTGCCGGATGTGGCACAAGATGCGGAGCAAAGGGTTTGTAGATACAAGTCTTGAGATGATCCAGATAAGATTTTAGAGGTCCGCATGAAGATGTGAGGAAGTTGTGATCGATCAAGTAAGACCTGTTCTGGGAGATGCTCCGGAATGACAGAGGAGTACAAAAGGGTTCGGAGAGATCCGGAAGTACATTGTCTTATTCTGTGGATTGGACAGAGTGTTTGGGACATCCTTGTGATGTGTCATCTTGATTTGTTCATGGTTGGAAGATCCGCATGATGTTCATAGAACAGAACTGATCCGGTTCTTCAAAGTTATCCAAATAAGGCAAACCGAAATAATGTAGGTCGAGCATTTATTGCCTTCAGATATTAGTGTTTGCGAAGAAATATAAGGGATTTCTCATAAATCACTTGCTCATTCTACACTCAAGAAGAAGCGAAAAGTGGAGCTCTGCAACAAGATTCATCAAGCTCACCAAAGATCTCCTGCCGAAGTCATTACATACAGAAATCAATCCAACCACTCCGTGCAACTGAAGGCGCATAAGGTATTTTCTGTTTTCGATATCTTACAACAAATCTTTTGATAAATGGCTACTCTGAATATAGTAAAGATCTCAGATAGGCCCCGACCTAAATTTAAGAAACACCCATACAAGTCATTGGAGGTAAATCCCTTAGGAGCATTCTCTAGTGTTCCTCATGGCGTTTTACACACGAAAGATATTAGGGTTTACATACATGCAAGTATTGAGGAATTTGGGGAGTTCAAACTGAGAGATTTCTATCACAAACAACTGATAGACAATGCTTTTGAGCTTAAACCAGAGTATAAGGGTATCCAGAAGAAACATTTTGATCAATTCATTTATTTCCCCTGCTTTGAAGAAAATGAATGGGTCCGGTATGTATTGAGTAGAATACATGACAACTTCCTATGGCTGGATAGACCCTGCAAGATCACAAAAGAGGCAA
Organism: Cunninghamia lanceolata; assembly: GCA_027924645.1. Taxonomy (NCBI): domain Eukaryota; kingdom Viridiplantae; phylum Streptophyta; class Pinopsida; order Cupressales; family Cupressaceae; genus Cunninghamia; species Cunninghamia lanceolata. Next base: position 2,524,480 of record BSBN01000749.1, on the reverse strand, counting down.
TTAGGGCAGTGACTGGTCTATACTCTTCCGGAGGAACACCTATCCTCAAATCCGTCAAAAATAACATTGTAACTAAGGCCACTGGATCAAAATTTGATAAGAGGGCAATGACCATTGAAGATATTTCTGATCCGGATATCAAGTATTCATCTATGATAATAGGATACAAGATTTATCACTCCAGTAGGGAAAATTCTGTATCCGGAACTGCAGTATACACTGCCTATGAGATGCTGAGGAAGAATGCAGATTATGATCTCTGTGAACTTCTCTTAAGCCAATTAATGGAAAATATACAGAAGATCAAAAAGGACAAAAAGAATTCTTTTAAGTATGGTACTCTTATATTATGTCTATTTTTCTACTTCATGAATGAGCTACCAGGATCAAGTGGATGGGTATGGCAAAATGACAAACCTGTTGCAGTCCAGATCACAGATTATTTACATGGGCTTGGGGATGCCAAAGCAAGAAATACAGCCCTGTGGGGATACTTCAAAAACTTCCAAAGCACGATGCAAGCAAGAGAAAGAATTCCCTAGTCCATTGTTGAAAAATATAAAGACTCAGTCTGCTTTATGGTGGATACTGATCAATGCCTAATGGAGGCAGTGGAGCCAAGGACAGTCTGGATCATGCCCATGGGGTATGAGGTTGATAAACAGATTGTGGAACTACATGTTCAACACATGCTTAGTCAACCCAAAGATCCAAAAGCAGAAAGGTTTGGAACCTTTGAGGAGCTGAGTGTGAAGATCCATGTGGAGCTCAGAGAACCTAAGATAAAAAGGAAAGTAAGAAAAGAAGTTGAACATATTGCTTAAGGCCTAGGCATCCCAAAAGAGGCACTTGATGCCAACCGGGAAAAGAGGAGAAAGGCTGAAGAAGAAAAGAAAGAGGCAGAAAAGAAAAGCAAGAAAAGTGCTCCGGTGGAAACTTCAACCCGAACCAGATCATCAAAAGGATCTACACCTGTCAGAACCAAAAGCTCAAAAATATCTAAACTGGAAGGTCAGACATCAGGTAAAGGAGAGAAAAGGTCTAAAGTAAAAGCCACAAGGGCTTATACAAGTCAGAAAGATGAAGAGGAAACAGAATCAGATGAGGGGGTAAAAGAAATAAAGAAGCAGAAGAAGAAAGGATCCGACAAACCCTCCACAGGCCTAGACAAGGAAGAAATGGCAGAGGAATTTGTTGAAAAACCCACCTTGTCTCTAGAGAGTGTAATCAAGTCAGTCACGGTGGATGGAAACCTTCAACCAATGACTAAATTCTATGATGACTACAATGAGGCTGACCAAAAGATTCTGCAGGAAGCCACAATCAAGTATCTGAACATATACAATAAGACTTTCATTGAGATTATATCTCTAATTCATAAAAGCCTAGAAAAGGAATTAGAAATAAGGAAGAACAATGCCCAGGCAAAAGATCTTGAGATCCGAGAGTAGATAGCTATTCAGCTATATCCTCAAATTGATCCCAAGACAATGAACAGAATATTCAAAGACTGCAAAGATGAGTTCAGGAGTAAAGCAAGGATGAAACAACTCATGCTTGGTGAGACTGATAAAGTGGCCATAGAGACAGAAGAGATCCTTCGGAAGGCCTTCAAAAGGTTTAATCTTCCTGTTGTAGAGGACTTGGGTACTGATCCCTCATCCACAAGTGCTGCAGAAGAAACTTCTGAGAAAGCAACAGAAGAGGTGGGCTCTGAACAAACCAACATTTCTCCTCCGGTTTCCCCTACAGTCTCCGGATCCAAAGAAGAAGAGAAACTACAGGAGAAAGAAGCAGCGGTAGAAGAAAAGGAAGTTGACAGTACCAAGGATGCAGAGAAAGAGAAGATTCCAACAGAGAAAACCACAATTGAAAGTGGTAAGAATGTGGAAGGAGAGAAAATTCCAAAGGACAAGACTGTAGAAGAGAAGAAACATCCATCTCCGGCAAGAGACACTGCACAAACTGTTCAAAAATTTCTGAGCCAAGAAACAATAGAGATTGATGAACTGAAGCTTCTAAAAGGTCCATTCAACTTTGACTCCCTCTCTTCGGTACAGACAATGAAGATAGCTTCATTTGCAAATGCTAAGGCAAATGAAAAACTCCTAAAGTCTCATATGAAAGATTGTGAGTTGATAGAGGCTGCTTCCGGATTGCTTGAAAAAATTATGCCATCGGTCCAGATAGATCCGACAGCCTCCTCTTCCAGTAATCTCAAAACCTTAGTCAGCAGTGTTGATACACATTTTGATTCTCTAGAAAAATCAGCTGAAGAAAAGGTCCGGAAGGAGTTTTTGGATAAGAGATTTTCAGAAGTACTAGGATTAATCTCTAATGATAGGAGAAATATGAGTATTGGAATAAAGAGCTTAGAAAGTGCTCTTAAGGATGGCGGTGACATCTACAAATTTTGTATCTCCTGGTCAAAGGCAACAGTAGAAATTGATAAGAAAATAAAAGAGGAACAGGACAAACTACAAAGTTTGTCTCAAAGTTTTGATCCTCTCTCTTCCTCCATAGTCAATCAAGAATGTCAAACTATTGCAACCACAAATGCAATAAAGAACTTTGAGAAAGAAAGGAAGAATATAACTAACCGGATGGGAGAACTTAGAAGGATTATAATCCCTAAGTTAAAAACTATGCATGAGGCCATCAGTGATGCTCAGACTACCGCCCAAACAAATGATCCGATAGATCTCAAGAGGGCAGAAGCTTTTGCATTTTTGTTGAGTGGTCACATTTCAATTTTGGATAGAATGAAGCAAAGTTGGGCCACAGAACTGGTCCAATTGAAGACATCCTTTGCAGACATTCTTCAGTTTATGTGAGTATGTAATATGCGGCTAAGTATAGTAAATTTTTGAAAATTTTGGTGTACGGACCCTACCCTTTGCCATTGATGTCAAAGGGGGAGTGAGGAGTAGTGAAAAATGAGGAATCCAACTAAGGGGGAGTTCCAAAAATTGTATATAAAGATAGAGCATCAGCGAAGGGGGAGCATAGTGTAAACACTTAGTCATTTTTCACCAAGTGTTGCCATCAATGCCAAAGGGGGAGATTGTTGGCAAGAGACACTATATGGATTCATGGTTGTTGTCATTGATGGCAACAAAGGTCATCCCACATATCCGCAAGTCATGGTGTGTCTCTACCGGAAGTCAGAATGAAGATTGTTGTGGTCCGGTGAACAAGAACAGAGCATGTGGCAAGGTCCGACAGATTGGTCCGGATCTCTCAGAGGAAGTGTCTTGGTGCAGTGCGGATTTGGGGAAGTCAAGAGGACTACCTTGAGTGGTATATTCCAAGGATTTAGCCTCCGGTGATGGACAAGGAAAAATATATGAATAGTTGAGTATCGGATTCCTGAGTGATAGTGAGAACAGAGGAAGAACTGACTGACAGAACATCAGACTATTTTCCCGATGTGTTACTGTTGATGGTAAAGGTTGTGAAGGCATGAATCATGTTTGGCCGACATGATTAATGATATCTACAAGTATATACTTGATCCGTATTACTTGATGTGCAAGGATTCAGCCGACAGAACAGAGTTTGTGAGAAAATAGACTATTCTGGTTGCCGACTAGAAAGGTGATGAAATTACTTGTGCGGATATATATGCACAATGGTTTTAGTTATGAGAAGTGAAGTTGTGTGATGGTGTATGTGAATAAGTGTAGAGCAGAGCAGAAGTAGTAAGAAAGATCCGGTATGTGAAAGGAAAGCAGAATAAAGAGCAGAGGAAAGATGAAGTGCAGCAGATCAGTGTACTGAGCCTAACCGAAACTGAGCTACATCATATGTGGATGCTTCCAATCAGTTCAAATATTGTATAACATTCTTTTGTAGACAGTGTGTCTCCTTGTAGGCAGTGTGCCTCTTTGTGAGCAGTGTGCTCGGGCAGTGAGCCCTAATTGGCAAGTGCCATTCTTGTAACTCCTTATTCTTCTAATAGAGAATAATTTTTGGGTTAATCACCCCGTGGTTTTCTCCCTTAACAGGGTTTCCACATCAAAATACTGTGTCATGTGTTTCTCATTTCATGGTAATGTTTTATTGTTTGATTCAATACTGCATTGATTAATAAGAAAGTTCAAAAGAAGAAATAATTAGGATAACTGATTCACCCCCCCCTCTCAGTTATCAACAAAGGGAACATACAAGCTATAGGCTTAAAGACAAAAGAAGTTACATTTTAATTCACCAAAGATGATGCTTGTAACAAGATGTAGGTGTAACCATCTCTTAACTACAAAGATATGACTGTATAACAAAAATACCCACACATGTTGAGGTATCTGATTTTGAACTATATGCTCTCTCACTTTTGTGGGGATGCTAATGGGTGGATGTTTGTTAGATGTCATTAGAGCTCTCATACCCATCATATGCCATCTAATTTTTCAATAAGAGCATTCACTACTCTATTTATGCACCAAAAGTGAGAATAGTTGGAAGGACTAATATTAGAAGAAAACCCCATTAACTGGAGTTCTTCGCTTTATGTCTAGTGTCCTTTACAAGGATGTGATTCCTCCTTGTTGATTGAGAGGTTACCAACTAGATCAACTAAACAAAAACAAGATGAAATCACATCGGGCTAGACATAGCTACACCATTTATCTAGCCAGGGGAGCAGTAGCAACAACAAAAAGGGAGCTTTCTATCTTCATATGCTTCAACCAGAGAGGAAACGCTCCCACAATTAGATTTGATGCTTTGTTAGGAAAAGTAGATGTGAGGGAAAGGCAGAGAGAGAAATGATTTCCCTCTACCTAAGACTTTAATCTGCCAACTCACAAAAATAAGGAACTACTAGAGTCTAGAGAAAAAAATCAGGGCCCTCATCCGAATGAGAAGATAGGAAGAAGAAAAGCTCATAAAAATTTGAAGGATACTACTACTTCCCTGGAATCTTTCCAATTCCCCCATTCTACAGAAGAAGAATTCTCTCTTTTAATTCTGTAAGGACAAATTTCTAACCATGAAAATAAAGAAGAGAATTCAATTGAACAGGGGAGAAAAAAGAACATAGAGAACCAGAGGAAATCCATACTATCAGCATGATCAAACAATGTAGGAGGCAACATCTGGAGACATCTATTTATTGAAATCTCGGAAGATCTCACACACATCTGCTATATCCATGTTAATTAATTCCATTAATCTCAAGGTATCTCAGCCATAAATGGAAATCTCTTGAAGATTACCAAAATGAGCAGATAGATAGAATTTCATCATTTTTCATAACTAAACACATCACTTCTTGCATTGAAGATGCTAGATCAAGTGTCTTCAATTCATCATTTCGGCTTACTCGTCCTACCAAAACTCGTCACAAACAGATGAAAGGTCATTTCTGGTAGAAGCACATATTTCCAAAGGTCGATCTTGCATAATCCAATCTTGTAGTTAGTTAATTCCCTCATAGTGGCAGTGATGGAGACCTTGCACAGGCTTGAGAAATTAATTCCGCAATGGTGTATCTCAGATCACACGCCAACACATCCCTTCATCAGTTTCTTTGAACCCTAGTCGTCGATCAGATCCTTAGCTGGGTCAAATTAATGGTGTTAGTTTAGTCCATTCTATAGAAAGAAATTATTTTTGAGCATTAAACAATAATATGTAGCCACCTGGATAGGCACCTTAAACACGATCCTAAGAAAACCCATCAAACAGTACAGTTAGGACATTCCCCAGGGTTTCGCACTCAAAAGATCTGTCAGGAGATTTGATCTCTGTGGAATGGTAGAGAACCTTCAAATTGGCTGCATGCAATGGGACAACTCCTAAAAAGTATCATCTACCCCATAGATTTTGCTACATCACAAATCTCTTCCACCCAAGTGTAGTACCATCCTCTAGAAGCCACGTGTTACGTTTTAGCTTCTCTGCATTCATTTAGTGGGACCCTCTTGGTGAAGCTTGGTGGAATGACAAAAACAATAGAGAAGTCTCCACATAGTGCTTAGGACCCACCAATTTTGTTCTTTGTAACCAAAGATAGTTTCCTACTAGCTGGCACCCTTTCCGCAGTTCTGCGGGTGATTTCTTTGTCAATATTTTAACATTAGCAGATTGGCAGAAGTGAATCAATAATTGCCACCTATTAAAAAAGGATTAGTGGGATCTAATTCTTGGCATACATCTTTAAAAACATGCTTCGTCTACTAGGGAAAAAGGGGCCACTAGACCATTAAAGTTTTAATAAAAAATATTAGGCATGGGCCAGAGGCGGTAACTATATAGCAAGGGGCCAGTCAACAACGTACTTTAGGGCATAAAGAGGCAACTAAAAAGCTCAGCAATGGGCAATAGGCAGTCAACTTGAATATATAACTAAAGTGATTTTTGTTACCATCAACCAAGGAAAACAAGGGTCTACGGTTTAAGGGGTATTATTCAGAGTATTTTTACTATGCAAAAACCCTAGGCTAGAGATCTTCTAACTTGATGAAACAAGTCTTTGGGAAAAATACCAGAATCAAGAAAATTTTTATAGGGTCCCATTAGGCTAACCTTGCCTTCTTTTATCTTTTCACTTGACCTTTGCCTCTTTTTCTTGCCTTCCAATCACCTTATCAGAAAATCGAGGAATCAAGAAAAAGACGAACCCATGAACCAAGTTTGTAAGTTTGGGAAATTGTCAATCCATCGATAAAGGGCAAAAATTACCAAATGTTTCTAAGGGAGGAAAACAAAGACAAGGAGAAACATTATACTTAGAATATTTTGGAATAAAACCCCTAAACAATTGTCTCAAATTGGATCTAAATGAAGGGTTTTGATTGTAAAGGCAAAACTGGGAAATTTGATGAATTTTTGGGGCTAAATAAGGCATTTTGGGAGCTAGATTTTTCGGGCACCAACATGACTATTTAAGATTGGAGTGCTTTCCAAAACACTTGATACCAATATTACATAAACTTTTACACATCTCATTTGATTACTAATATTCAGAATAATTGTCTTCAAATTTATAAGCCATAGAATCACATCTGCCAATTCTTGAATGTAAAAATTCACTCAATTTCAACTATATCCAATATTTACAAGTTGTAGAACAAAACTCAGATCACTCAACTAAAAACTTGCATAGGTGTGTTTCTTAAAAAACTCACAAATAGTGAAGTTAACAATTTAAATTATGACATTATTAGCTCTCTTTAGGAGTTGGCCAAATCTGAATTCAGAATCGACATTTTCTTGTTTGTGGGATGTGAGCCCTTCCATGGTGATTTGGACCATTTGGACAAAGAGAATTTTTTGTATCTTCAAGAAAACATCTTCAACATCTCATAATATTTGTAGGGACTTAGACAAAGCTATTTCAGAAGTGGTTACATATGGCTAAGATAAGGAAATCTAATAATTAGAACTCCAAATAGACAAGCTAGGATGAGTTAATGGTAAAATCATGGGATTTTTTTGAGCTAGTATCTAGTGGATCAGAAGCAAGGGTTGATGGTCTGAAAGTAGGTAGAATTCTAGTAAAGTGGAGCCCTACAATTCTGCCATTTGTCAAACTAAATTTCAATGGAGCTAGCAGAGGTAATCCAGGGCTCTCAGAAACAAGGTGTGTTATTAGAAATCATGAAGGGAAATTGCTTGTGGCCAAATCGACCAAAATACATCAAGGAACAAATACTGAGGTAGAGGTATTGGCGCTTCTGCATGGACTCCAAATAGCAATAAAATATGAACTCAGGAAATTATGGATAGAAGGGGATTCCCTAAACATTATAAGGATGATCAAAACAAGTAAAATATAAAATTGGCAAGTGGAATACATACTCAGGAAAGCACTGGTTATCATATGGGAATTGGATAGTTTCTAGATATCACATTGTTATAGGGAAGGAAACAAAGTTGTGGATGAGTTGGAAAATAGAGCAATTGATCAACATCAGAAGGAAATGACCTTCGACCCAAGCCTAGATAAAGTGCCCTCTTAGCAAATGATGTTGATAGAGGTTGATGAACAAGGGATAAATAAAATTTAAACATAAGGTAGGGAAGGGATATAAGTGCACAGACTTTTTAATATATCAGTAAATGACACTTCCAGAATCTCTTGTTTAAGAGATGAGATTGGGAAGCCGATTCTATATGCTCAGTTTCTTGATTTAGGGGTGGACAGGAACTAGGACCCAAACTTGCAGCAAAAAGACTTGCTGTCCTAATAGCTAAGCTGGGAACCATCAAAATTATGAAGGATCTGTTAGGATGTCCTAGTTGTTTAAACATTGGATTTCCTAAATCCTCATTAATAAAGGTATAGAAAGGAGTGGAGAAAAAATTAGATTTCATTAATGGTTTTTTAATAATCAGTGTGCCAATATCAAGTACACTTAATGACCATTAGAAGGTCTATAAATCCCCAAGCATGGTAGTGGATTGGGATATTAATGACAAGTGCATGGAGTAGTTAAACAGAGATTGGGCCATATGCTTTAACGAGATGAATTTCATGGACCCCAAGAGTAGTCTTGTATACCAAATCTATAGGTATAGTTGGCACAAATGAAATCCAAGTCTTTATATCTATAGATGAGTTAGTTAGAATGGGAAGTATTGGATCAATCTTTCAGACTTAAATGGCAGGATCATGACAAGATTGCCATTAGCCACGCCAACCAGAGAAGGATAGGACATAAATGGAAATGGGACAATCACAAGAGCGTGATATGAATGGTAATATGTGCCAAATTTGGAAAGGATCCATATTCTTGATGGTATCAATTTAGTTAGAATGGGAAGTATTGGATCAATTTTTTAGAATTAAATGACATGATCATGACAAGATTTCCATTAGCGACATCAACCAAAGAAGGACAGGACATAAATGGAAATGGTACAATAACAAGAGGGTGCTATGAATGGCAATATGTGCCAAATTTGGAAAGGATCCATATTCCTGATGGTATCAATTAGACATTAACTATGGTGACAACATCCATGGGTCAGAAGGATAACAACAGTGAAGAAGATTTATATCAAGATGCCACACATAGTAGTATTAATTCCTTCATCATAGCATCATAGCCTTCCAACATGGTTTCTCTCTATTTGGGTTTCTTATTTCTTCTTGGAAGTGGTCAATGGAGAATGACAACGTAAACCAATGCCTCTCCTTTCCAGTATAGCCATGGGAACTTGAGATCAAGGGTAGAGTGAAAATCACATATCTTAACTAGGTTTTTGATACAATGTGCATGATAGTGCAATTTTCCATAAGGAATATATGTGGCCAGAAATAGTTACAAGGCTCAGAGGATACAATTTTACACTAGTCAGATCTGGTTTCCACACTCCTATCCAATATTATGGATATATTTCAAGATGGAAACTATGTCCATACAATTGCCACTGGCTTGGTCTTCAATTATCTCTACAATATGGAGAGGTGGAGGCATGCATACAGGGTTATGATTTGACCAATGGAGAAGCTATGGTGGGAGGCCTCTTCTTAATAAGCACCCTGGGAACTTCTACAATTGTGGAGTGTGTTTATAAGGCAATGCATAAGGGATTGGGTTGTGGTTGCATAGACATAAGTCATGATTTCTCCAACCAAATGATAGTAAGGTGTAGGGATGTTTTTACTTTAATTTAGTTCCTCAAAATGCATGCCCCAAACTGGGCAACTCACCTTCCTAAAGAAATAATGAATGAAGATGAAGTTGCATCCTTGGACATGGAAAAGGAGCTTGTCAACTTGTTTGTGCTAGCCATGACTGCAAGAAGCATCATGGAGCTGACGAGTATAGTCAACCAAGGTGAGGGAGAGTGATAACCAGAAAGAAGGGGTCTCTATCCTTTTGCTTTTTGGTGGATACTCTAGGGTGTTAGGGATTAATACTTTTGTTGGTGTATACCTAAATCATCTAGGCGTACACATTTGTATTAATCACACTCAGGTGTATTTGGCACATGTTCTTTGAACTTGTCAAAGTAGTTGAAGATGTTTTGAGAGGTGTCGACTTGCATTGACACCTCGTGCTATGTTTTTTGGAGGTTACTCATCACAACTCCATGTAGAGGAGTCCTATCCTTGTTTCATGGAGATTTGAGTACCCACACTTGCCTATTTATAATCACCTCATTTGGTAATACAATCTGGTCGATTCATTGAAAACTCGTGTGCTTGTTTTTCTATTTCATGATCTTGGTTTTCTACATGGTATCAGAGCATACTAGAATCATTTCATGCCATTATTGTTGTTGATCGAACCCGGGAGAAGTATTTTGATGTTGAGCCCATGAGAGTGAGTGAAGGTTTTGTGTGTCACTATGGGAGGGAGGAAAGGCAATTTGTGTCGTTGTGAGTGGAAGAAGCGCAGAAAGGTGGTCTCCATACATAGTGGTCTTAAAAATCTTAAGCCCTTGGTCACGTGGGGTTTTAGCCCCTAGTCATGCATAGCCAAAGGGGGCTTAATTTTTCTCCTCTTTTCATTTTTTCTCCAACAAATTTGTATGCAAATTTAATTTTCCAAAATTTGAAATTTTTTTGCTAAAGAAGGATTTTTTGTAAATGCAAAAACTTGCAAGTCCTATAACTTTTGCAAGTCAACTTGAAATCAAGTGCTTCCTTTTGCAAAAGTGGATGTTTTTTCATCTCTGATCCAACAAGAATAATATCACACTAATCTTATAAAGTGCGAGTTTATATCTTTTTGGGTGACCTGTAAACTCACTTCTAAAAGTGTCAATCTTCTGGGGGGGAACAAATAATCAAAGGGAGTAATAGTGTTCACAATGCACTACTTTATAAAGTGCCACTTTCAGGGGGGAATTAAGCAAGAGTAATCTCGCACTCAAACTTATAAAGTGCCCTTAAAAACTAAGTTCAAATAGGAGTCTAATTTGCAAAATTGAGGAAAATAACTTCACAACTATATAACATCCACATTCTAATAACGTAGTAAAATCCAAAAATTTAGCATAAAGTAACTCAACAAGGTAAAAATGGGATAAAGAAAATTTTTCATTTTATTCAACAAATAACCAAGTACTACATTTACAAGATTTTCTTTCTTTTTTTTTACAAAATACAATATTCCCATATTTTATTTTCATTTACAATGTTTACAAATGTAAAACCATATATACAATTCAAAATAAATACTGCATCTGAATATCTAACATCTTTATCACAAGTCCTGACATGTTTCCTGCTTGGAGAGAGAGCATATTTCCAGTGATTTACCTCCAACCATAGACCGGCGGTCTCCCACACATCTTCCACATAGGAAGTGGCCCTACCCTTCATGAGGAATATAGACCTTAGGTGACCAGTGGTAGTTTGCCTTTCCTGAGTACATAGTGTTGTATTCTACTCAACTCTATCAACCATACAACCCTAGATACCCTCTAGCTAAGTATGATTTCTGATAGGATGAGAAATCCCAATACAGTGAACCGATAATGCATGCAAAAAACAAATGCATTACTTTGGCCAAAGTTTTTAATTTCAATATTATTCATAAAGAACATACTCGTTGTGTTCACCCAACCCTACTCAACATGGATACTATCTTATTCATGTAGTTTTATATCTTTTATCAACCCTATTCATGCAATAGATTATACTGAGAGTCATATAAATAATACTTTATGACTTGAGTAAGTCTATATGACGTAACCATTCAATTGGTTGGTAGTTGACTCTAGGGTTACCCTAATATTCCTTGTTAATATGACATAACAATATATCCATATCTTATATCTAGGAGTTATGGATTCAGAAATAACCCTTGATTAACATAACCAAAGTTAATAATATTATAATTCTTAAAAACATAATGTCTCCTATACAAAGGAATCATGAAATAACTTTGATAATGTTTTATAAACAAAATTATCCTAGTATAAATATCCCTACAAGGTCATTTTTAGGAATACTTACCCTACTCCATTGAATTAAATCTTTCCATGAATGATAAAGATAATTGATCTTAAATGGGATTCTCATAATAACGTTATTCTATCTTCCCTAATATCTCTAAGTTACTTCCATTGATATGTTAGCATATTTTACTAATAATCCTTATGAAACTAGTACTCTTGGTTAAATAATATCTATAAACTATACAAAACATAAAGTTAAATCCTTATAACCTCATTACTATACAGCTCAAGACTGAGAGTAAGAAGACATGGTTCATCCATTCAAGAGTCTATCACATGGTTATTATCATACTCTGTATTAACTTGCTTCAAACTTAATTCAATAAGAAGACTCTATGTTTAAGCTAATAACAACTTATGACTTTCTCTTTCTAAGATATTCATTAATCTTTCATTCCTTGATCGGGTATGATCAATAGTTTATAAACACTAAGTAACAGGTTGACTATTCTATTATAATAGTAACCTTACTGGCATTACCAAATATAAACCATATAAGTAATATTCATTGTCTTTAATGACTACAAGGAAATAACTCAAAATGGCTTACTTAAAATGTCAACTGTATTTCTAAGTTGATACATAATAGTTATCGACTATCACATCATAATTCAGAAGGTAAATTCTTACGGGCGAGCTCATACAATCGCCTATATTTCTATGATATACAGCTTTAGATGAACTAATCAATTTCCTCATGGACTAATAATACATGCACTGAGGAATACTTGGTAGTATATAAACTTGAACTGGTTGAGATAGGTGAATAGTTCACTGGGTTGACGCCACTAGACTGTGAATTCGTCTACTATCACAGCCACTGTATTATATTCAGCATCACTTTCTATTCTCCTTGTCTTAACTACAAGTTCTATACCTGCTTAATATAAACCAACCATGACTCATTCAAGTCGTTAGTCATAATGGCAGAGGCATGACTCCTACAGAGTCACCTCATTATTGACCTCCTCTACGTCTGGTTACAAACTTTATTCAAATCTTAACAGTTTAAAAATGGTTAAATCAAAACTGAAGACCAATATTTAAGCGTAAATCCCACATGTGGATGGGAAATTATCGCTCCAAGACTCGTCAGTTGTGGTAGTTAAAACCACAGTCCTCCTTCTAAGACGTGGTCGATACATCACTTAAACACAACTAACATTTAAATGCCACACTATGAGTGGTTCAATCCACCACTAAGACTAATGAAGACTCTCCTACAATTAAGCCTTCATCTTACTCAATATTAAACCATCAACTCAATGGGAGGTATTATCCTCATTTGATACTAAGGCATCAATATATATATTGATTACATCAATTATAATTCTCATAACATCGCCTATAGCATTAGATAGATATAGTTTATTCATTAATAAGATATTATTAAACCATGGTTTATGGATATTGTGATCTGGTTGAGCTTGTCTCCTCATCATAATCTGTCAACATAATTCACGTATTCTTAACTTGAGTATATCATCATAACATTAAGAATCATCATAATACATCCAATAACTTAATAATAATAATAAGATAATCATTTTACAACAATAACGTCGTAATATTTGCGTTAAACATAAATAGTTATAAATCAAAGTCAAACGACATCATTAACATTATTAATGACTAAGATGACTTAATACAACTTAGAAAGTTTGAAAACAATATCGACTACCTAACGATTAGGTTCAAAAGTAAATTGACAAGACAAAGATTACCTCTTATGACACCTTGGTTCACATTTTCGTTAAACACTTATAACTCGGTTTGGAAAATAAATCACTCATAACCCAAGGTCTATATCTCTCTCCTGGAAAGATACTCTCTCTTTTCTCTGAGAGTCATCTGATAACCTGGAATCTTGTTTCACTTGTCATCAAACAATATGTGATCAATGCATCATTATTCAATTAATTCATCTAATAAATAATACAAATATTAAATCGATAATAACATAATCATTTCTATTATTTCAATAAATGACATTTAATATAATCCATATTTTTCCTTGTCATCAATCTAAACATCATAATAAATTTACTTATGTCCAAGTAAAAAGTAAAAGTATATCAAGACAAAAATTGGGGATGTAACATATCCTTCCCCTAAAGATTCACCATCCTTGATGATATAAGGTATCAAAATGTAACTAAAAAGCAAGTTCATTGTTTTCAACTAGTAACATTATTAAATAAATGATGAAATTTTTGATAGAATTCATGGTAATCCTCCCATGTAGCATTTTCCTCAGCATGTTGGTCTCATTGGACCTTGCATTGCAAGACCTCTTTGTTACACAAGCGGACCTTGTGCGTTTCTAACACCTTGAGGGGCTCAATTGTGACCACCCCTAGGTCTTGCATCTATAAAGAATTCCAAGTCAAAATATGATTATTACCTGCAATATATTTCTTTAAATAAGACACATGAAAAACATTGTGCATTTTAGATAAGGCTGGTGGTAGAGCAATTTTGTAGGCAACCGGATTGACTACTTCAAGCACTTCAAAGGGTCCCACATATCGAGAGGCTAACTTAGAAGATTTCCCAAACTTAATAGAACTTTTCTAAGGTTTAACCCTCAAAAGAACTTTTTCTCCAACAGAAAATTGCCTTGGAACATGTTTTGCATCCGCATAGCTCTTTTACCTATCATTGGCTTCTGCCAATCTTTTTTTGATCAACTTATCTTTCTCTTCCATTTCATCTAGCATTTCTGGTCTGATGCTAATCTTATCCTCTAGCTTATCCTAGCTTATAGGAGTTTGACATCTTCTTTCATACAATGCTTCAAATGGTGCCATCTTAATAGCAGAATGATAGGAATTGTTGTAAGCAAATTCCACAAGTGGTAAGTATTCTTCCCACTTATATTGCTAATCCATGCAATACATTCACAACAAATCTTCCAAGACTTGATTAACTCTCTCAGTTTGCCCATCAATTTCAAGATGGTAAGTTGTACTCACATTGAGTTTAGTCCCTAGTGCAAAAAACAAAGTTTGCCATAACCTTGATGTTACATGCACATCTCTATCTGAGATAATCTTTTCAAGGAAGCCATGAAATCTAAACACCTCTTGCATAAATTTACGAGCTAACATAGGTGCTCCATTAGTCAAATTCCCTAGTATGAAATGTTTACCTTTGTGATTTTATCAACCACCACTAAAATGGCATCATGTCTATTCCTTGACATAGGAAGACCTTGAACAAAGTCCATGCTAATAACTTGCCATTTCCACTCTGGCACGTCATGTGGATATAACAATCCTGCAGGGTGATGATGCCTTGCTTTTACCCTTTGACATTCTAAACAGCTTGATACAAATCTTTCAGCAACATTCTTCATTCCTTTCCAGAAATAAAGTGGTTTAACATCTGCTAGAAGTTTGGTCACTCCTGGATGTCCTGAATATGGTGCAGTATGAACTTCTTTCCATACTAGATCCCTCAATCCAGCTAAATCAGGTACATAAATTCTATCTTTATACATCAATAGCCCATCTGACTCAAACATAAAACTATCATACCTTGGATCTTTAGGATTATCTTTTAGAGCCTGCTTAACTTGCTCATAAAACTCATCACCAAACAAATTTTGCAATACCAAAGCCTTGAAATTACTGCGAATAGAAATAATAGAAGCTATATGTCTTCTACGACTCAACGCATCAGCTACTCTATTCTCTTTTCCTTTGATGTAGTTTATCTTAAAGTCATAGTTAGATATCAATTCTAACCATCTCCTTTGTCAAGCATTCAAATGCGGTTGTGAGAAAATATATTTAAGACTTTGATGATCTGATTTAAGTACAAAAGTCTTTCCCAACAGATAATGTCTCCACATTTGTAAGGCATGAGTTATTGCTGTCAATTCCAGATCATGCGGTGCATAATTTTTCTCATAAGATTTCAATTTCCTTGACTCATATGCAATAACTCTTCCATCTTGCATAAGCACTCCTCTTAATCCTTCTCTTGAGGCATCTGTAATTACCTCAAATTGTCCTTCGGGGTCAAGAACATTCAAGATTAGAGCTGAAGTTAATTTTTCCTTTAAGAGATCAAATGCTTCTTGACATATGTCTGTCCATTCAAATCTCTTTACTTTCCTCTGTAGGGAAGTGATTGGACTAGCAATACTGGAGAAATTTAAAAAAAAACTTTCTATAATAACCTGCCAGGCCCATGAAACTACATACCTCATGTACATTTGTTGGTACAGGCCAATCCAAAATAGCTGCGACTTTTGCAGGATCAACATATATTCCATTAGCTGATATAATATGACCTAGGTATTGAATCTCCTTCTAAAAGAATGTGCACTTAGATAGTTTTCCATATAACTTATGTTCTCTTGACCTCTGTAGAACTATTTGTAGGTGCGGTTGATGTTCTTCCTCATTCTTAGAATAAATGAGTATATCATCCAGAAAGGCTAAAACAAACTTATCCAAACAATCCCTGAATATACTATTCATGAGATTCATGAATGCAGCAGGTGCATTTGTCAAACCAAATGGCAACACTGTGAACTCATAGTGTCCATATCTAGTTCTAAAAGTTGTCTTATGAATATCTTCATCCTTCAGGCTTAACTGATGATATCCTGATCGTAAATCAATCTTTGAAAACATAGCAGCTTCACACATCTGATCAAAAAGATCATCAATACGTGGCAAAGGATATTTGTTCTTTATCATTGCTTTATTAAGCATATGATAATCTATACAGAGACGAAGGGTTCCATCCTTCTTCTTAATAAAAATAACTAGAGCACCCCAAGGTGAAACATTGGGTCTGATTAAACCTTTTGCCAACAATTCTTGTAATTGTGCTTTCAATTCCATTAACTCAGTTGTTGTCATACGATAAGGTGCTTTTGATATAGTCTCATATCTTGGTTTAATGTCAATAGAAAAAATCAAACACCCTCTTGGGAGGTAATCCTAGAAGTTCTTCTGGAAACACAATGAAATTCCCGAAGAAAAGGATACTTTTCGCCAAAAGATAGACTAGGGTTTTCTACCCCTTCCTCCACTTGTTCCATTTTAACTGCAAACAACTGACAACCTTTCCTTCTGGCCCTTTTCAATTGCTTGGCAGAGATAGTTCTGATCTTAACATCTCTTTGAATCCCTTGGAATTGGGCCAAATTCCCCAAATCATCTAAGCACTCTACTATTTTTGAAAAGCAGTCAACCTTAGCTCTATGTTTCCATAACCAATTCATTCCTAGGATCACATCATAGGAACCTAAGGGAGCTACATACAGATTTACTTCAGTTGAGAAACTAGGGAGATCAACTTTGGCTTCAAATAAACATTGCTCTACCTGAGCCTGAGATTGGTTAACATATTCTATTTACCAAGGTTTGGACATGTAACAAACTTTTCTAGAAAATTTATTCAAAATTCTAGGAGAAACAAAATTTTTTGTGGCTCCTATATCAATCAAAATAGATATAGGGACTTAAAACAAAGTACCTGTCATCTCAATGGGTGTGATCTGATACTCAGCTTGACGATCGTCAAGAGATGCATGAATCCTTTACTGGAATGCTTCTTGCTGAGTAGGTAATGCAGTACCTCTTTGTAGACCACTTTGATTCTTGTTAGGGCAACGATTCGCATAGTGGTCTCCACCACAAGTAAAGCATCCTCCAATGGGTCATTTCTTATCTGAAGTCTTCCCATTGTTATCTTCATTTCTTTTATAGTTGCCATTCTTTTTTGCATTTCTAGATCCACCTTTGTTCTTCTGAGGTCCTTTATCTTTTCTCTTGTTATCATAACTCTTTTTATATCTTTTCTTGTAGGGTTGATTGTTAGGAGTTCCATTAAACCTTTTGTGGCTTCTATCACAATAAGCTGAGATGGATTTCAGCTTTTGCTCTTGCTTTATCACCTTCTCATATAGTTGATCCATTATTGTGGGACCATGTACATCCACTTCACCACCGATTTGAGCATTTAAGCCCATGATAAATTTTCTGATCCTGAATCTCTCATCTTTTTGATATTGTGGAACGTATTTCAAGAGTCGAGTGAATTTTTCTCCATATTCTACCACTGTCATATCTCCTTGTCAAATATTCTAAAAATTAGTCAGTTTCTAATCAAAATAGAGTTGTGGTAGCCACCTCTTGTGAAAGAGTTCCACGAACTCATCCCAAGTTACCCTTAGAGAGATTAAATTCAATTCCATCTTTTTATTCATCCACCAAGTGGATGCTTCTCCTGCTAGTTGGAATGCTCCCCATACTATCTTAGTGACCATTGAGTAATTCCTTATCTCGAAGTATTTTTCCATTTCTGTTAACCAAGCTTAGATGCAGTATCTGCAGTTTTTATCCCATCAAATTTTGGTGGAACAACCTTCTTCATATCCTTTGAGAGCTCCAAGGTCAATCTATCCCTTACCTCTTTATGAGTTTTAATACTCTTACTTTAATCTTCATGATTTTCTCCGATTTCACCATGAGAGTTTTCACCTCCTCCCTCAGTTTTCCCTTTGTCATCCACTTTCTTCTCCAAATCACCCAATCTTTTCTTGGTTTCCTCAAGCATGGTTATGATTTGGTCCAACTTATTATTTGGCAGGTGGTTTTCCTCTTTACTTTCTCCTTGGTTAGTTCTTGTCCGCACCATGTTTATTGATTTCTCACACCTGAGAATATTGAGTTGTCCATTAGTTCAAGATTGTAATGTAACGCATTAAATCTTATCATAATACTCAATTAAACAATAGTTTGGTACAAAAACAACTCTTTGTATTTATTTATTTCTTTTCAAAAGTAAAGATTATTCTTCTTTATACAAGAAATGACTTCAAAAGTCATGCTCAAGAGGAGTATATCTATCAGACTCATTTTCAGATACATAATTTCAAGGTATATAACCCTCTAACTCACTATCAAATCTAACTTCTATGATCTCAATAGTTGAGGGTATGCAGGAATCTTGCTTAACCATAGTTGTTTCCTCCTCTGACATATACTCTATAATTTTGGTAGCAATCTTAACTCTTTCTTTATCTTCCCTTCTCACTTGCTTAATTTGAGTTAGGGCAGTTGCCAGAGTTTCAGTATCACTCAACCAAATTTCACTCTCATCATTGGTTCCCTCAAAGGTTTTGATAATGGCCTCACATTCTCTTTTTGCTTTAAGGAAATGTTGACTTGAATTAACAGACTTTCTTACTGTCTTCTTAAAACGTACCATCCTGGCACAGAAATTTTCAAACATTAGCTAACCACATAATGTTGACTACAGGCAAGCATAGTAGTCTCGTAAGCCCTAGTATTGAACCTGGTAGCTCTGATACCATATGTAACATCCATGTTCTAATAATGTAGTAAAATCCAAAAATTTACCATAAAGTAACTCAACAAGGTAAAAATGGGATAAAGAAAAATTTTCTTTTTATTCAACAAATAATCAAGTACTACATTTACAAGATTTTCTTTCTTTTTTTTACAAAATACAATATTCCCATATTCTCTTTTCATTTACAATGTTTACAAATGTAAAATCATATATACAATTCAAAATAAATACTGCATTTCAATATCTAATGTTATCATTCATGAAAAGATTTAATTCAATGGAGTAGGGTAAGTATTCCTAAAAATGACCTTGTAGGGATATTTACACTAGGATAAGTTTGTTTATAAAACATTATCAAAGTTATTTCATGATTCCTTTGTATAGGAGACATTATGTTTTTAAGAATTATAATATTATTAACTTTGGTTAAGTTAATCAAGGGTTATTTCTGAATCCAAAATCCTGGATATAAGATATGGATATATTGTTATGTCATATTAACAAGGAATATTAGGGTAACCCTAGAGTCAACTAACAACCAATTCAATGGTTATGTCATATAGACTTACTCAAGTCATAAAGTATTATTATTATGACTCTCAATTTAATCTATTGCATGAATAGGGTTGATAAGAGATATAAAATTATGTGAATAAGACAATATCCAAGTCGAGTAGGGGTGGGTGAACACAACGACTATGTTCTTTATGAACAATATTGAAATTAAAAACTTTGGCCAAAGTAATGCATTTGTTTTCTGCATGCATTATCAGTTCATTATATTCAGATTGCTCATCCTATCAGAAATCATACTTAGCTAGAGGGTATCTAGGATTGTATGGTTGATAGAGTTGAGTAGAATAAAGCACTATGTACTTGGGAAAGGTAAATTACCACTAGTCACCTAAGGACTATATTCCTCGTGAAGGGTAGGGCCACTTCCTATGTGGAAGATGTGTGGGAGACCGCCGGTCTGTGGTTAGAGGTAAATCACTGGAAAGATGCTCTCTCTGCAAGAAAGAAACATGCTAGGACTTGTGATAAAGATTTTAGACAGTTGGTCTTAAATGGGATTCTCATAATAACCTTATTCCATCTTCCCTAATATCTTTTCACTTCCATTGATATGTTACCATAGTTTACTAATAATTCTTATGAAACTAGTACTCTTGGTTAAATAATATCTATAACCTATACAAAACATAAAGTTAAATCCTTATAACCCCATTACTATACAGCTCAAGACTGAGAGTAAGAAGACATGGTTCATCCATTCGAGAGCCTATCAAATGGTTATTCTCATACTCTGTATTAACTTGCTTCAAACTTAATTCAATAAGAAGACTATATGTTTAAGCTAATAACAACTTGTGACTTTCTCTTAGTAAGATATTCATTAATCTTTCATTCCCTGATCGGGTATGATCAATAGTTTATAAACACTAAGTAATAGGTCGACTTAGTCCAGTATAATAGTAACCTTACTAGCATGACCAAATATAAACCATATAAGTAGCATTCATTGTCTTTAATGGCTATAAGGAAATAACACAAAATGGCTTACTTAAAATGTTAACTGTATTTCTAAGTTGATACATAATAGTTATCGACTATCACATCATATAATTCAGAAGGTAAATTCTTATCGGCGAGCTCATACAATCACCTATATTACTACGATATATAGTTTTAGATGAACTAATCGATTTCCTCATGGACTAATAATACATGCACTGAGGAATACCTGGTAGTATATAAATTTGAACTAGTTGAGATAGGTGAATAGTTCACTAGGTCGACATCACTGGACTGTGAATTTGTCTACTGTCATAGCCACTGTATTCTATTCTGTATCACTTTCTATTCTCTTTGTCTTAGCTACAAGTTCTAAACCTGCTTAATATAAAACAACCACGACTCATTCAAGTCATTAGTCATAATGGTAGAGGTACGACTCCTACAGAGTCGCCTCATTATCCACCTCCTCTACATTTAGTTACAAACATTATTCAAAGCTTAACAATTTAAAAATGGTTAAATCAAAATTGAAGACCAATATTTAAGCGTAAATCCCACATGTCGATGGGAAATTATCGCTCTAAGACTCATCGGTTGTGGCGGTTAAAACCATAGTCCTCCTTCTAAGACGTGGTCGATACATCACTTAAACACAACTAATATTTAAATGTTGCACTATGAGTGGTTCGATCCACCACTAAGACTAATGAAGACTCTCCTACAATTAAGCCTTTGGCTTACTCAACATTAAACCATTGACTCAATGGGAGGTATTATCCTCATTCGATACTAAGGCATCAATATATATATTGATTACATCAATTATAATTATGTTGATTACATCAATTATAATTCTCATAACATCACCTGTAGCATTAGATAGATATAGTTTATTCAATAATAAGATATTATTAAACCATGGTTTACGGATATTGTGATCGGGTTTAGCTTGTCTCCCCACATAATCTGTCATCATAATTCACGTATTCTTAACTTGACTATATCATCATAACATTCAGAATTGTTATAATATGTCAAATAACTTAATAATAATAATAAGATAATCATTTTACGACAATAACGTCGTAATATTTTCGTTAAACATAAATAGTTATAAATCAAACTCAGACGATGTCGTTAATGTTATTAATGACTAAGACGACTTAATATGACTTAGAAAGTTTGAAAACAATATTGACTACCTATCGATTAGGTTCAGAAGTAAATTGACAAGACAAAGCTTACCTCTTACGACACCTTGGTTCACATTTTCATTAAACACTTATAACTCAGTTTGGCAAATAAATCACTCGTAACCTAAGGTCTATATCTCTCTCCTAGAAAGATACTCTCTCTTTTCTCCGAAAGACATCTGATAACCTAGAATTCTATTTCACTTGCCATCAAACAATATTTGATCAATGCATCATTATTCAATTAATTCATCTAATAAATCAAATCTCATAATACAAATATTAAATCGATAATAACATAATCAGTTCTATGATTTCAATACATGACATTTAATATAATCCATGTTTTTCCTTGTCATCAATCTAAACATCATAATAAATTTACTTATGTCCAAGTAAAAAGTAAAAGTATAGCAAGAAAAAAATTGGAGATGTAACAAACTGGAGGGTAAAAAGAGAATTTCATGGCACCTTCATAATCAGAAGTCAACAAATGGATTCTTAGTTCATGTGCAATGGATCACATGTCACCATACAAAGAGGTCTTTGTGACAATCAAACCATGCAACACCTTCAAAATACTGATGGATGATATCTATTATAATGTTTGTGGTAAGGGAAATGTATAGTTAGGAAATGGATTTGTACACAATGTGTTTTTCATTCCTGAACTATTAAGGAATCATCTCTCCATATATCAACTCACATGTTCTGACAAAATAGTTGAGTTCATGGCCACAATGACCCTAATCAAAGAATCACAAAGTCAAAAACTTGTAGTAGTAGCGAAGGTTTGTCTCTTCGAATGCAGCTTAATTTTTTCACACTTTACATCAGGTGAAGAGGACTCTCATAATGTGACTTCACAGCCTAGTTTTAATTCATGGATCAACTCAGTTGGTTCTATATAGCAGGTTGATTGAACTCCACTAGCATATTTGTTTGTAAATACACTCATGAAGTGTCATGTAATTGAATGTGTTACACATAAAGGGAAATTAGGAAAATTATACTCACACTGATATATAAATTGTAATGGGGGGTTGTCATAATCATAGCTATGAATCATACAAATTCTCTTCTCATTCGTATGTGCCATCAATGCACATCCTTTTCTCAAGATTTTGTATATTTTAAAAACTGAGTTCCTTGCACACTACAAATTTCAATTAGTTTTCTAAATTCTCTTAGAATTAAGGGAAGGGAAGAAGTTACAATTGTTTCATGCTTCAGGAGTTCTTGTCCTCTACATTAGCATCGGTATCATCTTTTGGGGGGGCTTTCTAAGACTTTCTTTATTTTCTCTTTTGGAGGATAGTTTTTTCCCACATGGTTTACTATCTTTCTCCATTTCTGAGAGATTTGCATTGTACTTGAGTACCTTATTAGGCTTCATGGCCGGGACTCATTTTTCTTTTGCTTTGTGCATGGGTACCTCACCAAGCTTATAGCTGAGACCTATTTTACATAAACTCACCTATGTTATGCTTAAGGGGGGTTGTTGGTGTATACCTAAATCATCTAAGTGTAAACATTTGTATTAATCAGGCTTAGGCATATTTGGCACATGTTCTTTGAACTTGTCAAAGTAGTTGAAGATGTTTTGAGAGGTGTCGACTTGCATCGATAGCTCACGCTATGTTTGTGGGAGGTTACTCGCCACAACTCCATGTAGAGGAGTCCTATCCTAATTTCATGGAGATTCAAGTACCCACACTTACCTATTTATACTCGCCTCATTTGGTAATACAATCTAGTCGATTCATTGCAAACTCATGTGCTTGTTTGTCTATTTCATGATCTTTGTTTTCTACAACTTTGTTTCCTCTTGGTTGTATGTGCCACTTAAAAAATCTCTCTGAACATTTTATATTATTATAGTTAATAGTTTAAGGCCATTATAAGGCCTAATATGTATGTTTTTGGGCTATGTTAGGTCCAGATTGGAGCATCTGCTAGATGATTTTGATACTTCATATGTAATTGTTATTTTTGATTAATATTAGTCTAGGTGGTCTACCACATTTTTGTTAAAAACAATTTAATTATGAGTTGAACATTTTATAAGTGATTGGATCACTCAATTCTTTCAGTTATCATTTGAACATTTTATTGTAATTATTCCAATATCATTTGAACAATTTACTTTACTAAGATTTGAAGTTAAAAACACATGTTTCAAAAAAATATTATTCAACTTTAATTTCAAATAATTTAAAACAAATGATGCAAAATACATAACTCTTAAATGTGAGAAGAGCTTCATAGAACATTGACATGATGGGGATCCATCTTACTACACTTGGAATAGATGATTTTTCTCAATAATTTAACTATTACAAACTATTTAAGTAGAAAGTTAGTTTCCAAATGTATTCACTTCATGTTGGAATGTAATTTCAACCATAATTAACTAACTAATAATTGTATTTGTATAGATAACTAAGAAAAATTTAGAAGGAAACTAGTAAATAAGGTCCTTGGATGTTTCTAGAAGAAAGTTTGTTGTAGTAAGCTTCTAGCATGTTCTTATTAAGAAGTTTCTAGTTTGTTGTAGTTGTAAAATGAAGTCCTCTATAAATTGAGGCATCATGTAATCCTTTCAACCAAGTTGAATAGAAGAAATCCGTTTTAGTATCACTTTTACATAGCATTGTGTGGGTTTGTATGCTCACCCTTGTCTTCACCAAAGTGGTATCAGAGTATTAGCTTATCAACACATAGGTTAAAGAGATCATAGTTGAAAAGATCATGGTTGAAGAGATTGTGACAAGAAATTGCTGGTAGAATAAAAAAGAGGCCACAACCAATACCAAAAGGATATAGTTACTCAGGTTAAGCTAAATCAAGGAAATATAGCCGCCAAGTTATGCCAAATTGCAAGAATTAGAGGAGACTAGGCCTCCAATAAGAAAGGAAAGAACAAGTCTAAAGTATCTAGAAGGAATATTGCATCCATTGATCCAAGGAAATCAAGTCGATGTTGAAGGAATCACCAATTACCTCAAAATGATCACTAAAATTATAGTACAAGACAAAGGAGAGATCACAAAAGGTTTAAATTAAAGCAATATATTTTGGCATAAAGCAGTAGTAAAAAGGAGGAGCCATAGAAGTTTTCATAGAAATTATTTGCTAAGATTTATAACCACCAAAAGGAAAGAGGTTCATAGAATTGAATCCACAGTTTTATGTAGAAACCATAAGTTTCTCTATGGCCACCAAAAGAAGTAAGGGAGTCATAGAAAACATTAAATCATTGAATTTTTTCAAAAGGAGGCAACCACCCATAGTATTTAAAAGTTACCATTACTGCCAAAGGAAGTTGCAGCTAAAGGGAATCACTAGTATTTTGTTGTTCCAAGGAAATATAAAGACAAATTACTAGAGAAGCCATAAATTTGGAAGTTATGAGCTGCCTACAATATTTTTAATAATTGAGTCTTCAAAGGAGGCTAACGATATTAAAAAAATTATTAATCATAGTCAAAGTGGAGAAGGCACATGAAGCCACCAAACTTGATCACATAATCAATTTTTTTAAGAATTGGATCGATGTAGTAGATCATATTGTAGTCATGGCATCAAGTAATAGTCTCACTCAACCCTAGATCCCCATTTTCATAGGTAAGAATCATGATTTTTAACAAATTAAGATAAAAATTTATTTTATTCACTAGAAGTATGGAACATAGTAGAAAATGGGTTTACAGATCCCCAAGATTAGTCAGCCTATTAGGATTTGACAAGAAAAAAAGATGAACTTAGCAAAAACAAGAAAAAATATGCAAAATTTTTATTTTTTATTCAACAAGCCATGGATGATTCCATTTTTCCTAGGGTTGCAGGAGAAACATCTAAAAAGGGATGGGAAATCTTAGAAATTACATAACATGGTACAACTAAGGTGAAAGTGGTAAAATTACAGTCCCTTAGGATAAGTTTTTATTTGTAAATGAAAGATTAAGAGTTTGTAGAGTAGTTTTTAAGTCAGGTTATGAATATTATTAATCAAATTAGATCACTTGGTGAATAGTTTACAGATTAGAAGATTGTAGAAAAGATTCTTAAAAGTTTAACTAGTAAATTGGATTCTATTGTGGTTGCAATTGAAGAATTTAAAGATCTAACACAACTCTCTATAGATGAGTTGCTGGGATCATTGGTATCCTATGAATCAAGAGTGAATAGGAACAATAATTTTTCTTTGGAGAATGCATTCAAATCACAAGTATCATTTGACAGAGGAAGAGGAAGCTCAAGATCCAAAGGAAGAGGAAAAAATAATTATCAAAGAGAAGGAAGGAAGATTCTAGAACTAGGAGGAAGAATAAATCAGAATTTCATCTCAAGAGGGTGTAATAGTAATCAAAAATATCATTTTATACATGAATGACAGAAAAAAACAAGCAGATGTGGGAAAATAAAAAGTGATTTTTGAAATTAATTTAGGGATATTGTTCATGACATGTCATGTTGCTCAAAAGAGCTCAAGTGATACTTAGGTTTTAGACAGTGGGTGTAATAATCACATAACAAGAAATAGAGATTTATTTAAAAGTTTAGATTGTTCTATGAAGTCAGAAGTCAAATTGGGAAATGATAATATAGTAAATTAGTCATGGGAAAAAGAGTAATCAATGTTGTTATAAATCTTGGTAGAAGGTCTATTATAGATGTCTATTTTGTTCTTGGATTGAAGCATAATATTATAAGTATTGAACAACTTATACAAAAGAACTTTATAGAATATTTTTTTAAGATAACATTTGTATCATATTGGATACACCTCCTAGTAACATGTTGATTGCAAGGGTTGAGATTACAAGGAATCAAATGTTCCCACTTTGAATAAAGAGTGAAAATATAGTTCAAAGAGAAGCTTAAGCAAATTTCAAGGCAACTTAGCTAATTAGACACGGTTATGGCATCTAAGCTATGGGCACCTTCATTTTAAAGGATCGAGCTTATTATACAAGAAATAGATGGTAAGAGGACTACGACCAATTAAGTAGCCAACAAGTACATGTGAGTTGTATTTTGAAAAAGAAACATAGAGAAAATTTTCCAAAAAGGATGTCTTATAAAGAAATGGCACCATTAGAACTTGTGCATACTGATTTATGTGGTCTAATGCAAACTCCATCATTAGGAGGAAGTATTTATTTTCTAACTTTCATTGATGATTTTAGTAGGAAGACATGGATTTACTTTCTTAAGTATAAGTCTAAAGCTTTTGAAATGTTCAAGAATTTCAAAGCATTGGTTTAGAAGTAAATTGGCCTACACATCAAGGTACTTAGGTTAGATATAGGTGGTGAATATAAATCAAATGAGCTCTTAGTTTTTTGTAGATTTCATGGAATTAAGAAGCAATTTACTACAGGGTACACACTACAATAGAATATTAATGGAGATGGCAAGGAGCATGGTGAAGGCTAAGTATATGTCTAATGAATACTAGGTAGAAGGAGTAGCATTTGCAATGTATATTCTGAATAGAAGTCCTACAAAGAGTGCCAAGGCCAGGATTCCATGGGAAGCATAGAGTAGTAATCATCGTAGTGTATCTTTTAAGGATTTTTGGTTGTGTTGCATATGCATATGTGTCAAAAAAACAAGAAGGAAATTGGATGATAGAGGTGAACAATATATCTTCATTGGTTACTATGAATAGTCAAAAGCCTACAAGTTGTACAATCCCATTACCAAAAAAGATAAACATTAGTAGAGATGTTGTATTCAAGAAAGAAGAAGCACAGGATGGAAGTATTAATAAAACACTTATAGTTGCAACAACAATACCTCGAAAGGAAGAACATTTGCAACATGTCAAGAAGTTTATATGCATAGAGTATTGATAGATTTAATGCATGATCAAGAGGATCCAACAACAATTGTATTGTCAAAGAATCATGTTTTTTGTAAGAGGATCAAACACATTGATACAAGGTACTATTTCATTCGAAAGCTAGTAAATAATGGAGAAATTTATTTGGAGTTTTTGTAGATCGAAAGATCAATTAACAGATATATTTAAAAAGGCATTAAAAGATGAATAATTTGAACATCTAAGATAAAATTTGACTATTGTAGATGTTGAACCAATTAATAGTAGAAATTAAGGGGAGTCTTCGAATGTAATTTAAATAATAATTAAATAATCATTGTATTTGTATAATTAATTAAGAAAAGTCTAAAAGAAAACTAGTAAAAAGGTTGTAGGATGTTTCTAGAAGAAAGTGTGTTGTAGTAAGGTTCTAGGATGTTCCTATCAAGAAGTTTCTAGTTTGATGTAGTTGTAGAATGAAGTCCTCTATAAATTGAGGCATCATGTAATCCTTTCAATCAAACTAAATAGAAGAAATCCATTTTAGTACCAATGTTGTAGCATTGTCTGTGTTTGTATGCTCACCTCTACCCTCAACGCTCTAATATTTTACATATTAGAATGTTTTAACTACAAACTAGCATAAAATAGTAACATCACCCTACATATGTGTAAGTATGTTTCCCACACTATAACATCCCACTACGTAACCCTGAAGGGTAAGAGCCAAAAGGGAACTGTTAGAATCTAAAAAGATTATTAACCCAGAAAACTAGTGCAAATGAATAGATATTTAAACTATGAATGCAAATGATATGAAATTAAAATAGCAACACAGAGTTAGTCTCCAAGAGAGTAATGCAAATGCTAGAAGCAAAATAGCATTAAGAGGATGCAATAGCAAAAAGATGCAAAATACAAGCCAGGTAGCATGCTTATATAGACTAGGAAGAGGGAGGAGGTGGCAACACTGACCAATCAAGAGCAACAATCTATCGGACTAAAGATAGCAAAGTATCTTCCCAAGATAGCTAATGGATGCTCACATGTAGGAAGGTGACACCTCGCAACCACTCACCTAATAAGACATGCTTTATTAACCTAAGCAAGATTTAATAGAAGTGTAGAAAAAACCTAGGAAATATAGGGAAAAAATAAATAACGCACTAGGAAATAAAAACCTACACTAACACCCCCCCACAAGCGAAGCTTAGGTGGATGTAGAAATATGTCCCAGCAAATCAAGCCTGATGAGGTACCCATGTACATAAAATTCCCCCCCAAAGAGAGAGAAGAGACCCCCCCAAAAGTAGAGAGAGTTAGGACTCCGAGTGAGAGGAAGAAGCCCCCCAGAACATGAAGCATCCCGCACCCCCAGCAAAGCTTGCAAATGAAGGAACTTGCTCTCAGTGAAGGGTTTGGTGAAGATATCAGCAACCTGCTTAGAAGTCAGATAGTAGCGAAGTTTGATGACATGGCCATGGATGAGCTCCTGGATATAGTGCATTTGGACCTCTATGTGTTTGGTCCACTGATGATGGACCAAATTTTGTGAGATCTGAATGGCACTCTGGTTGTCACAAAATATGAATGATGGCCATTTGATCTAGATACCAAACTTAGTGAGAAGATTTTGAAGCCAAATGGCCTTAGTGGCGGCATTCACAGCCCCTCGATACTCAGCCTTAGTAGAAGATAGAGTAATAGCAGACTGCTTCTTGCTCAACCAACAAATAGGACCTAAACCAAGTGAGAAGCTGTAACCTGAAGTAGACTTGCGATCCTGAGAATCACCTACCCAATCTGAATCTGTGTAGCCCACCAAGTCAAGCTCAATGCCTGCGGCATAGTGAATCCCAAAACTGTGAGAACCCTGAATGTAGTGAAGGATCCGCTTGGCTGCTTTCCAGTGCAGCTCATGAGGCTCCAAAATGAATCGAGAGAACATGCCTATAGCATATGAAATGTCGGGTCTCGTATGAGTCAGATAAATGAGACTCCTAACAAGCTGTCAGTACAAAGTGCCATCAACAAGTGGAGAAGAACATTGAGCCTCAAGTTTGACTCCAGAAAGAAAGGGAGTCAGAGTAGGCTTACAGTCAGCCATACGAAACCTCGAGAGCAAATCTAGAGCATACTTGGATTGTGTGATGGTGATCCCAGAAGAAGTTTGAAAGATCTCAATCCCAAGAAAGTAATGCAACAAGCCCAAGTCAGTCATCAAAAACCTGTCATGAAGGGTAGTTTTGACAGCCCCAATGGTGGATGAAGAACTCCCTGTGATCAACAAGTCATCAACATACAGAACCAGAAATAGGAGTGAATCATCCTGCTACAGAATATAGACATTGGGATCAGAATGGCACCGAGTGAACCCAACTGATAGAAGGAATGAGTCCATCTTGGCATACTAGGCTCGAGGAGCCTATTTGAGGCCATAAAGAGACTTTCAAAGATGGCACACAAGTGAAGAATGCTAAAGGAACCCTTGTGGCTGCTCCATGTAGATCTCCTCCTGAAGGTCACCGTGAAGAAAAGCACTCTTCACATCCATCTGGTGTACATCCCAATGATTAGCTGCAATAATGGCAAGAATAAGTTAGATGGAATTCATTCGGGCAACTGGCACAAAAGTCTTAGAGTAGTGAATCCCAGGAACCTGGGAGAATCCTTTTGCAACCAAGCGAGCCTTTTGCTTGTCAATCGACCCATCTGCTACAAATTTTATCTGATAGATCCACTTACATCGAACAAGTTTTCTTCCCTTAGGAAGAGGGACAGGATCCCAAGTGTGGTTCCTCATCAAGGACCTATACTCTTCTTGCATAGTTGTATCCCACTCAAGAATACCAGAAGCCTCATGAAAAGACTGTGGATCTGAGGCAGTAGCAAAGAAGACATGTGGAGCATCCTAGAACTGTGAACTGTGAATGATGACTAGGAGAGGAAGGAGGTGAGTCCTCTGAATCACTCTCTGCATCAGAAGTGGAGGTAGAAGACTGCTCAGGTGAATCTAACTCATCAAAATATCTATCATGTATCCCAAGTGACTCTAATGTCAAAGTAGGAGTTGGAGAAGTGATAGAAAGTGAGCTCGAAGAGCTCTCCTCAAACTGAACACTCCTCTCAATGAACAACTCATGTGTAGTAGGGTGAAGCAACAGATAACCCTTCACACCATCAGGATAACCTACAAATATGCAAGGTCTGCTCTGCGGATCCAAGGCCTTGTGTTTCTTTGCAAGAATGTGGGCCCATGCAGGAGAACCAAAAACTTGAAAGTGCTTAACTGAAGGTTTCCGACTGCTCCAAGCTTCAAAAGGAGTAACTCCCTTCAAGGCTCAGTGAGGAACATGGTTCTGGATATAACAAGCATAGTTAATTACCTTTGCCCAATACTATGGTGCAAGAGATCTGGAGTGAATCATGTAGTTTGCCATTTCCTTCAAGGACCTATTCTTCCATTCTGCAACACCGTTCTGCTAAGGATTGTATAGAACTGAATGCTGCAAATCAATCCCCTCTAAAGTGCAAAACCTCTCAAACCAATGGTTGATATACTCACCACCATTGTCAGTGCGCAAAACTTTGATGGCTTTCCCAGATTGCTTCTCTACAAAAGTTTTGAAGTCCTGAAAATGATCAAATACCTTTGACTTCTGTTTGAGAACTACACCCAAGTATATTGAGAAAAGTCATTAATGAATGTGAGGACATATCTAGCCCTGCTGAAAGAAGGATGCTGAAATGGACCAACCAAATCACTATGAACTATCTCCAGTATCTGTGAAGCTCTCCATGCCTTGCCTTTGTCAAACTCTTCCTTAGAATGCTTACCAAGAATGCAACCTTGGCAAACACCACCTAAAAACTGAACTGAATGCAACCCTGTGACCATGCTCTGCTGGTTGAGCTGCTACAAGTAGTGGAAGTTAAGATGGCCAAACCGCTCATGCCATAATCTACTCACATCATTAGAATGAGTGAGCAAAATAGTCGAAGGAGGATCAGGAACAAAGTGAGAAAACAAATAGAGCCGTGATTGATGATCTACACTCCTAACTGCAACTGTAGAACTAATGTGCAACTCATGAATCTCCACTGAATCAGGAGTGAACTCAACCCGCTTGCCTGAACCTGTTTGAGTGATCTGGTATACCAATAAGAGATTAGTTGATAATGAGGGCACACAAAGAACATCATGGAATGTGCCATCCCCCACATCAACAGACCCTCTCCCACACACCTCAACAGGAGTGTCATCACCCATCAAAATAGAAGGCATAGTACATGGCTCCAAAGATGCAAATTCTTCCTTAGATGAAACCATGTGGTGCGAAGCACCCGAATCAAGAAACCAAGTGGATGGTGAAGAAGCAACTGCAACAAGGGCCTTTCCCTTTCCTTTCCCCTTGTTGTTTTCTTTTGCCTTATTAGACCCCTCATTAGAACTCTGTTTGATAAACTCAGGAACACTGATATTATTCTTCTCAAGAATGTGTGTCAAGTGATCAATTTGTTTCTTCAGACATTTATGTTCATCATGACCGGGTCTTTTACAATAGGTACATTGGACCCTCTCTTTCTTAGGCTTGTCGCCCTTGGAAGATTAGGTCTCATTAGTTACTTTTGAAGCAACTGGTATCTGATCCTTCTTCTCCTTGCTATTCTTCTATTTCTTATCCTTACTATTGTTGTTACTACTTTGTCCTTTTTGTTCTTTTGTGCCTTGGTTGGTAGCCAAGGCATGTGACTCAGAGGACTTAAGAGTGCCTATTTGGATTAGCTTGTCCTATTCCCGAGTGAGATTGACAGAAAAATCATCTAAAGATGGCATGGTGAATTGAGTACCAAGTGCACCCTTAGTAGCATAGAAAGTAGAAACAAAGACAAAATATTTTGAACTTAGCTTAGAGAGAATACTAAGAACCAGTTGTTCATCTTTCTTTTCAATTCCATATTGTTTTAACTGCAGCCTTAGTGATTTTAATTTAGTGAAGAAATCCTGGATTGTGTTGAAATTGCCTGGACTTAAACTAATTAATTCATTTTCCAACATATGACCCCTCATTGAATCTTGTGTGCTAGATAGTTTTTCTAGCTTTGTCCAGATTTCATTTGGTGTATTCAAAGACTCAATGTGAAAGAGTAAATCAGGAGAAACAGATAAACACAATGTTCCATATTCTTCATCACATTTGTTAAACCACTTAGGCTTATCTTCATCTTTAGCAGGTTCAGTTTCAAGTCCCATAGTTATCCTATTTAATCTAGATTTCCTTAAGTGAATTGTCATGCGTGATTTCCACTCAAAGTAATTGTATGGAGTTAGGATGGGCAGATTTGTTTGATCCATGGTGAAGAAATGCAAAGAAGAAATGCTGAAAAGAAGAGAACCCAACCAAGCAACCCCCCCTTTTCACTCAATCAAAGAACACCCCCCCCAAGAAAATATGATTTGGCACTTTATATTAGTGCGTTTACAACTACCACTAGCAAGAAATACTAACTGGTCTTGATTTCAATGCATTACAAAACCCTCATGAAGAGCATATGCTGAAAATACAATTTTGGCACAATATCTAGAGAAATAAACAGCACCATTGTGATCTACTCAAAAAATCATGCACTTTCAAAACATGAATCACGTCGATACGAGGTCGTATGTGAAAATTATGATCCTCCGAAGTTCCCAAAATGAGAACTATGCAATATCATGAGTGAAAATCTACAATTTCTAAAAAATATTGGCATAAAAATAAAAAAAATGTCTGTACTAGTGCATAGAGAACGAAAAAATAGCCAAAATCAAAAAACATTTCACGGGAAAAGGAGTTCGTATGAGCAAGAATGGAGCATTTGAAAACTGCCTTCAAAACTGCAACTGCCAACAGAGAGGGGTCATGTTGTAGCTTTCTGAGTGCGTTTCTACAAAATATACAAACTACATACAAAAGTTGAAAGATACCCAGATGGTTTTTCTGTGCTGTGAACAAAACCCAGAAGGCATTTTTCTTGCTGATGTACATAAGATGTTGATCCAGTGTGAACAGAACGCCTTTAGTTAAAAAAAAACTCCAGCAACCAAAAAATGACATGCAAAGGCTGAATCAACTACCTAAGACAAGAAATGGCATGTTGGAAGTTGCAATATTGATTGAAAACACCAAATATGCAAGCTGGTTGTCAGATTTGAGCTCAAAACCCCAGTTCCACAATTGTGTATGACAATCTCTGATTTCGGTGAAACAAAAGCCAAATCTGACTTTCTCAAGCCTCCTGGATGAGTTGGAATAGCCAGAAATGCTGCCAGTATAACTAGAAATGTTTCAATCACCCAGATTTCATAAAATACATGTGCAACCCCAGA
This sequence comes from Cunninghamia lanceolata, assembly GCA_027924645.1. Lineage (NCBI taxonomy): Eukaryota > Viridiplantae > Streptophyta > Pinopsida > Cupressales > Cupressaceae > Cunninghamia > Cunninghamia lanceolata. The sequence goes on along the minus strand of BSBN01000749.1, from coordinate 2,490,312 downwards.
GATTAAAAAAGTTTTCGTCAAACTTTTCTGATTCTCAAGATCATCCGAAGATGCAAGAGAAGAGCATACTGGGTTTTTTGAAAAATTGTAATAAGAGTTATTAGCCCCCCCTGAATCTCTCAAATATGGAAACTAAAATCTACTCTTGCACATAGAATAGCTCTGATACCATGTTAGAATCTGAAAAGATTATTAACTCAGAAAACTAGTGCAAATGAATAGATATTTAAACTATGAATACAAATGATACAAAATTAAAATAGCAAAATAGAGTTAGTCTTCAAGAGAGTAATGCAAATGCTAGAAACAAAATAGCATTAAGAGGATGCAAAAGCAAAAATATGTAAAATACAAGCTAGGTAGCATGCTTATATAAACTAGGAAGAGGGAGGAGGTGGCAACACCAACCAATCAAGAGCAGCCATCTATCGAACTAAAGATAGCAAAGTATCTTCCCAAGATAGTTAATGGATGTTCACATGTAGGAAGGTGTCACCTCGCAAGCACTCACCTAATAAGACATGCTTTATTAACCTAAGCAAGATTTAATAGAAGTGTAGGAAAAACCTAAGAAATATAGGAAAAAATAAATAACCCACTAGGAAATAAAAACCTACACTAACAGGAACAAGATAATTTTTTTTTTTGACATAAGTAGACAACACACATATTCGGTTGCCAATATGATAGATCGATAGCATTCATTTTAAACACCAAAGCAAATGTTCCTAATCCCATCTGATAAAAACATAAATACATAAGCATAAAATACAGGCGGATCTGATACCCACACCGAAATCCATAAAGTAATAAAAGAATATCACATTTCTTCTCATTAAATACAATGATTACAACCTCTCTTCTAAGAGAGTTCAATTACGTAACTACATATACAATTACGATGATATATTCTTGAATATGATACAAGTACTGAATGGTTACAATAGTTGAATGAAGTAATGGAAAGAGAGATCATCTCCAACTAGTGCTCCAAAACCTGTTTTTCGGTCCCCAATGGTGGTGGCAACGCCTCCCAACCATGTGGACTCCTAAGAGACCACCCCACCATGCTCGGAGATAGTCACAAGGCCCAAATGGATGAACAACAACAAGGAGATACAAGATGGCTAGCACTCACATTAGACACAGAGAAGACAGGGAGAATAGTGCTTACAGTCAAAGTCATAATATAGGTGTACTCATCTAAGTCATAAGTCAGGTACTACTCACGAATGGTAAGGTGCTAGATACTAGAGTGTAATCATATGGAGTGTCATCATGTGTGCTCGAAGGGGTGGCACCACACGGGACCAAGTACCTCTCATACAGACGAGGAGACTTAATCATGCCCAAATCTATGCCCCACAGATGGATAACTTGATGCCCCACAGACAGATAGGCCTTCTCATTGCATCCTTAGCCTTTACAAGCGCTCAAGGCCATGCACGAGGACTAATTATATTATTAATATTTTTACCCCAATGTTCTCATTTAGTTATCACTTATTAATGAAACTCTGCTACTAATTCCCCTAGCAGCCACTTGCGAGCCTCGAGCCCATAGAGAGCCACTCCAAACAACAACTCTAATTACCTAGACCAATCTCATCTCATTTGACCAAGCGATGTAATCTAAAATAGACAGTAACACTAAATTCTAAATTTGAAATAGTAAATATGATAAATGAGATCTACAATATAGAAGCTTTTGATGACAGTGTAGTTTTATTAAAAATAGCCCTTTGTCAGTTAAATCAGTTGTGTAATAACTGTAGTGACTCCAATTTGGTCATGCTTCACAAACATACATACAATTTATGGGAATCTTTTTATGGAGAAACACAAAATGGCAATACAACCAGCCTGTTACAGCCTTGGTCCTATCAAGGGAAAAAAGATGTCAAGTATGTAAAGTGCTTATAAAAAGTTGCACTTTCACCCATTTGCAAATTGTGTCAGCATTCAATGTTTCCAGGTACCATTATAATCATTTATGCTGAAAGGCATATGGGTTTAGGTACTACAGTTTCTAGACATGTTTGTACTCTGGGTTTCCATTAAAGTTATTATAAAGCAAAGGCAATATTCCAAGTCAAACACAAACACTTAATTCAAATAATATTTATAAATATAAATATTTGTTTATTCAATCACCACATGAATAAAATGTAACTATCTAGTATCATCCTCTTTATTCTCCACAGCCCTATGGTTAAGTGGTAAATTAGAGGAACTATTTAGGGACCATAGGAGGTATTTTAATCAAAGACATGACATTAGGCCATCCTAATCCCTGGGTGAAAGCATATGATCCAACAAGAACTCCTCCTGTATTAAAGAAGGTAGGAGAGAAGATAGGAGAGGAGACTTTGTATACAATTCATGTAAGTCAAGAACTCAGAACGTTGCACTTGTGAAAACTGGTCCTTGGCATTACCATCTCACCTAGTTAGAGCCATATGCTCACTCATTATAATTCATTTCTTCAAATTAAAAATAGGGATACCCAGATCGTATTCCTTTCTTTGGAACAGATTCAATCGATATTGAAGACATTCTACCCAATAGCGGGGGAGTTATTCAAAAGAATATGCAAAAGATGGCAATCTACAAAGATGAGAATGGGGTGGTTCATAAATTCTTAGGTAACTCTTACCAAAACCCCTTTAAAAAAAAAATTATAAACCAAAACCACATGATCTTTCTTTGAAACCCCCCTATCTAACGGATTAAGGAAATAGTTCTACAAATTAAAATAATTTCAAGAATAGAGGTGATGTAAATATCTTGCATTTGAATAAATTCTAGCATATTTGGTTTTAAGGGCAACAATGGAGCTTCAATTTTTCTATGGTTATAGAAATCACAACAAACAGATTTAAGTTTTTGTGCTTGAAAAATAGAGAACTGAGGTAAATACCTCAAACTATTTGCACCCCCTTCTGCGCACCTCCAGTCTTGCAAAATGAAAAGCTTGCTTGGCTTATACACTGCCCCTTCAGCTCCCAGCAGTTGACTTTCTCCAGACTCTCTATATCCTCTCGAAGAATGCTCTTTTCTTTTTTTTTGCTATTTTTTTCCAGCGTTGATTGTTCTAGGGAAGGCAGATATATATAAATCATTTGATGAATACGTGGGAGCAATTATCTACTTGCCCCTCACACCCGCCATAGCCCAAGCAAACCCTTTCTTCTCTGTCAAAGGCCTCTGATGTGTTCTGTTATCTCTCCTCAAAAACAGAGGTTCTTTTCTCTTTTCTCAGAGATTGAATTTCTTTTTTTCAACTCCTACATTTCTAGTTGCAGGCATCTCCTCAAAAACAAACTCCCCCAAATCATGGTTTTTTCTTCTTTCACAAACAGAGACCCTTTCTTTTTTCTTCCTTCGAACTCTATTTTGATGTGCTCATCCAGCCAAGACCAAATCCCCCATTTGCTCACCCACCACAAAAGATATTTTCACTGCATTTATTCCTTTCCAACCTCCCTCCTAGCCATCGTATCACATGGGGAAGAGATTCCAATAAAATATCTTAAAAAAATGACTTAGCTTTTTGACTCCTACGCTGAAGATATTTCTCTCCGCATTAACCTTATCTGCCACCTTACCATGCCACAAAGATATTTTCTGTTGGCAAGAGACACTATATGGATTCATGGTTGTTGTCATTGATGGCAACAAAGGTCATCCCACATATTCGCAAGTCATGGTGTGCCTCTACCGGAAGTCAGGATGAAGAACTGTTGTGGTCTGGTGAACAAGAACAGAGCATGTGGCAAGGTCCGACAGATTGGTCCAGACCTCTCAGAGGAAGTGTCTTGGTGTAGTGCAGATTTGGGGAAGTCAAGAGGACTACCTTGAGTAGTATATTCCAAGGATTTAGCCTCCGGTGATGGACAAAGAAAAAGATATGAATAGCTGAGTACCGGATTCCTAAAAGACAATGAGAACAGAAGGAAGAACTAATTGACAGAGCATCAGAATCTTTTCCGGATATGTTACTGTTGATTGTAAAGGTTGTGAAGGCATGAATCATGTTTGGCCAACATGACTAATGATATCTACAAGTATATGCTTGATCCGCATTGCTTGGTGAGCAAGGATTCAGCCGATAGAACAGAGTGTGTGAGAAACTAGACTGTTCCGGATGCTGACTAGAAAAGTGATGAAATTACTTGTGCGGATATATATAGAGGATGGATTTAGTTGTGAAAGGTGTGTGTGTGAGATAATATGTGAATAAGTACAGAGCAGAGCAGAAGTAGTAAGAAAGATCCGGTATGTGAAAGGATAGCAAAATAAAGAGCAGAGGAAAGATGAAGTGCAGCAGATCAGTGTACTGAGCCTAACCGGAACTGAATCCTAGCATATGTAGGTGCTTCCAATCAGTTCAAGTATTGTATAACATTCTTGTAGACAGTGTGTCTCCTTGTAGGTAGTGGGCCTCTTTGTGAGCAGTGTGCTCGGGCAGTGAGCCCTAATTGGCAAGTGCCATTTTTGTAACTCCTTATTCTTCTAACAGAGAATAATCTTTGGGTTAATCACCCCGTGGTTTTCTCCCTTAACCGGGTTTCCACGTCAAAAATACTATGTCATGTGTTTTTCATTTCATGATAATGTTTGTTTGTTTAATTCAATGCTGCTTTGATTAATAAGAAAGTTCAAAAGAAGAAACAATTAGGATAACTGATTCACCCCCCCCCCTCTCAGTTATCAACAATTGGTATCAGAGCAAGGTTCCTCCTTATAGAGCCTAACAGCTTGAGGAAGATCTGGGAATTCAAATGGATGCATATGGTTTAAGGGAGCAACTCAAGACTGCCCTTAAGGATCTTGAACAGTCAAATTCTGAAGTCAATGAATTAAAGGAAAGACTCAAACAGGCTGATGAATTCATGAGAGAACTAAAAGACAAATTAAGTCTCTCTATGAAAAAGAGAAAGGAGCTGCTCCAACAATTGGCAAGCCAAATTGAAGAAAGCAATACAAATGAAGAATTGACTGAGAAAACCAAGTTATGTGAAAAGTTATCAAAAGAAGTCATTATGTTAAGACATGAAATGGAATCAGGAACTATAAAGTTTACTCAAGAGATTGAAGAAAAAAGAAAAGCTGAAGACAATCTAAGACAATCTCTTAATGAGAAATCAGAAGAATGCCACCAGATGGACAGGATTATCAGACATCTTGAATCTAATCTTGAAGATGCCAAAGATAATGAAGAAAAACTTGAGAATCAAATTGTCTCTCTCAAAAGAGATCTTCAAACAGCAAATGAATATAAAGAAAAATTCAAGATAAGTTCTGCCCAACTTGAAGTACTTCTTGCAAGTCAAAAGAAGACAGATGACAAGTACGGTTTGGGATATGAGAAAGGAGAAAGCTCCGGATCCGGTCAAAAGAATTTTGGATCAGAAAATCCAAGGAATAGGCCTGGGAGACCTCCGTTAAGACAGCCCAATGCTCAAAGATATCCATCTTTCAATGGATACTGCCACAGCTGCAATCACTTTGGTCACAAAGCTAATCAGTGCAGAAAAAGAATGAATCAAACCAATCCATCCTTCTCTGGACAGTGCTTTAACTGCAAAAGATCAAAAGGTTATTAGTCAAATATGCAAAGAAATGTTATTTGCCAAATCTGTAATAGGTCCGGTCATAATGCTAAAGTCTGCAGAAGCAAGAATCAGGACAAAAGAGGTCCGGTGTATAATCAGAATCAAGACAAGGGTAAACAAAAGATGAATGCGGATGAAATTAGGAATCAGATGAGCAAGATTTGGGTAAAGAAAAGTTCAGAGAATACAGAAACTGGATCCGCACCAGATTCTGGTGCTGATATTCCTTCCAGAAATTAAAAAGTGAGCTCTGGCTCAAGGGGAGACTCAAAGAAAATCCTGTTCCCCCAGCCAATCAAGTGGTGCTGGATGTGACACAAGATGTGGAGTAAAGGGTTTGAAGATATAAGTCCTAAGATGATCCAGACAAGATTTCAGAGGTCTGCATGAAGATGTAAAGAAGTTGTGATCCGTCAAGTAAGACCTGTTCTGGGAAATGCTCCGGAATGACAGAGGACTACAAAAGGGTCCGGAGAGATCTGAAAGTACATTATTTTACTCTGCGGACTGGACAGAATGTTTGGGATGTTCTTGCAATGTGTCATCTCGATTTATTCATGATTGAAAGATCCGCATGATGTTCATAGATCAGGACTGATCCGGGATACTTCAAGCTATCCGGATAAGGCCAACCGGAATAATATAGGTGGAGCATTTATTACAAATAGATATTAGGGTTTGCGAAATGATATAAGGGATTTCTCAATAATCACTTTATCATTCCACACCCAAGAAGAAGCGAAAAGCGGAGCTCTGCGACAAAATTCATCAAGTTCACTGAAGATCACTTACAGAAGTTACTACATACAGAAATCAATCCAAATAACTGAAGGCGCATAAGGTATTTTTCGTTTTCAATATCTCCCTAGAAATCTTTGAAAAAATAGCTACTCCGAATATAGTTAAGATCTCTGATAGACCTCGTCCCACATTCAAGAAACATCCTTACAAATCCTTGGAAGTAGATCCACTAGGAGCCTTCTCTAGTGTTCCACATGGTGTATTGCATACGGAAGACATTAGGGTTTACATCCATGTGAATTTTGAAGACTTTGGAGAATCAAAACTGATGGATATCTATCACAAACAATTGATAGATGACTCCTTTGAGATCAAACCTCAGTACAAAGCCATCCGGGACAAACACTTTGCACAGTGCATTCATTTCCCCTATTTTGAAGAAGATGAATGGCTCGGTCCGGTATGTACTAAGTAGAGTACATGACAACTTCCTATGGTTGAACAAGCCCTTCAAGATCACCAAAGATGCAATTAGGGCTATAACCGGTCTGCACTCATCCGGTGGATTACCTGTTCTCAAGTCTGTCAAAAATTAGACAGTTAGTGATGCAACCGGATCCAAGTTTGACAAGAGAGCTATGACAGTTGATGACATCACTGAACCGGATGTCAAATTTGCATCTATGATAATTGGTTACAAAATCTATCACTCCAGTAGGGAAAATTTAGTACTGGGAACTGCAATCTACATAGCTTATCAAATGTTAAAGGAGAATGCAGACTATGACTTGTGTGAGCTTCTTGTAAACCAACTTTTTGAAAATCCACAGAAGATTAAGAAGGACAAGAAAAACTCCTTCAAGTATGGCAATCTGATCCTTTGTCTCTTCTTTTACTACATGAATGAGCTTCCTAGATCCAGTGGATGGATATGGCAGAATGACAGACCGGTTGCCATCCAAATCAGAGACTATTTACACGGACTTGGGGATGCTAAAGCAAGAAATACAGCTCTATGGGGATATTTCAAGAACTTCCAAAGCATGATGCATGCAAGAGAAAGAATACCCCAATCCCTTGTTGAAAAATACAAAGACACAGTATGCTTCATGGTAGAAACAGATCAGTGTCTAATGGAGGCAGTAGAACCAAGAACTGTATGGATCATGCCCATGGGGTATGAAGTGGATGAACAAATAGTGGAGCTACATGTTCAACACATGCTAAGTCAGCCTAAAGATCCAAAGGCAGAAAGGTTTGGAACCTTTGAGGAGCTGAGTGTAAAGATACATGTAGAACTCAGGGAACCTGAGATAAAGAGGAAGGTGAGAAAAGAAGTAGAGCATATTGCTCAAGGCCTAGGCATCTCAAAAGAGGCACTTGATGCCAGCCGGGAAAAGAGAAGAAAATCTGAGGAAGAAAAGAAAGAGGCAGAAAAGAAAAGCAAGAAAAGTGCTCCGGTGGAATCCTCAACCTGGACCAGATCATCTAAAGGATCCACACCTATCAAAACCAAAAGTTCAAAATCGGAAGTCCAGGGATCCAGTAAGAGATCCAAGACAAAAGCCTCAAGAGCTTATCAAAGCCAAAAGGATGAAGAAGAAACTGAGTCAGATGAAGGAGTGAAAGAAATAAAGAAACAGAAAAAGAAAGGATCCGGTAAACCCTCTTCTGGCCGAGACAAGGAAGAAATGACAGAAGAATTTTCTGAAAAGCCCACCCTGTCTCTAGACAGTGTAGTCAAATCAGTCACTGTGGATGGGAACCTTCAACCAGTGGTTGAATTCTATGATGACTACAATGAGGCAGATCAAAAGATCCTGCAGGAAGCTATAATAAGGTATTTGAACATCTACAATAAAGCTTTTATTGAGATTATCTCTGAAATCCCAAAGAGCCTAGAGATGGAATTAGAAATAAGAAAGAACAATGCCATGGCAAAAGATCTTGAGATCAGGGAACAGATAGCTATTCAGCTATATCCTTCAATTGATCACAAAACAATGAACATGATATTCAAGGACTGCAAGGATGAATTCAGAAGCAAAGCAAGGATGAATCAGCTTATGCTTGGTGAGACCGACAAAGTAGCCAAGGACACTGAAGAGATCCTCCAGAATACATTCAAAAGGTTCAACATTCCTATTACAGAGGACTTAGGTACAGAAATAGCTGCATCATCTGCTCCGGAAGAAGTGCCACTTGAACAGACTAACATCTCTTCTCCAGCTTCTCCTACAGTCTCCGGATCCCAAGAAGTAGAGAAATTACAGGAGAAAGAAGCAGCAAAAAAAGAAAAAGAGGTTGACAGAACCAAGGATACAGAGAAAGAGAAGAATCCAACAGAGAAAACCACAACTGTAAGTGGTAAGAATGTGGAAGGAGATAAGACTCCTAAGGACAAAACTGCAGAAGAAAAGAAACATCTGTCTCCGGCAAGAGACACTGCACAAACTGTTCAAAAGTTTCTAAGCCAAGAAACTTTAGAGATTGATGAACCGGAGCTTCTAAAAGGCCCATTCGACTTTGACTCTCTCTCTCCGGTACAGACAATGAAGATAGCTTCATTTGCAAATGCCAAGGCAAATGAAAAACTCCTAAAGTCTCATATGGAATACTGTGAGTTGATAGAGGCTGCTTCCGGAGTGCTTGTAAAGATTATGCCATCAATCCAGATAGATCCGACAGCCTCCTCTTCCGGTAATCTCAAAACCTTAGTCAGAAGTGTTGATACACATTTTGATTCTCTAGAGAAATCAGCTGAAGAAAAGGTCCGGAAGTAATTTTTGGATAAAAGATTTTCAGAAGTATTAGGATTAATCTCTAACGATAGGAGAAATATGAGTATTGGAATAAAGAGCTTAGAAAATGCTCTTAAGGATGGCGGTGATATTTACAAATTTTGTATCTCCTGGTCAAAGGCAACAGTAGAAATAGATAAGAAAATAAAAGCGGAACAAGACAAACTACAAAGTTTGTCTCAAAGTTTTGATCCTCTCTCTTCCATAGTAAATCAAGAATGTCAAACTAGTGCAATCACAAATGCAATAAAGAACTTTGAGAAGGAAAGGAAGAATATCACTAACCAGATGGGAGAACTTAGAAGGATTATAATCCCTAAGTTAGAAACTATGCATGAGGCCATCAGTGATGCTCAAACTACCGCCCAAACAAATGATCCGACAGATCTCAAGAGGGCAGAAGCTTTTACATTTTTGTTGAGTGGTCACATTTCAATTTTGGATAGAATGAAGCAAAGTTGGGCTACAGAACTGATCCAACTGAAGACATCTTTTGCAGACATTCTTCAATTCATGTGAGTATGTAAATATGCGGCTATGTATAGAAAATTTTTGAAAATTTTGGTGTGCGGACCCTACCCTTTGCCATTGATGTCAAAGGGGGAGTGAGGAGTAGTGAAAAATGAGGAATCCAACTAAGGGGGAGTTCCAGAAATTGTATATAAAGATAGAGCATCAGCAAAGGGGGAGCATAGTGTCAACACTTAGTCATTTTTCACTAAGTATTGCCATCAATGCCAAAGGGGGAGATTGTTGGCAAGAGACACTATATGGATTCATGGTTGTTGTCACTGATGGCAACAAAGGTCATCCCACATATCCACAAGTCATGGTGTGCCTCTACCGGAAGTCAGGATGAAGAACTGTTGTGGTCCGGTGAACAAGAACAGAGCATGTGGCAAGGTCCGACAGATTGGTCCGGACCTCTCAGAGGAAGTGTCTTGGTGCAGTGCGGATTTGGGGAAGTCAAGAGGACTACCTTGAGTAGTATATTCCAAGGATTTAGCCTCCGGTGATGGACAAAGAAAAAGATATGAATAGCTGAGTACCAGATTCCTGAAAGACAATGAGAACAGAAGGAAGAACTGACTGACAGAGCATCAGAATCTTTTCCGGATATGTTACTGTTGATTGTAAAGGTTGTGAAGGCATGAATCATGTTTGGCCAACATGACTAATGATATCTACAAGTATATGCTTGATCCGCATTGCTTGGTGAGCAAGGATTCAGCCGACAGAACAGAGTGTGTGAGAAACTAGACTGTTCCGGATGCCGCTAGAAAAGTGATGAAATTACTTGTGCGGATATATATAGAGGATGGATTTAGTTGTGAAAGGTGTGTGTGTGAGATAATATGTGAATAAGTACAGAGCAGAGCAGAAGTAGTAAGAAAGATCTGGTATGTGAAAGGATAGCAGAATAAAGAGCAGAGGAAAGATGAAGTGCAGCAGATCAGTGTACTGAGCCTAACCAGAACTGAACCCTAGCATATGTAGGTGTTTCCAATCAGTTCAAGTATTGTATAACATTCTTGTAGACAGTGTGTCTCCTTGTAGGTAGTGGGCCTCTTTATGAGCAGTGTGCTCGGGCAGTGAGCCCTAATTGGCAAGTGCCATTTTTGTAACTCCTTATTCTTCTAACAGAGAATAATCTTTGGGTTAATCACCCCGTGGTTTTCTCCCTTAACCGGGTTTCCACGTCAAAAATACTGTGTCATGTGTTTTTCATTTCATGATAATGTTTGTTTGTTTAATTCAATGCTGCTTTGATTAATAAGAAAGTTCAAAAGAAGAAACAATTAGGATAACTGATTCACCCCCCCTCTCAGTTATCAACATTTTCTTGGCTACATTAAACTCATACACCCACTTCTCTTATCTTCCCATGTCCTTTCAAGAGCCAACACAACAAATGGGGAGGTTGTTACATCCTACCCCCTAGGACTAGGCTTACTTTTGGAAGCCTACAAACACTAAGATGCATCCAAAGCACATGCTAGACCAAGAAACTTGATATAGTCAAAGGAATCCAAGGAGAAAAGCCTCAAACATCACACTGTCAAACTACACATGACCATAAGGTAATCCAGACGGTAAGACCACAACACGGAAATACAAAACTAACTAGGTGTAGTGGCTAGGGTAGGGTATGGGGAATAGGGCCTGTGATTATCTCTAGTAACCACCATTAGGGATAATAAGAGTACGCTCAGGCCTGTGAAACCAGGTGGAGTCGGTACTCAGTACCTGCAACACTCCAAGCACACGTCAAGATACCTATGCATATATATACATCATATAGCCGAAGCAACATCAATTATGTAAGCATGAAATCCATCATAAGTAATAATAATGTCCACATCATAATAGTATCGAGATTGCACATCATCGGTGCCAATACAAAATAATAACAAGATGCGTAATCCAAAATAAAGTATATAGTCATCTAAGTCCATTAAGATAAGAAAAACATAATATGAACATGAGGTCATTACATCCCCTAGAAGTCTGCAAAAAGATATGGACAAAGGTTTCTCATCCTCGTCGCATCTTCCCAAGATGTTGAGGACTCACCATCAGGATCCCATTGAACCCTTACCTGCTCTATGTCCTAAACCCTAAGGGTTAACCTCCGATGCCGAAGGATGCGTACGGGTTCCAAAGAAAGCTACACGTCTACCTCGACCTGCAAAGTAGTCCAATCAAGAACATGGGTCACATTAGGAATATACTGTCTAAGAATTGAAACATGGAACACATCGTGGATGCGTGATAGACTCAGTGTAATGCAAGGCTATAGGCAACAGGACCAATCCTCTCAAGGATCTCAAAAGGTCCAACAAAATGAGGTGTCAGCTTTGAGCCTTTCCCATAGTGGATGGGATTCTTCCGCAGATGAACTCTCAAAAACACATAGTCACCTACTGAGAAGTGGCAATCCAACCTACGAGCATCGACATACTTCCTGTGCCAATCCTGAGCTGTAGCCAACTACTCTTTGATCCACATTACCTACTGCTCCATATCCTGAAGCATCTCTGGACCCAAAATAACTTGATCCTCTAAGCGATGCCAACTCAACGGAGTGCGGCATGGCCTACCATACAAGTCCTAGAAGGGAGACATACTGAGAGAACTATGATACCCATTTTTATAAGAAAACTCATCTAGGTACAAATAGTCCTCCTAACGAGAATGTTGATCCATAATGTACATTCGAAGGATATCCTCTAAGACGTGATTAACCCGCTCTATAATTAAGCTGAGCTCCCAAAGCATGCTGAAGAGAACTCCACAAGGTTGAAGTGAACACTAGATCATGATTAGAAATGATCCTACGAGGAAACCATGAAAACGCACAATATCCTTCATAAACACTCGAGCTACAGATGCTGCAATGTAGGAAGATCTCATGGGTGAGAAGTGTGCCACCTTGGACAACTTGTCTACTGTGATCATAATAGCATCATGACAATGTGAAGACATAGGTAGCCACACTATAAAATCTAGAGATATCGCATCCCACTTCCATCCAGGGATGGAATGAGGCTGCAACAATCCTATTGGGTGTTGATGCTCTTCCTTAACCTGCTGGCACTCAAGACATCGAGCCACAAAATCGGCAATATCTCATTGCAAACCTACCCAATACTACAACTATTGAAGATCGACATGCATCTTCATGACACCTGGATGAGCTAAATAGGGTGCATGATGGGCTTCTGACAAAACCAAGGAATGAAGATCACCAGAATCCAGAACATAAACATGACCAAGATGTCACAAAAGTCCATTGGGCTCAAGTGAGAAACCAGCAAACCTACCCTCAAGTACTCTCTCAGACTCAATCTCTACTCTCACCTCCTGATACCAAGTAATGCTAGGAAGTGACTCCAAAATATGGCTCCCCAAATCCACTCTAAGAGACAAATCTGAAATCTCATGTCTCCTCCTACTCAAGGCATCTACAATAAAATTCTCCTTACCCTAAATGTAGCGAACCTTGAAGTCATACTCACAAAGGAACTCCATCCACCGACGTTGCCGAGCATTCAAATTTGGCTTAGTGAATATATACTGCAAACTGCGATGATCACTATGCAACTCAAACCGATGTCCCAAAAGGAAATGTCTCCAATGTACAAGTGCATGGATGACAACCGCTAACTCCAAATCGTGGGTAGGGTAGTTCAGCTCATGATCCTTGAGCTTACGGGACTCATATGCAATCACTTGTCCCTCCTGCATGAGAACTACCCCCACACCCTCCAATGAAGCATCAGTGCACACTACAAAATCACCTGTAGGATCTGGCACTACTAAGATAGGTACACTAGTTAGCCACTCCTTAAGAGCCTGAAACACTAACTCACACTGATCTGACCACACAAGCTTCTTCCCTTTTCATTGAAGAGAAGTGATGGGATGGGTAACCCGAGAGAAATCTCTCACAAATCGGTGATAGTAACCTGCTAATCCCATGAAACTGTGAACCTCGGTCACATTCTTTGGTGTTGGCCAATCCACAATAGCCTAAATCTTAGAAGGATCTATTGATATACCCTCTCCTGAGATGATGTGGCCCAAATATCTCACCTCAGTTTGGAAGAACTCACACTTGGCCAAATTGCCAAACAACTAATTATCTCGCAAGCACTGCAACACTTGCCACAAATGGCCTTCATGCTCCTTCATAGTCCTCGAATAAATCAAACTATCATCAAGGAACACGAGAACAAACTAGTCAAGATAAGTGCGAAACACCCCATTCATCAAACTCATGAAAACTGATGGAGCATTGGTCAACCCGAAAGGGACAACTGTGAACTCATAATGCCCATAGCGTGTACGAAATGTTGTCCGATGAATGTCTGCCTCATGAATGTGAAGTTGATGGTATCCTAACTTTAGATCTATCTTGGAGAACACCTTAGCTCCCCTCATCTGATCGAACAAATCATCTATCCAAGGTAACGAGTATTGATTCTTCACCGTCACTTTGTTCAACTGGCGATAATCAATGCACAAGTGAAGAGATCCGTCCTTCTTCATGAATATGACTGGTGTACCCCAAGGGGATACACTAGATGAATGAAACCCTTCTCTAGTAACTCCCCTAACTGCAACCGCAACTCACCCAACTCCTAAGTAGTCATGCGATACGTGTTGATAACTGAGAGGGGGGGTGAATAAGTTATCCTTAATTGTTTCTTCTTTTAAACTTTCTTATTAATCAAAGCAGTATTGAATTGAACAAACAAACATTATCATGAAATGAGAAACACATGACACAGTATTTTTGACGTGGAAACCCAGTTAAGGGAGAAAACCACGGGGTGATTAACCCAAAGATTATTCTCTGTTAGAAGAATAAGGAATTACAAAATGGCACATGCCAATTAGGGCTCACTGCCCGAGCACACTGCTCACAAAGAGGCCCACTGCCTACAAGGAGACACACTGTCTACAAAGTGATAAGAATCACAGTCTTGAACTGGAGAATGACATCTTTACCATGTCCGGATCAGTTCCATTAAGCCCAGAAACATCTGCTCTGCCTTCTACACTTTACTTTTCTACTCCACCTTTTTCGCACACGTCTCTATTCAAAATGAACTCACAAACCTTTATTTATACAAGACATCGACTTAGGAACAATCATCTAAGTCAGCAATCAACCATAAGAATATCCACAAGATGAATAACACATCCGGTCGGCCACCATAAGAACATTCGCAGGATGACCAACTCATCCAGTCGGCTAAACAGAGCAAAAACTTCATCCGGAAGAATATCTTCAATTCCGGGCTCTACTGTCAATGCGGACCAACAAAAAAACCTCAACATGATCCAAGAACCTTCACAAGTCTGCCTGAATGACCAGGTACGTCCGTATTTCCCTTACTTACTGAAATCTCTTATCCTCCTTATCCGGAACTTCAAGAACACTGTCTGTCGCCACTGTCATAATGCAAGAGGTACTTCTGGACCTCCAAATCATACACAACTCGAGATGGCACATCACAAGGACATCCCAAAGACTCCTTCCAATCCGCAGATTAGGATTATACAGTTCCGGACCTCTCCGGACCTTTTGTGATCCTCTGTCTCCTCTGAATACTTGCCGGAACCGGTTCTACACCGACAGCCACAACTCCTTCAGATCTTCATGCGGACCTCTGAAATCTTAACTGAAGCATCTCAAGACCCATATCTACAAACCCTTTAATCCGTATCCTCCGGTTCGCATCCTATACAGTACATTTGCCTTCTTTTCATCACTGTTCTTTACTATTCCTGACTGAGGCTAATTTTCTCAATATCCTCAGCACACTGCTCATTGAATCCTTCTTGTCAAAGTAATATGAGTATGTTGACATCAATGACAACACTGGTTTACCTCATACTTGCAACAATCTCCCCCTTTGTCATTGATGGCAACATATGATGTGAAAAACCATCAAGACAAGAAACTTCTCCTTTCTGTCACTTCTCCCCCTATCAGCAACATGTCTTCTCCTCATTTGCTGCTCCCCTTTTGATCATTAGCTACTTGTTTTTCACATGTCTTCTCTCCCCCTTTGACATCAATGGCAAAGGGCTCATACTTGCAATTTTGACACATCAGAATCATACCAGCTGCTCCCCCTTAGTAGCAGCTCCCCATCATCAATCCGGATCACAAGATATGACTGTGATATCCACCAGACTGATGCACATCAGTGCATCCTAGTTCATCACTAGAGGGGCCATGACCCCTAACTTCTCCCGGAGATATTTAGAAGAGTCCTTGGGAAGAGGTTTAGTAAAGATATCTGCAATCTGATCCTTGCAGGGAACATACTTCAACCTGACTTCTTCCTTGTTCACTTGTTCTCTCAAGAAGTGAAACTTGATAGATATGTGCTTAGTCTTAGAGTGTAATATTGGATTCTTGGAAATATTAATTGCACTTGAATTATCACAGAAAATTGTGATAGGCTCCGCATATTCAATTTTAATATCTCTTAGCATCTGCTTCATCCATAGGATTTGAGTGCTACTACTTGCTGCTGCAATGTATTCTGCTTCAGTTGTAGACAGAGATATTGCATCTTGTTTCTTGCTTAGCCAAGAAACCAATCTCTTCCCCAAAAAGAATGCTCCACCACTGGTGCTCTTTCGATCATCTACATCTCCTACCCAATCTGCATCTGTGTAAGCATGAAGAGAGAAGGTCGGATCTCTAGGGTACCATAGACCATACTCAACTGTTCCTTTCAAGTACCTAAAAATTCTTTTGATTGCCATAACATGAGATTCTCTAGGATCAGCCTGGAATCTTGCCACAAGACTAACAGCCTGCATTATATCTGGTCTGGTCTGAGTGAGATACAACAGTCCACCAATCATTGATCTATACATTGTCTGATCTGCCTTTGGGGAGTCATCATCTTTGTTCAACTTACATCCGGTTGCCATGGGAGTGTTCATTGGTTTTGAATCTTCCATACCAAATTTCCTTAACAATTCTTTCACATATTTGGTCTGAGAAATGAAGATCCCTTTCTTTTTTTGAGTAATTTGCAGACCCAAGACGAAATTCATTTCACCAAGCATAGACATTTCAAACTCACATTTCATCTGATTTGCAAAAGTTTTGCACATACTATCTCTTCCTCCAAAAATGATATCATCCACAAATACTTCAACAATCAAAATGTTTTCATGATCAATTTTGAAATATAAGTTACTGTCAGCAATACCTTTGCTGAATCCAATCTGCACAAGATGCTTATCCAACCTTTCATACCATGCTCTTGGAGCTTGTTTTAATCCATACAATGCTTTCTTCAACTTACAGACCATATCATTATTGTCAGATAATTGAAATCCATCCGGTTGTTCAATGTAAACTTCTTCCAGATCACCATTTAGGAAGGCAGACTTGACATCCATCTGATATACCTTGAAGTCTTTGAAGGCAGCAAATGCAAGAAATAATCTGACTGCTTCAATTCTTGCCATGGGAGCAAAGGTCTCTTCAAAATCTATTCCTTCTATTTGGGAGTAGCCTTTGCAGACCAATCTAGCTTTGTTTCTGATTACTTTACCAGCTTCATTTAATTTGTTCCGGAAGACCCATTTGGTTCCAATCACATTCCTGTCTCTAGGTCTGGGAACAAGATCCCAAGTATGATTTTTCTCAATTTGCATTAATTCATCTTTCATTGCTTTAGTCCAGTTTTCATCATTGCAGGCTTCATTTACTGTTTTAGGTTCAATCTTTGAAATCAGACAACATTCATCCTGATTTTGAGCAACATTCCTTCTAGTTTGCACACCTTTGCTTCTGTCACCTATGATCTGATCTTCAGAGTGGTTTAGTGTTACATACCTTAGAATTTTGGGAGTATCCTGCACTGCTGCTTCTTGATCAGGCTCATTCAAACCTATCTCTTCTTCCTGATTTACCGGATCAGGCTGACTCTGTCTTACCGGAGAGGATTGAGTTCCTTGAATCTAAACACCGTCTTGGTCATCTTCATCAAATTCATAAAATCTTGAGGGCTTCTCAATTCCTTCATCAACTTTCACATTAGTACTTTCTATCATCTTCCTCAGTCTCTTATTGTAACACCGGTATGCTTTGCTTTGAGTGGAGTAACCCAAGAAAATTCCTTCATCACTTCTAGCATCAAACTTTCCTAGATCTTCATCTCTTTTGATATAACACTTGCTACCAAATACTCTGAAATATTTCACAGTAGGAGTGATGCCAAACCAGAGTTCGTAGGGGGTCTTATCGGTATTGTTTCTGATTTGAACTCGATTTAGAGTGTAGACTGCAGTGCTGATAGCTTCTTTCCAGAACATCTGAGGAACATTTGCTTCCAACATCATTGTCCTGGCAGCTTCCTGGATGGTCCGGTTCTTTCTTTCAACTACTCCATTCTGCTGTGGAGTCCTAGGGGCAGACAATTGTCTCCTTATACCCTACTTCTCACAAAAGTCAATGAACTCACCAGATGTAAATTCACCACCTCTATGAGACCTTAGACACTTTAGTTTCAATCCGGTTTGATTCTCTACCATATCTTTGAAGATTTTGAACTTCTCAAATGCTTCTGATTTTTCTTTTAGAAAGGTAACCCACATCATCCAGGAATGGTCATCAATTAACAACATGAAATATCTATCACCTTGCAGACTCTTGATTCTTGTCGGACCACAGAGATCAGTATGTACTAATTCCAACAATTCGGTAGAGAACTAATCTTTGCTTTTGAAAGAGACTCTGCTCTGTTTACCTAGCTGACATTCTTTGCACAAACTATTTGTAGGTTTCATCAATTTTGGAAGATCTCTTACAGCCTGAGTATTGCTTATCTTGATGATGTTATCAAAATTTACATGACACATTCTTCTATGCCATAACCAACTCTGATCAATTTGAACAAACAAACAACTTTTATTTGAACCAACCAGATGAAAGATATTACCTTTTATCTGAGTACCGGATGCAATTTCAGTTCCGGAGCTTGTAAAGATTCTGCATTTTCCATTCTTAAACCGGAGATCATAGCCTTTGTCTACTAACTGACCAACACTGAGAAGATTGTGCTTCAATCCTTCAACATATAGTACATTACCTGTTTTGCTCTTTCCATCAAAGGAAATAGTTCCCCTACCTCTGATTCTGCCAGCAGAATTGTCTCCAAACTTTACCATTCCTCCTTCATACCTTTCCAAATTCAAGAACTTATTCTTGTCACCAGTCATATGGTGAGAACATCCACTGTCAATAACCCAATCATCCTTTTCTTCCACTTGAGCAGCCAAAGCTTTTTCCACAACTTTGTGATTGACAGATTCAGAGAGTATTGAATCTTCTTCCTTGATGGCAATAAACACCCACTCATTTCTGGATTTGCTTCCTAGTTCTGATTCATCATCTATTACTCCTTCATTGTCATCTTCTTCATGAACATAATAGCAGTTCTTTTGAAACCTTTGTCTGTTAGTATTAGACCTTGCAGATCTTTCCAGACATCTTGAAGCAAAATGACCAATCTTATTGCAGTTGAAGCACTTAAAGGGTAGTTTTCCTTCATACTTACCGGATCCTCTTGGTATTCTTTTTGCAATGAGGGCTTCAAGTTGAGCTGTTTCTGCTTCTTCTTCTTCCATGTCTCTTCTTGCTTGATCATACCATGTCATCTTCCTTGAAGAGTTTTCTCCCGGATCAACTCTCTGTTTGCCTTTCACATAGGCACTGGCTTTGAAAGCAGATTCAGTCTTGGGAGGATCATCTCCAAACTTGGTCATTTCAAATGCAGCTAGCTTGCCAGCCAATTGTTCTCTTGTGACAGTTATGTGGGCTCTGAATTCATCAATTGCAGCAACCTTGATTTTGTAGGCAGCAGGAAGGGATCTAAGGATTTTGCAAACAATCTCATTTTCATCCAGAGTTCCACCAGCATTTCTAATTCCACACACTAGTTCATTCACTCTTGGCATAAAAGTAGTGATGTTTTCATCATCTCTCATCTTCAATCTTTCGAATTTCCCTTTCAGACTTTGCAACCTTGCACTCTTGACAAACTCATCTCCTTCATACAGAAGTTCCAGTTTAGTCAGGATCTCATATGCAGTTGGTAGGCCAATAACATTTGAGAGATCTGAGTCATTTAATGCACTTAAAAGAGCTTCCTTGGTCCGCAGAATGTTTTCTGCTTCTGTGATTTCATTCAGAGTTGTCGGACCACCTTGTGGAGGTACATATGGTTTTGAAACCATGGCCAAGTATGCTTTTCCCATACACTCCAGGTGACATTTCATGCGACCCTTCCAGAGAGTGAAATTGGTTCCATCGAACTTCGGACTATCCTTTTTGTATGACGACATCCTAGATCACCTCAAGCGGTTAAGCTTCTTTCAGAGGAACTTGGCTCTGATACCAATTGTTGATAACTGAGAGGGGGGGTGAATCAATTATCCTTAATTGTTTCTTCTTTTGAACTTTCTTATTAATCAAAGCAGTATTGAATTGAACAAACAAACATTATCATGAAATGAGAAACACATGACACAGTATTTTTGACGTGGAAACCCGGTTAAGGGAGAAAACCACGGGGTGATTAACCCAAAGATTATTCTCTGTTAGAAGAATAAGGAATTACAAAATGGCACATGCCAATTAGGGCTCACTGCCCGAGCACACTGCTCACAAAGAGGCCCACTGCCTACAAGGAGACACACTATCTACAAAGTGATAAGAATCACAGTCTTGAACTGGAGAATGACATCTTTACCATGTCCAGATCAGTTCCATTAAGCCCAGAAACATCTGCTCTGCCTTCTGCACTTTACTTTTCTACTCCACCTTTTTCGCACACGTCTCTATTCAAAATGAACTCACAAACCTTTATTTATACAAGACATCGACTTAGGAACAATCATCTAAGTCGGCAATCAACCATAAGAATATCCGCAAGATGAATAACACATCCGGTCGGCCACCATAAGAACATTCGCAGGATGAACAACTCATCCGGTCGGCTAAACAGAGCAAAAACTTCATCCAGAAGAATATCTTCAATTCCGGGCTCTACTGTCAATGTGGACCAACAAAACAACCTCAACATGATCCAAGAACCTTCACAAGTCTGCCTGAATGACCAGGTACGTCCGTATTTCCTTTACTTATTGAAATCTCTTATCCTCCTTATCCGAAACTTCAAGAACACTGTCTGTCGCCACTGTCATAATGCAAGAGGTACTTCCGGACCTCCAAATCATACACAACTCGAGATGGCACATCACAAGGACATCCCAAAGACTCCTTCCAATCTGCAGATTAGGATTATATAGTTCCGGACCTCTCCGGACCTTTTGTGATCCTCTGTCTCCTCTGAATACTTGCCGGAACCGGTTCTACACCGACAGCCACAACTCCTTCAGATCTTCATGCGGACCTCTGAAATCTTAACTAAAGCATCTCAAGACCCATATCTACAAACCCTTTAATTTGCATCCTCCGGTTCGCATCCTATACAGTACATTTGCCTTCTTTTCATCACTGTTCTTTACTGTTCCTGACTGAGGCTAATTTTCTCAATATCCTCAACACACTGCTCATTGAATCCTTCTTGTCAAAGCAATATGAGTATGTTGACATCAATGACAACACTAGTTTACCTCATACTTGCAACAATATGGTGCCTGAGAAATAGGCTCCGCCCAAGGAATGAGATCAATATGGAAGTCTATGTTGCACTTAGGTGGCATACTTGTAATATCACTTAGAAAGAGATCTACAAACTCCTAAAGAATGGGATGATCATCAAGAGGTACCTTTTAAATCCCACCCTTAGCAAGATCACTAACTAAAATAGCAAACATTTGATAACCTTTTTGCATGGCACAGTTCAGCTACATAGCTGAAATCACACAGAAAGAAATGGGTCTCTAAACACCAACTAACTCAACACGCTCCCCAACATCATCAACACACTAAACTAACTTACACTGACAATCTATACTGGCTAGGTGGGTCTCCAACCAATCCATGCCTAAAACAATCCCGTAGGACCCCAAAGGCAACACACAAAGATCCACTGTGACAGTGAAGGTGCCCAAATCCAACACACAACCATGAACAAGGAAGTCTATAGCCACCTTGATCGACATTATGCCAGGTGCTACATTGAAGAACAGTGGCTATACCTCTAATTCTGCCTCAGACTCTAACCCTAGGAAGCATACTAAAGAAACAAAGAACACATCAAAATAGATCATCACAAGGACGACCTATAAACCATACTAAGGCATGAAAGCATAACAACATGACTATAGAACAATATAACAAGGTCACGCCACACACGCCAAACACAACAAAACATAGAAGGCTCAAGCATGTCAGAGCTCCCAGTGTGTGAACATGGGCTCTGATACCAGATGTAGCATCCCACTACGTAACCTGAAGTGTAAGAGCCAAAAGGGAACAAGATAATTTTTTTTTTAACATAAGTAGACAACAAACATATTTGATTGCCAACATGATAGATCGTTAGCATTCACTTTAAACACCAAAGCAAATGTTCCTAATCCCATCTGATAAAACATGAATCCATAAGCATAAAATATAGGTAGATCCGATACCCACACCGGAATCCGTAAAGCAATAAAGGAACATCACATTTCTTCTCATCAAATACAATGATTACAACCTCTCTTCTAAGAGAGTTCAATTACATAACTGCATATACAATTACAATGATATATTCCAGAATATGATACAAGTACTGAATGGTTACAATAGTTGAATGAAGTAATGGAAAGAGAGATCATCTCCAACTGGTGCTCCAAAACCTGTTCGCTGGTCCCCAATGGTGGTGGCAACGCCTCTCAACCATGTGGACTCCTAAGAGACCACCACACCATGCTCGGAGATAGTCACAAGGCCCAAACGGATGAACAGTTCAACAAGGAGATACAAGATGGCTAGCACTCACATCAGACACAGAGCAGACATGGAGAATAGTGCTTACAGTCAAAGTCATAATATAGGTGTACTCATCTAAGTCATAAGTCAGGTACTACTCACAACTACTAAGGTGCTAGATACTAGAGTGTAATCATATGGAGTGTCATCATGTGTGCTCGAAGGGATGGCACCACATGGGACCAAGTACCTCTCATACAGATGAGGAGAGTCAATTGTGCCCAAATCCACACCCCGCAGACGGATGTCTCGATGCCCCACAGACGAATAGGCCTTCTCATTGCATCCTTAGTCTTTACAAGCACTCAAGGCCATGCATGAGGACTAATTATCTTATTAATGTTTTTACCCCAATGTTTTCATTTAGTTATCACTTATTAATGAAACTCTACTACTAGTTCCCCTGGCAGCCTAATAAAGGGGTAAATCATAAAAACATAACAACAAAAATTGAACACAGAAAATAGAACTTTCTTTTATTGATCTAGGAAACTCATTACATTACATAAGCTCAATTACAATCAGAGGATGAATCCCCTACTGGCTGCAACACATTACATCTTTCCCAACCTCAAGACTCTAGAACCTTTAGCCATCTGTAACCCCAAATTAGCTAGGGTTTCTGTTTCCCCACCTATTCTTGACTCTACACTCCACTCCCCTTAACTCTACTACCGGCCAGGGTTCCCAAAAATGGTTATTAATAGCCTTTATGGCAGCCAACAACCTAATTTCAAGATTTGCATCTCCCTCCAAAAATAGGTCAACTTTCGGGAGCCATAACTTTTGATCCGGGAGTCCGATTGACGAACCGTTTTATGCGTCAGAAAGCTTGTGGAGTACTCTACGCACTAAGAGTCCACTCTACTAGTTTCGGCCATTTTCAGGCCCGTACGGGGCCGTTTAGTGCCTCAAACCTAAATTTGAATAATTTTCAGGCATTTTTCAGGAAATGGAAACTTTTATATCTTTTAGCTCGCAAACGATCTTCACGTGATTCCTTCGCCAAAGGTCTTATATTTTTGTTATGTAACTTCCTGTAAATTTTGACTTCAATCTATGCCCAAATGCAAACTTTCTAAAATTAGTAGGTTACTATTTTAAGCAGTTTGGAAAAAACTGAAAGTTCTACATCATTATTCAGGTGATTATGGAACCAGAACCACAAATTTTGAAAATAAATGGAAAGAACAACAACAATTTTAAAACACATCATTTTTTGGGTGATGCAAGATTGCTCTTACACCACTGGATGCTCCTGCATCAAACACCCAGGATAATTTGAGAAGTGACCCTGTCACGTCTCAAGGGTTTGTGTGAGGAAAACCCAAACAGTCAACCTCTACCTTAGACAACCAAGAAGAATCTTCAGCAAGTCTTCCTTTCCATTTCACCAGATATTCTTTATATTGCCTATTTTGAGTACTTCTTCCCACACGGCTATCCAAGATCTCTTCTATCTCCTCCGTTGAAGTAGATGCTGGAATACTCCACTGTTCTTCTGTTGTTCCATCCTCTGTGTCACCCTCATGATATTCTGTTAAATCAGTAATGTTGAACATAGGGGAAATATTAATCCCACTCGGCAGCTCTACCTCATATGCATTTCCTGAATAAAGCTTCTTCAGGATTCTGCACGGTCCAAATTTCTTCATTTTCAATTTATTGTATGTTTTAATTGGGAACCTTTCTTTTCTCAAGTGAACCATGACTTCATCTTCTACCTGGAACTCCTTATACCTCCTCTTCTAATTTGCCTTAGCCTTGTACTAAATATTCATCTTATTAATGTGCTTTCTCACCTCTTCATGCAAATTCTTCAGATGTTCTGCAAAGTCTTCAGCTTTAGCACTTATCTTTTCTCCTTTGTCCAGCTTCCTTAACTTAAAAGTGTTTCTTGGGCTATTGCCATATACAATCTAGAATGGTGATTTACCAGTACTCCTACTGACAAAATTGTTGTAAGCAAATTCTGCCTGTGGTAAAATCAAATCCCATCCCTTGGGCTTATCTCCTACTAAGCACTGTAGTAGGTTACCCAAACTCCTATTCACCACTTCTGTCTGTCCATCAGTCTGTGGATGGTGTGCAGAAATAAACTTCAAATCTATCTTCAACTTCTTCCATAATGTCCTCCAGAAATAACCAACAAACTTGGTATCTCAATCTGAAACTATGCTCTTTGGTAGACCATGTAATCTCACCACCTCCCTGAAAAATAACTCTGCAATATGAACAGCATTATTAGTCTTCTTGCAAGGGATAAAATGTGCCATCTTCGAGAATCTGTCCACCACCACAAAAATGGAATCATGTCCTCTCTGTGTTCTTGGTAAACCAAGAACAAAATCTATACTAATATCATCCCATGGCTTCTCTGGTACAGGTAGTGGCTGATATAGACCTGTATTCTAACTTGCTCCTTTCTCCATTTGACATACTCTACAACTCTGCACAAATTTCCTCACATCCTACTACAACTGTGGCCAATAATAATTTTCACCAATAATAGAAATGGTCTTATCTCGACCAAAGTGTCCAGCCAATCCTCCACTATGCTTCTCCTTAATCAGGTTCTCTCTCATGGAACTCCTTGGAATGCACAACTGGCTTCCTCTAAACAACATGCCATCTTGGATTATGAAATCCAACCATTTTGTCCTATCCAATGTAATAGGTTCCAAACAAGCTTTCCAAGCCTCTGCAAAATCTAGATCTTCTAGATACAAAATCTTGAGCTCATCGAACCCAACAACCTCTATCTTCATTTCTGTCAACAAATTCTGCCTTTTGCTCAAGGCATCTGTAACTCTATTAGATTTTCCACTCGTGTGCTTCAAAACAAAATTATAGCTCTGTAAAAACTCAACCCATTTTAAGTGCCTCTGGTTCAACTTTCCTTGACTATTAAGATACTGCAAAGCCTACTGATTAGTATATAAAACAAACTCCTTTGGCAACAAATAATGTCTCCATTTCTTCAAAGCCTAAACTATTGCATAAAACTCCTGATCATAAATAGAATACTTTTTCTTGGCATCATTAAGCTTCTCACTAAAATAGGCAATGGGCTTACCTTCTTGGCTCAAAACAGCTCCTATACCACTACCACTAGCATCACAATCTACCTGAAATACCTTTTAAAATCTGGAAGTGCCAAAACAGGTTGTTCTCTGTCTTTTTGCTTCAATGTATCAAAGCTCTTGTCTGCTCCTTTAGTCCATCTAAACTCTTTTCTATCCCCTCTCATTGTCTCAGTTAGGCGTGCACAAATGCCACTAAAATTCCTAATAAATTTTCTGTAAAAACTTGCCAAACCATGAAAAGATCTTACCTCCATTGCACTCCTTGGCATAGGCCATTCAATGATAGTCGTTACTTTTTCTGGGTCCATCTTAAGACCTTCCTTTGAGACAACAAATCCTAGGTATACCAACTCCTTCTTTGCAAAACTACATTTCTTCAGATTAATCAGCAACTTCTTCTCCCTCAGCTTCTCTAGAACTCTTTTGATATGCATCAGATGCTCATCCCAAGTCTTACTGAAAATCAAAATATCATCCAAATAAATAATAACAAAACATCCTAAAAATTCTTTCAGTACCTCGTTCATGCGCCGCATGAATGTGCTCGGTGCATTGGTTAGCCCAAATGGCATGACTAACCACTCATACAAACCTTCCTTTGTCGTGAAGGTTGTCTTCCATTCATCTCCTTCTCTGATACGGATCTGGTGATACCCAATCTTCAGGTCAATTTTCATGAAGTACTTGGCTCCACTCAAATAATCCATGATGCAATCCATTCTTGGCAATGGAAATCTATACTTGATCATTATCTTATTGATGGCTCGAGAGTCTGTACACATCCTCCATTCTCCATCCTTCTTTGGTGCTAGTACTGCAAGTACCACACATGGACTTAGGCTCTCTCTTATCAGTCCCTTCCTCAACAACTCCTGAACTTGTCTGTTCAGCTTTTCATTCTCTGTAGGGGTCATTTTATGGGCTGCCTTGTTTGGTAAACTAGCTCCTGGTATCAAATCCATTTGATGACTTATCTTCCTTACTGGTGGTAAACCTTCTGGTACATTATCAGAGATAATGTCCTGGAACTCTTCCAACATATTTGAAACTTCTTCTGGTACATCTTCACAGTTCTCTTGACTAATCTTAGGAATCAATGCAAAGCAATGACGCTCATGCTTCATACACTCCAAAAATTTCCTACCATCTACCAGGCAAATTCTGGCAGTACTACATACTTTTTCTTCCACCTCCTTCAAGGGCTTCAACTTATAACAAACTCCATCCTTTGTTAGGGAATATGTGTTTGCACGACCATCATGGACAGTGCTCCTATCATACTGCCACGGCCTCCCCAACAACATATGACATGCATCCATCGGTATGATATCACACAGCACTTCATCATGGTAGTCACCAATCTTGAACTTCACTAAACACTGCTCATTGACCAAAGCTCTATGGTCCTTTTGCAACCATGCAATCCAATATGGATGCGGATGCTTTCTTCTTGTCAACTTCAACTTGTCAACCATCTCCTCTGAAACAAGATTATCAATACTTCCACTGTTAGTAATAATATCACAACACTTACCTTCACATTTGCACCTTGTGTGGAATAAACTTTTCCTCTGATTGGGTTCTTTCTCCTCATTCAGCAAGGTTCTTCTGACAACTAGGTTTTCTCTCCTTTCAGCATCTTCAGAATGCTCAGAATGTGCATCTTCATCTACATGTGCAACTCGTGCATTGCCTTCAAGTCTTCTATTTGTCCTTCCTTGATGTCGCGAACACTCATATGCTCGATGCCCTTCTCCACATTGGAAATAGGTTCCTCTGAAACCTCCTCTTCTAGGTCCTTGCCTAGGTCTGCCTCTTCCTCTTTCTCTTTACTCACCATTGTTCTAGTCACGAGGGCGGTAGGTATTATCTCCTCTCTGATTTTGAGTAGTGCCAGCTTCTTCACTCTTCTTTGCATCTTCATTTTGGCCCTCATAGGGTCTTCTACCAATCCTTTCTCCTTAACCTCTTCCCCTTTGCTTGCTGTCAAATCTTTTATTCAACTTCTCCTCCACCTTCAGGAAAAACTGGTATGCATCTTCTATGGTGGTCATTTTGACCAGGCTCAACTCCTCTTGAATACTCGACCTTAACCCATTAATGTAAAAGGCTACCTTCTCCTTGTTGGGCTCTGCATGGCCTATCCTGATAGTAATCTTATAAAACTCTTCTATATACTCCTTAACAGACTTGATACCTTGCTTTAGTCCTTGTAGCTTCTTCAACAACTCCATCTCATAGTCCACAAGAATGAACTGCTTCTTTAGTTTCTCTACCATCCGATCCCATCTGGTGATATTTCCTTTTCCTCTTCTGTTCCTCTCTAACTAGACCTCTTTCCACCAAATATTGGCATGGCCCTTCAATTTTGTTTTTGCAAACTTGACCCGATCTGGGTCTTCTACATCTTCATACTCAAAGTATTCCTCTATGTCATTGATCCAATCAATAAGTTGTTCTAGATTCAAATCTCCAGAATATGTAGAAACTTCGATCCTAGGCCTCTTTCCAATCTTTGAAATGGCCCTCAACAACCTAACTTCTAAAGGATCACCTGCAGCTTCTTGTTCTTCCTCGGATAGCTCTTCTTCAGCTTTATCCTCGCTTTCTTCTCTTGCTCTCAGATCAAACCCTGTTCGCAGCTCCTCTTGCAATGCATCGATCTACCTTTGCAAGGCTCTAAAACCCTCTTCCATCAAAGCATTCCTCCCAACACAATTTCTTCATGGAGGGATCTTGGTCTTCGCAGCAAACCCACAACCTCAGGTCCTGGTGCAAATTGCCTCATGGTCGGCGATCTGTCTACACACTCAGGAACCCTTGCTCTGATACCACTTGATGAAGGGGTAAATCACAAAAACATAACAACAAAAATTGAACACAGAAAATAGAACTTTCTTTTATTGATTTGGGCAACTCATTACATTACAGAAGCTCAATTACAATTAGAAGATGAATCCCCTACTGGCTGCAACACATTACAACTTTCCCAACCTCAAGACTCTAGAACCTTCAGCCATCTGTAACCCCAAACTAGCTAGGGTTTCTATTTCCCCGCCTATTCTTGACTCTACACTTCTCCCCCCTTAACTCTACTATTGCCCATGGTTTCCAAAAATGGTTATTAATAGCCTTTTTGACGGCCAACCACCTAATTTTTGAAATTTGCATCTCCCTCCAAAAATAGGTCAACTTCCGGGAGCCATAACTTTTGATCTGGGAGTCTGATTGATGAACTATTTTATGTGTCAGAAAGCTTGCAGAGTGCTCTACATGATAAGAACCTGCTTTGCTAGTTTTAACCATTTTTGGGCCTGTACGGGGCCATTTAGTGCCTCAAACCTAAATTTGAATAATTTTCAGGCATTTTTAGGAAACAAAAACTTTAATATCTTTCAGCTCGCAAATGATCTTTGTGTGATTCCTTCGCCAAAGGTCTTATATTTCTATTATGTAACTTCCTATAAATTTTGACTTCAATCCATGCCCAAATGCAAACTTTCTAAAAATAGCAGGTTACTATTTTAAGCAGTTTGAAAAAATTGAAAGTTCTACATCATTATTCAGTCGATTATGGAACTAGAACCACAAATTTTGAAATACATCTTTTTTTGGGTGATGCAAGATTGCCCTTACACCACTGGATACTCCTGCATCACAGCCACTTGCTGGCCCCGGGCCCGTAGAGAGCCACTCCAAATGACAACTCTAATTACCTAGACCAATCTCATCTCATTTGACCAAATGAGGTAATCTAAAATAGACTATAACACTAAATTCTAAATTTGAAATAGTAAATATGATAAATGAGATCTACAATACAGAAGCTTTCGATGACAGTGTAGTTTTATTAAAAATAGCTGTAACGCCCCGCCCTGAACTCCTTAAAGAAATACACAATTATGCTTATAAGAAATAGGAAATTTTTTTAAAAAATGATTAAGTAACGTTAACATAACTAATTACGACATATTCTCTAAGGATTCAAGGCTGCATTACTTTACAAACCAATTAACATAATTTAACATTCATCAGTAACTGATCTAAATCCAATGTACAAATAAATAACTGATTCATATTCATCACATATGATCAAATAATATAATCCACATGATCAAATACATAACTGAAATGCTCTCCTTACACATAAGTACATCATTACATCATTACATTATGAATGATCTATTACACAAATCTGGTACAAGATTATTCACATACATCCTCATTAACTGGTACAAGTACAAATGTCTGCAACTGGGATAATACTTTTCTGCACATGAACTTCGACGAGAGTAACCAATGGATAATAAAGCTCTTCCACCCGACCATGTGGAACCCTAAGGTCCACCCCCCGAGCTAGGAGTTAACATGAGGTCCCAAATAATGACAGTCAGGTAGACAAGGACTAACATGAACAAAGGATGACCAACGCCAATACAACACATGGCAATGACAACACAACACAACTTAACTCAACTTCCAGAGGCAACACTTAACATATGTGGAGAGACCAAACAAGGAATGCTAGGTTGTAGTAGGGAGAGTGTCATCGCATGGTCCTAGCATGGGTTATCCTGACAGCCTTTCACTAGGTGCCGGCCCCCATCTATGGTTATCCTGACAGCCTCTCACTAGGCGCCGGCCCCATAGGGTGACACATGCGGAATCGACCTTCCTTTCATGAGGACAAGGAAGTCAATCATGCCGACCAGGCCTTCTCTACCCATCCTTAGTCTAAACAAGCACTACAAGCCATGGGAGAGGAATCCATTAATCTTGTTTAATGTGAAATCTACCCTTAACCCCCTAGTTCATTTTAGGTTATCACTTGATTAATCTACTTTCAACGGGTTATCCTGACTGCCACTTTGGGTGCCAGCCCCACGTTGAAAGCCACTCTCCTTCCTAACACCTAGTAAACCCCAACCACCATACAAGACATTATAACATTACTCATACATATTCACTGCAAGGTATAATTCCTCTTGCATTACAAACAGAATCAAACACTAGTTGTAATCCATTTCCTATAACATTACAACACTTTACTCTTTTACAGATTCCAGGTCTCTCCATATATCCATTACGACAAAACGGGTACAAGACAGTCACAACTAAATAAATATCTTATCTGGGGATATTATATCCACATAAAGCATTAACAACTTCCAACAAATATACTCAATTAGAATCATATGTTATAAAACACCACAACACTAGAACAACTATCCACATGTTGGTTGTACTTAAAATACGACATACAAAGCCTCTGGGACTAGAGCTTGACCACTTACAATTCGTTCTATAACGACCAAGGTGCCAATACACATCAAGTCAACTTAACTCATACAATACCATCTAAATCAGCCAATTTTCTTTATTTTTATTCTTTTAAAACAAAAATCAAATGGTTTAACCAAGTAAATTTCAACAATTTAATCTAAATATATCACTCAACTTAATTATAACATTTTAACTCACTTTCGCCTTTAAACGATAATCTAATACAAGATATATCTATAAAATAAATTGTCCTATCATATGATTTGACCACTCCAATAATGGATTTACAATAATAACATTATTATTTGTCTAACAACTTTTCAGTTTGGATTAATACCATTAATAATAATATTACTATTATTATTTTACCATGGTTTAATGAACTACATACATTTTTTCATTCCCTAATCAGCTCTAAAGTTAACGTTATATCTATGACAGTATTAAAGAAGTTTCCTAAGTAACTGGGAGAGGCTTTTTATATGCCCTAACATAAGTTTAAACAGGGTATCTTTACTATATTATCATCTTTTGTAGTGGAAAAGATGTAAAACCTGTTATTGGCTGTTTGACTATTGAAGTAGATGATATTTAAATAACCTAATGACTGAGCTGCTCTGCCCTTGTCTGGTTACACCCATGCAGCTCTTGTGATAGTAGTAACATTAAACTGTATTCTCTATTCCATCCAGATAGAATAGCCACTCAGGAAGAGCTATGATAACTATTAATGACAAATCAATTTTGACGAATAAACCGAAGGTGACTTAATAAACAGCGGTAATTTTCTCCACACAGTCCCAGCATCGAATCTAAATTCCTTAAAGTCGTGTAGATTTCCAATTGTGAAAGGTACATATTCAGAACCAAAAAGAATTATTGGAGTGCATTCCATAATGCTCAAAGTCTTAACTATATATTTTTATTTTTATTTTATTTGTTTTACTGTCCACTGTCAGTGGAAAATGTAATTCCTAACTAATGCCTAAAATAAAATGCATATATGGAGTGTATAAATGGGATGCTGTCCTAATTACAGCCATAGAATGTGCTGGGAAAAAGTGACTGTGTTTTATTGCTCACAGTACCATTTTCTTTTGAAGATAAACTATTTCCTTTATATAAATCAAAACCATCTCATTTTGTTATGACTGGCGGTTTCATCGGCAGTGTGGAGAGAAGTTATAGTTAAGACCAGTTTGCAACTTACCTGTGTGCCATATTTGTATGTCACAAAGTGACGGAAATAAAGACATCATTGCCAGTCTAATGATGAATTCACAGAATTGAAGCGGCTGAGGAAAAACAATAATTGTAGAAGAATACGCTGTTCTACAAGTGAAAGAGATGAATTGTATTTTGACCTATTGTTATACCCTAAACTTTATCATTGAGATAACAGTTAGATCTGCGGTGGTTGTGTGGTTATGAATGCATTAGCAGCTAATATACACAAAATGACGATTGGCTGGTAACAGCAATTTAGTAGAGAAGGCACGCTTTGCAGGATATGCAATCCACATAAAAAGTTGACTAAAATTTTAGGTTTCAGCATCTAGCAAATACAGGAACATAATGTTTTCAGGCATTATTCCCGCCAGATTCACTGTGAGTGCAAATAATGATCGATGCATGACAAGAATCCAAAGCAACTTAAATGATGAATCTGTTTAGACACCACAAAGTCCATTGTCTGCTAAGGATAATAGTATTCGCTCAGAGCCTAAGCAATAAGAAAAACTGAAGAAGGAAGCAATAAGCTACCAGTGTTAAGGGAAGATTGAAAATTTACAACCACAGTTCTTGTTCGATGTGAGATCATCTAATATTGGGGTTAGGTCGCAAGAATTAAAACCAAAGCCACAAAGATCGGTCAAGACAAGTTGAACACCCGATTAGAGGAAACACAAAAAGGAAGGAGCATATTGCTGAAGCAGAGAATTTACCCGTAGATCGGAAGAAAGCAATGATGTCACAAGGAATATAAGGTCACTGATGTTGCAATAGTTGTTATTGAAGGAAATCGTGGTTTAAAAGGTCTCAAGTGTCACTGGTTTAAAGGAATCGTTGATCAAAGGAAATCAAACCGATGTCCTAAAAGCTGCTATTGCCTTTTTGAAGCCGCTATAACACACGCAAGTTTTTTGAAATTTCTTTAAGAATTTGACAGAAGATAGAGAAAATACTGTATAGAATTTAGAAATTTTCCCACAGATTCAATGATCTGATAGGTGGCACATTTCTAGGCAATATGCAACAGAAGGTATAAAAATCTAATCTCTACTCCCAGCAAATCTGCTATGCTTAACTGTGTTATCATATCATGGAATGGTCGATGTGTTTCTTAGGGTTTTAACGGTGATTCAACAACAGTGGATTATATATATAACTGATCCATTGCCCATATCTGTTCTCTTTCAACAAAACTATGGTTCGATGCCATTTAGATCTAGCAGATATATATGTGCGCCCCCCAAGATAGATGCAGAAAACCTCACTCAATACCATGGTGGAATCTACTACAAGTAAATACGACTGAGAGAAGATGACAATGCCAAGAGTTTCATTGTTAAACAGAGGAGGGAAGACCAGTTGAGACGACCTCATCTGAAGAAACACTTTTCAGTTAAGGGTTTGGTGAACGGCATAAGAAAAATTCCATTTATTACAGACCCAATGATTTACATCTAAAACCGTCCAAAGAAAATATACATTTGCAGAATTGACAGAAGGTTCAGACAGAAAACCATTTAACCAAAATAATTTTGTTTGCAATTAAAGAAACAATCAATCATACAGGTCCAGATTTAGAAATTAGGCATTCAGTGGAACTTGGCTACGATGTCAGATCGACAAGTCTGTTTCAATTGCTGTAGTTCCCAGCTTCTTTTCCCAGCCTTCTTCTCTCTTCTTCCACCTGTAATCCCCCCTCTTTGCCTCTACAAGCTTCTCTTTTATAGAGTAGTCCCTTCCATCTTCCAAGGAACTCGGCACGCGATCCCGAGCATCTCCCCCCCTCTAGATATATTTTTATTTAATTTAAAGATCCCAAAAGGTTACCTTTTTTAAATATTAGCACATAATTCTAACAAAATTTAATTACTTTATAGCCGACCAACCAAATAAAATTGTAATATTACGACAATCAATAATTTTATAGCTATATTTTAATTTATTCTATTAATTAAGTTGTAAATCACAATTTACAACAAGACTACAACTACTTTATTTATTTAATATATTTATTATAAATAATTTTATATTAAATAATACAAAATTTCTTACAATCTTTATTTAACAACTATACTTCTAATAAAATAATAATTTATTTACAACAATAATTAACAACTATCGACATTATACTCAATTATCAACATTTATATTCTTTCGTATAATGATTCTAATTGAAGCACAACACTACCTTACACACATAGACACCTTCGGACCTAATTAGACTTCAAGGTGCAATATTACCTGACAGCAAGCCATGATCAAATGACAAACAATAACCACAAGGGTAAACTGACGACCAGACAACACTGACTAGGGACCTCACGTTAACTCCAACCAACTAATCCATTAGCAAAGGCATGCTCAGACCTGGTAATCAGGTGGAGTCGGTGCCTAGTACCTGCATCCTGCAGCAATGCACAGTTAACCATACAAGATATATATATCCACATGCAGTCCTATAATGAATGGAAATCGCAGTGGGGTAGGGTACTCGAGAGCGAGTAATACGACACTGTCCCATTCACGTTTATGAATAGACAATTAACTATGTTGAACAAGGTATCTGATTACTAGTCAACAACATAAAATGATCAACTATCTTCCAATCCCATATAGTGCATAACATCAAAGCATCTATAACATCTAATTCATCTATCAAGTTCCAACGCATAAAATAATAGAATCCAACATCAACAATTGTTACCATACTGATTAGGTCCATAAGGAATTAACAACATAACAAGAGATCCATCATCAATCTATCTAAGATAATGTCATAATGTCCAATACTACTAAGCAAACATCAGTCTGATAGATGACTAGTTGAGGGGCACTACAATAGCCCTTTGTTAGTTAAATCAATTGTGTAATAACTATAGTGACCCCAATTTGGTCATGCTTCACAAACATACATAGAATTGATGGGCATCTTTTTATGGAGAAACACAAAATGCGAATATAGCCAGCCTATTACAGCCTCAGTCCTGTCAAGGGAAAAAAGATGTCAAGTATGTAAAGTGCTTATAGAAAGTTTCACTTTCACCCATTTGCAAACTGTGTCAGCATTTGATGTTTCTAGGTAACATTATAATCATTTATGCTGAAAGGCATATGGGTTTAGGTACTATAGTTTCTAGACATGTTTGTACTTTGGGTTTCCATTAAAGTTATTATAAAGCAAAGGCAATAGATCAAGTCAAACACAAACACTTAATTCAAATAATATTTATAAATATAAATATTTGTTTATTCAATCACCACGTGAATAAAATGTAACTATTTAGTATCATCCTCTTTATTGTCCACAACCCTATGGTTAAGTGGTAAATAAGAGTAACTATTTAGGGACCATAGGAGGTATTTTAATCAAAGACATGACATTAGGCCATCCTGATCCCTGGGTGAAAGCCTATGATCCAACAAGAACCCCTCCTGTATCAATGAAGGTAGGAGAGAAGATAGGAGAGGAGACTTTGTATACAATTCATGTAAGTCAAGAACTCAGAACTTTGCACTTGTGAAAATTGGTCCTTGGCATTACCATCTCACCTAGTTAGAGCCATATGCTCACTCATTATAATTCATTTCTTCAAATTAAAAATAGGGATACCCAGATCGTATTCCTTTCTTTGGAACATATTCAATGGATATTGAAGACATGCTGCCCAACAGTGGGGGAGCTATTCAAAAGAATATGCAAAAGATGGCAGTCTATAAAGATGAGAATGGGGTGGTTCATAAATTCTCAGGTAACTCTTACCAAAACCCCTTTAACAAAAAAATTATAAACCAAAACCACATGATCTTTCTTTGAAACCCCCCTATCTAACGGATTAAGGAAATAGTTCTACAAATTAAAATAATTTCAAGAATAGAGGTGATGTAAATATCTTGCATTTGAATGAATTCTGGCATATTTGGTTTTAAGGGCAACAATGGAGAGTCAATTTTTCTATGGTTATAGAAATTGCAGCAAACAGTTTTAAGTTTTTGTACTGGAAAAACAGAGAACTGAGGTAAATACCTCAAACTATTCATACCCCCCTTCTGGACACCTCCGGTCTTGCAAAATGAAAATCTTTCCTAGGTTATACACTGCCTCTTCAGCTCGCAGTAGTTGACTTTCTCCAGACTCTCCATATCCTCTCCAAGAATTCTCTTTTCTTTTTTTTCTTGCTATCTTTTTCCAGCATTGATTGTTCTAGGGAAGGCAAATATATATAAATAATTTGATGAATACGTGGGAGCAATTATCTGCTTGCCCCTCGTGACCGCCATAGCCCAAGCAAACCCTTTCTTCTCTGTCAAAGGCCTCCTCTGCATTCCTCTGTGTTCTGTTATCTCTCCTCAAAAATAGAGATTATTTTCTCTTTTCTTAGAGATTGAATTTCTATTTTTCAACTCCTACATTTCTAGTTGTAGGTGTCTCCTAAAAAAAACTCGCCCAAATAGTGGTTTTTTCTTCTTTCACAAATAAAGACCCTTTCTTTTGTCTTCCTTTGATCTCCGTTTTGATGTGCTCATCCAGCCAGGACCAAACCCCAATTTGCTCACCCACCACACCAGATATTTTCACTGCATTTATTCCTTTCCAACCTCCCTCCCAGCCATCGTATCACATCGAGAAGAGATTCCAATAAAATATCTTTAAAAAAATGACTTATCTTTTTGACTCCTACGTTGAAGATATTTCTCTCCGCATTAACCTTATCTACCACCTTACCATGCCACGAAGATATTTTCTTGGCTGCATTAAACTCATACACCCACTTTTCTTATCTTCCTGTGTCCTTTCAAGAGCCAACGCAACAAATAGGGAGGTTGTTACACACACATTTTTTTAAAATCATGCAAGTTTATTTTAGACCAATGACAACCCATTTCGTTATTATCATTAGTGTTCCTTTGGATTTCCAAAATAGAGGGACACATGGAAAAATTTATAATAATATATTAATATAAATAATAATAAATATAATAATATAATATCGGAGTTGGCAATCATTTATATCCTACCACTCAATCATTCCTATTTGTGCAAGTCTCCAAATTTAGAAGGTGTAGATTTGCTATTGACATGTCTAGTGCTTGGATTAACAAGGTTAGACCAGAGAGGTTTACTCCATAGAAGCAGTTGAAGAGAGTCGAGCACCTCCTCAGGATAATAGTCCCCATCGAAACGAAATAAAAGCCAAACTGTGGATCATCAGAAATGAAGAAATGTTAGGAGTTTGGAAATTAACCCATCACACCAAATTCAATCCACAAAGCTTGGATTGCATTCCTGCCAACTGAACAAAACAAAAAAGTATCCTTCTCCCATTATGTGCCCTAATGATGTAACTATGGTTTAGCGCTATTTTTTTCTTTGACGGCAAAAAAGTTAAAAATTATTTGAAGTAGAGATAGCTTAGCATGAGAAGGGGTGTCCTTGGGATGTTTTGTCCCCGTCCTCACCTTCCCCATTTTGATAAACCCTTGAAAAACAAGGGGACACATCCCCAAAATACACTGGTTATTATTTGACTGCAAAATAGATCTAATTATTACAACCAACCACGAACGCACAGTAATAAACATACTTTTAAATTTTGTTAGAAAAATATAATAAAATTTAATATTCAACAATTAATCAACTTAAATACCAAAATATAAATCTATATTATTAAATTAAAAAATAGCATTGCAAACTTCAAAAAATAATTTCTAAATCTTACTTTAGAAATGAAAAATAATAATTTTCAAATATATCTAAAGTACGTCGAGAGATATCCTTCTCGAGGCACTTATTCCACCTATGTGAGGTATATTGATTAACAAATAGGTGCCTCAAGAAGGATATCTCTAGGCGTACTTTAGATATATATTTTTTTAATATAGGTATGCTAGTAGTATCTGCAGCCGCAAGACTAATTACAACTATATTATATAATTATAAAATTATTATAATTATATAATATAATATTATAATATAGATTAGATATATTATTATAATATATTGTATAATAATTATAATTATATATTATATTATATGAAAAATATATAATATACTTATATTTTATTAATTATATAATATAATATATTATTATAATTATATATCTAACTTATATTATAATATTAGGGTTATGGTTTTAATCTAATTAGGGTTATCATTATGTTCATAGAAATATATGCTAAGTGTAATCTATAGATCAAATAACTTGTCATAATTAGAGCTAGAGTTGGGGTTTGAATGAAGATTACATTCAAGATTAGGATTTTGTTTAGAGATTGGGTTAGGGTTAGATATAGAATTATGATTATAATAACTCTAATTTTATCCCTAACCCTAACCCTAACTCTATCTTTATCATTTTAACCCTAACCCTAACCCTAATTCTAACTCTGGAAACCCTAATTCTAACCTTAACCCATCCTAATTTTGATCATAATTCCAACCCTAATTATTTTTCTAATTGTAATAATAACCCTAACCCTAATTCCAACCCTAATCCAAATAGTAATTTAAATCATAATTATAATTGTAACCGTAACCCTAACCTTAATCCTAACACTAATGATAACATAACTCTAATTGTAACCCTAACAATAACCTAATTCTATTCTAAATTTGAACTGTAACTCTAATCCCTACTCTAATTATATCCATAACCCTAATTTTGAACTGGTCATAATTATATCACTATCCCTAACCCTAAGAATTTCTTTTGTTATAAATATTTTCCATTGTTGTAAACCTAATTATAAACATAATCCTTAACCCTAACTATAATTCTATCTGAAATACTATTTCTTTCTCTATCCCTAACTCAATCCCTAACTCTAACCCTAATTCTAACTATAATTGTAACCAAATCCATAATAATATCCCTAAACCTAATTGTAAACCCAACTCTTTGGTTATATATACTTTGATTGTAACCCTAATTCTATTTGTAAACCTAACCCTAACCCTAACCCTAATTTTATCCCTAACCCTAATTCTAAACCTAACCCTAATTCTGACCCTAAGAATAACCCCAACCCTAATTCTGACCCTAATTCTCATTGTAATTGTAACCCATTTTTAAACTATAACCTGAATTCTAATTATAATTCTACCCCTAATCCAAACCCTATTTTTATCTACAATTCAAACCCTAACCCTAAACCTAATTATAACCCTAAGCATAATCTTAATACTAACCTTTACCCTAATTGAACTCTAACCCTAACCCTATTCGTAATTCTAATCATAACCCTAATTTTACCCTACCTATATCCCTAATTTTTAATCTAACAATAACCCTAATTCTAACCCTTACTTTAATCTTAATTCTAACCCTAATTCTATCCTAAATTTGACCTATAATCCTAACCCTAATTGTATCACTAACCTTAAATTTTATATGCTTAACCATAACCCCAATTTAATTCTAACCCCAATCCTAACCCAAATTCTAAAGATATAACCCTTTCCCTAAATATAATTGTAACCCTAACCCTAATTGTATCCCTAATACTAACCCTAATTCTAATTCTAATTCTAACCTTAATTCTAACCTTAAAGCGTAAAATAATTGAATTGCATAGTTAAATAAAAAATAAGGATGACCTCTTTACTTAAATGTTGTTTTTGTTCACTACCCTCAGTATAGACCTCTAAGTAGCCTTTTTAAAAATAGTATGAAGTATGTAACTTCAAGCCTTTATGAATCTATAAGTTATTCTATCTAAATTATTTATGCCTTAAGTGAGGAAGTTATTTTATCTCTTTTCAATAGTTGGAAGTAGGTAAAGTATTAGATGCTTAGTTATATAATAAAACTGCTACCTCTAGTTTTACCTTTTCAGGACTTGTTTTGTAATTCTCTACTCATATTTTTATATCTTTGAAATTTTATTAAATCATGATAAGATTAATACCAACTAATGTATCAAGTAATCTTGTCTCATTAATACCAAGTAATTATGTCTACTTGCCCTTTAAACTAAATATTATAATTATATGATTAGTTTATATTGACAAATTTTTGTATGTAGTATGATCTATATTTGCTCTTTAAAGGACTTTCTCATATTCTAGTTTTTATGAGCATTTATTAAAAAATCTTAATCTAACCTTTTACACAAACTAATATACATTATTATTTAAAAATAAAATAATCATGTATTAAGCCTACATATAATTTAATTTAGAAATGGAAATATATATAATTATAGTTTTATTTTTAAAAATTAAGACATAATTTGAAAGATTAATATGATATTTTAATATCAAGATTCAATAATCTAAAACCAAAAATTTCTTCATAAATTATTTATGTAAAGTACGTCAAATATAAAAGTTAAGGATAATAACCCTTCACACAAACTAAAACCTAATTCAAAATAGAGACAAAAACATCAATCCTTCATGAACTCAGCAACAATCTTGGAACAGTGAGCAACTACATGCTTTGCAAGCTCTTGAGGAAGACAAACCCTCACACTGTCTGAATCTCTCTAATGTTGATGATATTTTTTTTGTTGTAGTGAGCAAATTTGGCTACCTCTGTTGCAATTTTCTCAAACATCTCATTGATAAACTTGTCCATAATTACCATAGCTTTGCTTGAAATATTGATATCTGAGTGCACTTGTTTGAGAGTTTTAAACAAGTAGATCTTAAAGATCCACTTATTCATTTTTATTAATTTTTTTTACAGATTTTTCAATCATGATCTCCTTCTCCTTCACAATGAGCCTCTTCTCTGTCCTTTTTGCCATCGATAAACACTACAAAAATCATATTGTAAAATTACAAATTAAATCTAAGTTAAGTTAAAAATAAAATTATAAACTCTAAACAAATTATCAACACATCATATAAAATATTGGCACCTTAATTTCCACCTTTAAATATTAATAACCCTTATTAAAAAATACATAGCCATTAATTTTTCATATAAAATACTTGCACCTTAATTTCCACCTTTAAATATTAATAATCCTTATTAAAAAATACATAGCCAATAATTTTTGAAGTAGCTTCTTTTTATTAGTACTTGTTAATTTTAAATCCTTGCATTTAAATTTACAATATAAGTGCAAACCTATAACAAATAAATCTATTTAATTTTACTTTAATTAAAATGACCCATGAAACCAAGAAATGAATTAAGTATTTCACAAGGATTTAAATAAAAAATAAATTAAATTTTAAATAATGTAATATATGCACTCTAATTTAAATAATTGTAATATGTGAAAGTAATTTTTTTGAATAACCCTAAAATAGCATATAAATCCTATTGGTTTTCCTATTCTTTCCATTTGTTATTTTTTTAGCATACTTCTTCAATTTTATTTTATTTTGATTTCTCTTTTAAATAATTACATTTACATTTAAATTAAAATATAAATACTACTCTATTATAAATTTAAATTAAATGACACATGCAAATCCACCAATTAAGGAGTCTATTTTCTACAATGTAGGGATATGGTTGCTTAATAAAAATGAATAAAGTAATTCTTTTCCTATTTGTAAGGATATGTTTACTTAATAAAATAAAAGAAAGTTCTTTTTTATATAAAACCTATTGTTTTTTCTAATTCTTTTCAAAATAAATCATGTATAAGACCCACAATCCTATTAAACATAACTATAAATTTTAAAATAAATATTGTATACTTTAATATTAAATTCATTATTATTATTTTAACATATTATATGCAACTATTCTAATAACAACATAACCTATAACCTATACTTTGTTTAAAATATAGCTTAAAACTTATTCTATACAAAACCTCTACTAATAATCATATTAATTTGATATATATTATATACACCATATATGTTTTACCTAGCATTATTAATTTTTGATTTAACTAAGTGATGCTTAAACATTTAACTTTAACCACTGTACACTAATTTAATTTTAAATTCACAATTATAAAACAAGTTTGTATTTTAAACATCATACAAAATATTTCCTAAAATTCTAATTTAACTACTCCACATTAATTTAATTTTAAGTGAGATAAAATAGGGAGATGTGGAGCTCTAATTTTAGTAAATATTAAAACTTACTAAAATGATATAAAAAACGTATAAAAACTCTAGTTTTACACTACCTTGTTTTAATTTTCTCCATTATTGTTTTTTTTTTAACTCAAATTTTCTGGGTGTGCATGGAGGGTTGCTCTCAAATTTCTTTTTCTTGGTCTGCATTCCATTATTATTATTTTTTTCAGGTGACTCAAATTTTCTTGGTGTGCATGGAGGGTTGCTCTCAAATTTCTTCTTCTTGGTGTGCATGGAGGGTTGCTCTCAAATTTTATTGTTTAGTTGTACATCTGTCATTTTTATTGCAGCTGCAGGATTCATCAGGAAGATGGTATGCATGTAGGTGCTAAGAGGAAGATGGTATGCATGTAGGGTACAAAAGATTGCAAA
The DNA here is from genome assembly GCA_027924645.1 of Cunninghamia lanceolata. NCBI lineage: Eukaryota > Viridiplantae > Streptophyta > Pinopsida > Cupressales > Cupressaceae > Cunninghamia > Cunninghamia lanceolata. The sequence goes on along the minus strand of BSBN01000749.1, from coordinate 2,447,642 downwards.
AAAATCTAAGATCTAGAAACCTCAATTTTCTTAGTGGGGTTTACATATCATATATGATGTCACAAGATCTACATGGTTAAATTATTAAAATAGATTTAATAAATTAAGGGTATATAAAAACCAAAATTTGGCTAGCGCATGAAAGAGGATTTTCTCCCTTTGGTTGGAAATTTTTATCTTTTATGAACTCTTCTCCAAGTTCACTTTTTTATAGGTTCACCGATTTGGCGATTCGCCGACAACAGGTAGGGTTAACAGACTTTCACCAAAACTTGGCTAAGACATGAAGGGGGAAAAGAATGCCTTTCTTGGTAAAAAGCTCAAAGTGTGAACTTGAGGCAAAGTTCATAATCTCACTGTTTCATTGACTGGGCGATTCCTTGATAAAGGGAAGACAAGGGAGGAGACATGGAAATTTGGCTAAGTTAAAAGTATGCAAGGAAGGCCCTCTGTTGGCAAAGTTCACAAATCGTGAACTTTCCTCAAGGTTCAAAATCTCCATGGTACACCGACAGAGACTTTTGTTGACAAGGCAAAGAAGACAAAGATGGCTGGGTTCTGAAATGAAGGGGATCGCTGATAAAGAAAAAGGCACAAAAATTGCCTAAGGCATGAAAGGGGAAATGTTTTCCTTTATCGGCAAAGTGCAAAAATGTGAACTCTTCTCCAAGGTTTGAAAATGAGAAAGTTCACTGATGCGGCATTTTGCCAATGAGGCAATGATGGGCCAACAAGGGGAAAAATCAACTAAGGCATAGAAAGAAAGTTTTCCTTTGTCAGGAAATCTGCAAGAGGCTGAACCAATGAAATAGTTCAGACTGGCGAGAGTTCGTTGACATGCGACTTTTGCCGATAAAAGGAAAAAAGTATAGTAGAGAAGGAACAATTGGCATGGTTCAGCAAAGTCAAGTTTTGCCGATAGGGAAGCATGATTCAACAAGGCCTAATTTTCCCAACAAAGGAAGGATGCAAAGCATAAATTGTCTAAGGAAAGTTCAGTTCAAAGATTGGAGAGTTCACCAATAAGGGCAAAAATGGCTAAGGGAAAGGCATATCAATGAATCGACTAATGAGGGAACTTGTCAGCTAGTTTAGAGTTTCTCAAATTCACTAACAAGGTGATTAGCCAATAAATGAATGGAAAGGACGAGTTTAGGAAACAAATAGTTTGCCAATAGAGCAGGAAAGTCAAAAAGCAAGTAAGGTTGAAGAAGCTACAAAATCTCCAATAAGGCTAAAATGAGCCAAATGAAATTTGGCAAGAGGTGCTTTTGCCGACAAGGCAAAAGATGCTAAAGGTTTAGTTCAAAAAGAGTGGAAATTTGTTGATAAAGCAAGTAGGAAGAAGTTAGAAATAGTTTGGCAAGATAGACATTCACTGATAAGGCAAAATTGTGCCAAGGAGATAAAAGATAAAGCAAAGGAAGGTTTAGCAAATGCAAAATTTGCCGATAAGGACAAAATGAACCAAATGAATGCAATTCAGTAGAGAGCAGATTTTCTAGCTAAAGGCACAAATATAGAGCCCGATAGTTTTGTAAGCAGCAAATTTACCAATCAAAAGAAAAATTTAGGTAATTCAGAAGAAGGGAATTCGCCTAGCATGATTAATGCAGAGATGTCATAAGACTAAAATGTACAACATGTTGAATTGTTGTAAAAGCTTGCCTCTCCCTAAATCACACCATTTTTTAGGGAGATGTACTAGTATTAAATTTTTGTAGGCCAGGGCCGAATGAGAGTGGATGGAATAGTGAAATTCTTTAATGCTAGAGTACAAATGCAACTACAAAGTAGATTTTCAAGGATAAAACAAGACTTTCTACATTCCCTCTTAAATGTGCCTACCACCCATTCATGCAAATGATCTATTTTGTAGGCATGCAGGCTTGTAAGGGGCATGGCCTCATCTGAGTTCACAGGTTTTTTAGTAGATCTTCAGGGTCAAAAATTTAATAGAAGCATGAGCTATCCTAGGCAATTGACCAGTTCTAGCGTCCACTGTAGTAGAAAAAAATGAAATCTTATAAATACATTTGAATACAATGTATTTATGTTAGCTAGTCTTCTAGGCTATTGCAGGTTAGATAATTCTTGTAACCAGTCCTCTATAGTGCAATTATAAGAACCAATTAGATCTGATGGATTGTGCTCTTCTGCTAAGCCTCTCATGTCTCCAATTGATAGTTCAACTATGAATGCAATTGACTATTCTGTGTCTATTTCTTTTGCATATTCTCTCTTTTGTAATGGTTATTTGACCTCTATAATAAATACAAACTAATATTTTTGCCTCTCATTATTCTTGCATTGTGTCTACTTTTGATTAGTGTGAGCTGTGTAATGTGGACAAAATAGTCCCTTTCATATTGTAAAGTCAGAAAATGTCCCCTTGGGGGATTTTCTCTACATTTAGGACATTTTACATCATATTTTGACATCTCGATGAAATGAGCCCTAAGTTTCATGATGTTGATGTCAGGGTAAAAGCACAAAGTTTTGTCACACTTTTATAAAGGAAACAGCTAACGCTGATCCAACTTTTAAACTTGAATGACTAAAAAGTGACATATATGTTTTAAATTTTGAAATGATGTAAACTAATAAAATATTTATTTTTAGTATATTTTATGTTTGTATTTTTTGAAAAAATTTTAAAAAATATTTGAATATAGTTTTTAATAAGTTGACACTATAATTTAGTTGCTGATAAAATGCTAAAAAATGAAGTTACATGAGATGTCAATCTTTATATAGTAAATTTTTTTTTTTCAATTTTTTTGTGTGTATTTATAACTTGAAACTTTAGTTCATGCATATATATTTTTTCCAATTGTGATAAATAGATATTTTTAAATAAATAATAAAATGTGCGTGTATTAAAACGTAGTTGTTTCCATTCGACGTCAACTTTCATATTAATTATTTATCTAAAATAGAAAAAAAATTATACCATCTTGATATAGATTCTTTTATCTAGTGCATCATATTTTTTTCAATTGTTTTTAATAAGTTTTACTATTTTTGCTTGACATGGTAATCGACCTAATGTTTTGTGTTGATAACCTACTTTTAGTAAAAATAGAAAGAAAAATATAAATAAAAATTAAACTATTAAAATATATATATTTTTGAAAACTAAACTTATAGATCTACAAAAGGGTATTTTTATATTTTTCAAAAAATATTATTTACACGACTAGAAGTTGTTGAAATATCAAGTTTTTCAAATAATTTTATTTTTTTGGTAAATTGGCCTCATAGTGGTGCTACATATGCATTTAGCCAACAATTTCAGTTAGAAACGTTATGGACATATCTAACTTAGCTAAAATGAATCTTACAAGATCATATGTTTGACCAAAATTGATTTTTAGTTAGAAATACTTAAATTCACTTGTGCTGTTAAGTTGGCTGAAAGTGTGACACAGCTTTGTGCTTTTACGTGACAAATGGGACCTAGGGGGATTCCTTGAACCTAACCCTGACCAAAATAGGGGGGAGGACTTGGGTGCCCGTGCCCTAGTCTGTAATGTCCCCTTCTAGCAAGCCATAATTTTCGCAACCTTGCAAACAATTCCAACTTGTAAAAGAGTACATTAGAATCCAATTCTTCTATTTCAATCATAATAAACCATAAGAAATCTTAACTTCAACTTTATAAATATAAATCGTATGTATTATGCTTTCACTATAACTATCACACATATCAATTGAGAGAGTTATACTTAGGTCTACATGTCCATCAATTCACTTTCCCACGGGAGAGGGCCTATAGGAGGTACAATCATGGGGTCCATATGCGATTCCTTTGACTTGGAGACCAACCCAAATCAAAGGCCCATCCCTTATCCATTGTCCCATGGGGTCCCTTTGACCAACATGAGACAATGGGAAGCTTATCCTCATGGGGTCCTATAGACCAACATTAAGATAAGGCCTATTGGGTCTTTAGCCTGGAAGGTTCTCTTGACCATCTCAGGCATCAACCAAAGTACCATGTTGCATTGCCTCCTTTCCCTTTGTCTTGATCCTTGGGATATTGATTGATGGGCCATGAGCCTCTATTTCTCATCTCTCTTTCACAATTAACTTATCATATCTCTTTCTTAAACTCATTTCATATGTTTGTGTAATACAATCATTTATCTATCTACTCTAGATTTCATATCCATGATGATAATGCATATAAATATACTATATCAATTATATGTTCCATCTCAATTGATTGCTTTCCTAATCAATATAATGTAATGCATTCTATAAGCTAGTCATATCTTATCTCATGTCATACAGTTCTATCATTTACCAATGTAACATTGAGTAATGCACTTGCAACTATATATTACTTATTGACATATGAATGAGCAAATGCATATATTCAGAAATTGGCTTAAAGATATATTTATAAGTCCAACATATAACAGAGATTCCATACTTTTAATTGTAGGCTAATTTAATATGCAGCTGATTGCTGTTGGTGCTAATATGATATGATTTCCTTGTGGATGCTGAGAGGATTACCATTCATTGTGAATATTCTGTTATTGTGTTCTATTATGTTATTCAGATGAGATCCGATTGTTCACATCTTCCTATGACTACCCATTCCTTTTCATTCCATTCCTAATTTTTTTCCCCCCGAATTACGTTATTATATGTTCCTTTAATATTGTGTGAGGAGTCACTTTCCCCCAACGGTTGCCATTGATTCAAAACCATTCACTGCCATATAAGAAAGTGTGATAATAATAATAATTGTTATCTTATTGTCTTTTACAAATTCTTAAAGTGATCACAGCTTATGGAATACTCAACAATCGCGGGTTTTGATAATTAGCATACCCTCATTGCTACATTAATATTTCAATTTATTCGCTGCCATAGGATTTCATTAGTAATCGCTGACTATGTCTAATTAACATGTCAGTATAAGCAACGTGGGTATTCTAAAATAGGGTTTGTCTTATTCCCTTCATTAACTCTTTATAATTATATGTATATATAACATATTTATTATATTCATTATATTATTATAATAATTTATAATATATTTATTATATTATTATAATAAATGATTATAATAATATCTCTCATCTGTATTTATTTTTATTTATATATTTATAACAATATTTATATTATTATTTAAATATGTAAACATATTATATTGTAATTATAATAATAATATCAATATTGATTATTTATTTTTGTATTTATATTATCATTTATAAATGCCATAAATACAAAAATATTTATAAAATAATATTATTTAATATTATTGTTTACATTCACAATTGACGATGACAACATTATATTTGACAGAAATGATCATGACGTTTAAATCTTTAATTTAAACAATGCCTTAATGTCGGGATATGACATAGTCCTACCCTATTTTGGGTCAGTCCCAAATTTTTAGTGTCATTTTGTGACCGTTATTTGGGTCCTATGCTGACACAGTAAGTTTAAATTACAAAATTCTTGGCGGGAGTGTTTGTAGTTGCATATATAAGCATGTTTAGGCATTCATTTGTAAACTTGATGATTATTGTGATCTTTTGGGCATCCTAAAGGTGATTCAAGGCATTCATTATGTAGCAAGAGCAGATTTGTGTTGTCCATGTGTTTTGTATTTGCAAATTTGAGCAATCATTTCCTTATGGCATGAAGAGCTTCTTCCTCCCATGAGATCTTCACTACAAGGTGACATCATTTATCATTTGATTTTTACCTTTGCCTCACAAGGGCACACACTTTCTATCTTACAATGGTGTTTGAAAGACTTGAATGTCTCTCCAGGGCTTGACTGAGGCAAGCCTCTAAACACCACAACCCCCTCTCAAAGTTTCTATGATTGCAAGTTACAAGATGAAGATACAGGAAAGGTGGAGTTACAGGAGGGTACTACAGAGTGTTGGATTTGTAGATCAGAGTTAAAATAGCACCCTGGACTTGGGCACCCGCTCTTTAGTCTTCTAGATTTCACAACAAAGAAATATCTTACAACAGGAACAAGTTGCAGACTAAGTTCTCAGATCCTGACAAAAGGCATGGCACTAGACTAGAGTGCCCGCTCTTTAGTCCCCGAATGTTCCGCTTTCAAACCCTGAAAATAGGTGCATAGTTATCTATCATTTTACATCTTTTTGTAGCAAAATTTTTTGAGATTCATTCATTTGCTTTTGTATTTGCATAATTAGGGTTTTGAGCTATAATTGAGCATAATGGAGCATAATTGGTAATCATATCACACAAATCCAAGTTTCTCTACATTCCTAGTGACCGAGGGTATGACAGTGCATTGCCACTCGACCCAAAGTCCTTGAATGAAAGGGTGAAAGGAGGATACACACACTAAACTATCAAAAACTAATCATCCAAATTTTACCCTTTACATTTTGGTGAACCCATGTTGTTGGACTTGTCTGCATCCTACTGAGTGTTTTGCTTCATATTTTCTTTGATTTCATTCATTCATAGTATCATTCATCTTATTGCATTGGAAAACTTACAAAAAAATTAAAAAAATAGAAAATTTTAAAAAATTTGCATTCTACGGTTTCTATTTTGCAACAATTAATGTGAATTTCATCAAATTTCTAATTTTTGCATTATATCTGAGTTAAATTGTAGAAAATTACAAAAATTCAATAGCTTTCATTGCATTTTCATCATAAAATTGCTAGGGTTTTGTTAAAAATTATGAATTTTTTGTATAACCTTGTAATTCCAAAATCTAGGGTTTGTAGGAAAAATCTTGTTTCAGATTTTATACTGATCTTGGACACTCATTAAAATTTTTACTTGGATTTAGTGTTGCATTTTAGTGTAAACTTGCATTTAGATCTCAAAATATTTGCATTTTTACATAGAAAATTTCGACAAAAAAACTAGCATTTTCATTGATTTTTCACTAGATTTGCACTTGCATTTTGCATCTTAGGACTTGGAAATCATTTTTAGATTTGAGTGCATTTAATTTTCATCATAAATCAGCTTTCAAAACATTCATATAGCATTTTACATTAAGATCTCGCACCTAGGGCTTGAAAAACCTTGACTTTCACTAGATTTGGCCTTATCGGCTCTCTAGATTTGCACTATAGACATGTTGTAAATAATATTTTTGAACTAATTGGCTCATAATAGGGTTATTATCTTCCAGCCCTTCTAAAATTCTTTACAACACCTTTTTATGAGCCTCTTGTATTAAAATTTTGGCAAAAAATTACACATTTTTGCTATATTTGACCTAGGGTTTGACCTAGTTTGCACCTCAAGCGTGTTGTAAATTATTTTATGATTCTAGGTGACTGATATCATTGCTATTATTTTTTACACCTCATAAAATTCCTTACAACACCTCTTTCATTAGGTCTTGGGATTGAAAAACTATGAAAATTTGCATATTTTAGGGCATTTTCGTTAGGTTTTGGATTTTTCATCATTATAGATTTGCATCAAAAGTGTGTTGTAAATGGTTTATTATTTCATTGGACTTAAAATAGACATATTATTTTCTGCCCCTGATAAAAATCGTTACAACACTTTTTCTTTCATATATTTGCATTGAAAATGTATAAAAAATCAAGCATTTTAGGTCCTCACACATAGTTTTGCACTTGTCTTTTGCATAAATTTTGAAAAGCTTTAAAAATCTTATTTTGAATTGATGTTACAAGACATTTCACCATTGTATATTCATCTCATTACTCTATGGTATCTTTACATGCATATATCAAAAACTTCGAGAGTTTCTACAAATTTCTTAATATGAATCCTCATGTTCTCACTTACTTACAAGCTATGTATTACAAGGATATATTTAAATGCACTTGATTTGAAATCTTTGACTATGTATCTGATTATGACAACTTCACATCTCTTATGAATACATACCCTTGGACCTAGTAGAAGATTTGACGAAACACACTAAGAATGATGAAAGTGAAAGTTCTCTTATTGCTTTGGATTTAATAGCTAAAACATGTGATGATGACATAGAAAATGATTCCTCCTATGAGGATATACTAGCACAAGAGGATGAAATCATTTACACATTCTTGAACATCACCCTACCCTCTTTGGAAAATGAAACATTAGTGGATAAAGAGCTCCCTTTCAAGAAAGATTCTTCGTGGGTGGAAAAAGACTATTCACCTAATGATCATTTGGTGCATGAGACCTCTATGGATAATCCATTAGACCTTCCACATTTGATTGAAAACTCAAGAACCTTCGATGAGAAGACTATGGATAGCTCTAGTCTACCTAACAATACAATACCTTCTTCTCATCCCGTTGCTCTCCCTGGCCAAGATGTAGAATTAGTGGATGAGAAAAGGTCTCTCACATAAATCCTCTAGGGATGGATGTTGGGTGTAATCAAGAGAAAAACAATGTTAATTTAATATTTACTAATAGACTTTGTAGCAATATTCCTAAGATGATTGTTTGAGGGACACCTAGTGCACCCTCTTGCTTAAAACTGGTGATTACAGTTCAAGGTAAACCTCCCAATGACATCTTCAACTACACAAAGAAAATTACTCAAAGAAATTAGGGTGTTCAAAATATGATTTCTCACACATACAACACATGTAATAACAAGAAAAGTAATCAAGAACCTCATGTGCCTATATCCCTCTCAGTTTCTCAACCTATGCTTCCTCCACCACCTTGTCTTACTCATAAAAGTGGTCAAGAGTATGATCTTGTTGAAAAGCTTCGTACTACTCCAGCTAAGAAGTCTCTTTGGGATTTAATACAAACATCACCTACATACCATGGAATCCTTAAAGAAGCTTTACAAAAGGTGATTGTCCCACCTACTGCTAAGCCTAATGATGTAGCAGCCGTATTGGATAGTATGCATGCGACAAAAATGGATATACTCTTTCAACCATATGAATTACCATCAATTGAAGTTCAAAACTAATATGATCCTCTTGTAATCTTTGTCACAATAAATAAAACATTGGTACAATTGACAATGGATCGGCTCTTAATGTTTGTAGCATTGACCTACTACACAAAATCAAGGCTAACACATCACAAATCAAACTAGATGGCATTAGCATTTGTGGCTTTGATAATGTTGGATGATAATCCATGTCAGACACTATAACTCTACCTATACAAGTAGGATATGTGATTGTGCCTACCCTAATTCATGTCATGCCTTGTTCTTTATCTTACAACACGATTCTTGGTAGACCCTGGATCCATGCATTAGGGGCAGTTCCTTCTCCTTTACATTGTTCAATTAAATTTATATTCAAAGGTAAACTCCATATTATTCATGCTGATTCTGAACCGGATAACTATTTACATATTGAAATGTAAAAACCAGTTTACAATCATATGAGCTTAAACAATTTGCAAGGCGATCCATCAATGTCTCTTACCATGGATAATGTTGTGTCAGACTCTCAACCATTGAATGCACTCTTTGGTGATGATTGGGGCTCATTAGATTTTAATCCTTACAGTATAGGGGAATATAAAATTAATAGTCTTGACACATCAAAAGTAGCATCAATCTCACCTAAGCAATCTTTTGAAGCACCTAAGAAGCCTAAAGTCCCCTTGGTAGAAAATAAAAACAATACTCTCACTTATACCACAAACTACAAGACCTATGAGGCTTCACTATCCCATGAAGATATGACATCGCTCTATGGTCGAGGATTTAAAATCCTTTATAAAAATTGTGACTATCTAGGTAAGGGATGTGGTGTAAATCAACAAGGAATTCGAGTACCTATAGAATCCGCTTCAACACATTAGTCAAGCGGCATTGGATATAATCCTTTTAAAGAAAAGAAAGCCACCCATCATCCTAAACTTAATATTAATGCAATATCAACAAGACCAAAACAACATGACAGATATCCTAGATATGTATGTTCTTAACGATGGTATTACTAGGTAAGTATCTCCAACCCTTTATCTCTCTCGTGATGTGGTATGTGTTGTTTAGGCCTCCTGGGATGACCCTTGATTCTCTTGTAAGGTCCGGAATACTAGGAGACCACCTCTATTGTGACCTTCTTCTATTTGTATCATCATTCTTTTATATTTCTTCTCTCTCTAATTTCATCACTATGTGTTGTGTCTTATGGACATAGCATTGCGGTTAGTGAATCAGGGGCATCCTCCTACATATTGTCTCTAAGACACTTGTTTCTCCTCTGTTATTTATTGTTTCCCTTCTTCTAGTGTTTCTATGTAGCGGGTGGATGATGAAAAATATTTATACTGATGCAGACCTAACATCCCTTCAGTGAGAAATAAAAAATTGGACTTAGTTCCTAATATGACGATGGGGTTGTAATATATTATCCAACACTTGGCTAGTAGAAGCACTCCATGCTTTCTGCGTAGTGATTTTGATGATATTTTTATCTCACTTACAAACTATAAGAATACTGTTGCTCCGTGCACTTTGTTTGTCTTTGAATCTCACCTTAGTGACACTTGGTTCTGAGATTTTTGTGATATAGCCCCATGGTTATCCTCGATCTCTGAATTTGTAGTATAACTTTGGCTCTTTGTGTGATTAATCATATACATTGATGTTGTTGTTTATCATTATTATGGACACTGACATGTTTCTTGCAAGGATGTGTTTCTGGGAACATTTGGTGATCGTAAAGTACATGTCACCTTTGGGAGGCATGGGCTTTGTGAAAGTTTGTGTTCCCTTGTGTGTTTTCTTCCTACCTTAACATGCTTGATATCAATGCGTGATATCAACCACCTTAAGGTGGGGGCATATATAAGGTAAGCTATTTGTTGTAGATGTTAGCAATGTATTTGTCCTTAGGTGTAGTTTAAAGAATAGTGGTGATGAGTCCCTCCTGCACTTTGAGTTTGTTTACAATCAATAAATTAATCATCTTAAGCCCTCTGTGGAGGCAGGGGTGGTGTATCTCTTGTAAAGAGTGCCCATCCTGTCATTTTCAAAAAGTCCTCTGTGTAGGTGGGGAGTGGTTCTATGACTAACTCAACCCTTAAGCGTGTCTTTGGTGATTGTTGTGGCGAAGCCAAATCGTCGATGTGTGCCTGTAATGTGCCTGAGATGGTGATGAGCCTAGAAATAGGAACACTCCATCACTTGTCTGCTGTGTTTTTTCTGTGTCCTCAAAGTGTTTGTGTTTGGCGTGCTTGCTTTGTTTGGCATGTTTATTGCCCCATATGCAGTCTAAAGACCAATGCAATGAGTGCTTCCTACATTTTGGGAGGCTTGGTGTGTCTTACATATTTGTTGCCCCATATATGCAGTTTAAAGACTAGCACGATGAGTGCTTCCTGCATTATGGGAGGTGTGTTTTATTTTCTTTGTACTTGCATCTGCATTTCATATATATGAGAAAAAGAAAAGAAAAGAAATCATTCTTGTCTTCTATGCATTAACTATCTTCTATGCATCTATTGTTTTCTTCGTGTTTTGTGTGACTGTAACTGTCTTCTCCATGTTTTGTGTGCACGTTATTGTCTTCAATTTGTATGGCGTGACTTCTCCGTGCTTGGAGTGTTTGTTGTGTTTGTTAAGCATACTTTAATACATGTATTGGCCTTGTGTTTATACATACATTAAAGTGGGGGCTAAATGTAATGTCAGAAAATGTCCCCTTTGGGACGTTTCCCTTAAAAGGTTTAGCTCCCAGGTCTTTTATCTACATTTAGGACATCTTGGATCATATTTTGACATCCCGATGAAATGAGCCCTAAGTTTAATGACAAATGGGACCTAGGAGGATCCCTTGAACCTAACCCTAACCAAAATAGGGGGAGAGGACTTGGGTACCCACGCCCTAGTCTTGCCCTATTTTAGGTCACTCCCAAATTTTTAGTGTCAGCTTGTGACCATTATTTGGGTCCTATGCCGACTCGGTAAGTTTGAATTATGAAATTCTTGGTAGGAGTGTTTGTAGTTGCATATATAAGCATGTTTAGGCATTCATTTGTAAACTAGATGATTATTGTAATCTTTTGGGCATCCTAAAGGTGATTCAAGGCATTCATTGTGTAGTAAGAGTAGATTTGTGTTGTCCATGTGTTTTGTATTTGTAGTTTTGAGCAATCATCTCCTCATGGCATGAAGAGCTTCTTCCTCCCATGAGATCTTCACTACAAGGTGACATCTTTGGTGTTTTTAAGCATTTATCATTTAGTTTTTGCCCTTGCCTCACAAGGGCACATACTCTCTATTTGACAATAGTGTTCAGAAGACTTGAATGTCTCTCCGATGCTTGATTGAGGCAAGCCTCTAAACACCACAACCCCGTCCCAAAGTTTCTATGATAGCAGGTTATAGGTTGAATATACAAGAAAGGTTGAGTTGTAGGAGGGTACTACAGAGTGTTGGATATGCATATCACAGTTGAAAATAGCACCCTAGACTTGGGCGCCCACTCTTTAGTCCTCTGGATTCTGCAATGGAGAAATTTCTGTGATAGTAAGAATAGGTTACAAACTGAGTTACCAGATCCTGACAAAAAGCATGGCACTGGACTAGGGTGCTTGCTCATTAGTCAACTTTTCTACTTTCGAACCCCAAAAACAAGTGCACAGTTATCTGTCATTTTACATCTTTCTGTAGCAGTATTTTTTGATATTCATTTGTTTGCTTCCGTACATGCATAATTAGGGTTTTGAGGTATAATTGAGCATAATTTGTAATCAAATCACACAAATCCAAGTTTCCCTGCATTCCTAGTGACCAAGGGTATGATAGTGCATTGCCACTCGACCTAAAGTCCTTGAATGAAAGGGTGAAAGGAGGATACACACACTAAACTATCAAAAACTAATCATCCAAATTCCACCCTTTCCACATATCTCCATTTTTTTGTCCTAACCTTAGCTAGAATTAATATGAGTCTATGTGAATACTTTTTCAGTTTTGAGGTTATTACTATGTTGAGTCAGTTGAGGCTAAACATATTCAATCTAGTGCATCACCTTAATTTATTTTCAGCAATCCTTCTTACCATTTTCCCTTGCAAGCATAGCACTAGATTTTAGTTTATTTCTCTGAGCCTTAAGCTTAGAAAGAAGAACCAACCTTTTTTGGAGGTGTGATCTCATTTGCAAGGTCCCACACCTTGAGATCTATAGGGCCCCTCCTCAATACTGCCATTATTGTGGGAATGTTGGCAAGAGACACTATATGGATTCATGAATGTTGTCATTGATGGAAACAAAGGTTACCCCACACATTCACAAGACATGATAAGTCTCTACCGGAAGTCAGATTGAAGAAGTGTTATGATCCGGTAAGCAAGAATAGAGTAGTCAGCAAGGTCCGACAGTCAGGTCCGGATCTCTCAGAGGAAGTATTTCAGTGAAGTGCAGATTTGGGGAAGTCAAGAGGAGTACCTTGACTAATAGGTTCCAAGGATTTAGCCTCTGGTGATGGAAGGGTGAAGAGATATGAGCACTTGAGTGTTGGGTTCCTATTTGACAGAGTAGACAGAGGAAGAACTGTACTGACAGAGTGTCAGATCCAAATCTGGAAGAGATATTGCTAATGACTAAGTCTCTTGAGGTATCATTCATGATTGGTTGACATGTTTGATGACTTCTACAAGCATCTCCTAGATCTGCATCACTTGGTAAGCAAGGATCCAGCCGATAGATCAAAGCTTGGGAAAATATTGACTATTCCGAATGCCGACTAGAAAGGTGATGAAATCACTTATGTGAATATATATACAAGATGGATTTAGATGTGAAGATGTGTGTGGTGCAAAGAAAAGTAGAAAAGCAGAGTGAAGACAATAAGACAGGTCTGGAATGTGATAGTATAGGAACATCAAAATAGAGTAAGAATGAAGTGCATCAGATCAGTTTATTGAGCTTAACCAGAACTAAACCTAAGCGTGTGTGGATGCTTCTCATCAATTCAAACATTGAGTTACCTTCTCTTCTTGTAGACAGTAAGTCTCTTGTAGGCAGTGAGCCTCTTGTGAGCAGTGTGCTCGGGCAGTGAGCCCTAATTGGCAAGTGCCATTTTGTATCTTCTATTCTTCTAACAGAGAACAATATCTTGGGTTAATCACCCCATGGTTTTTCCCTTAACCGGGTTTTCCACGTCAAAATCATTGTCATGTGCATTGGCGTTATTTCCATTTCATGGTTATGTCTATTCATTTGGTTTAATATTGTATTAACTGTTAAGGAAGTTCAAAAAGCTGAAGCAATTAAGATAACTGATTCACCCCCGCCCCCTCAGTTATCAAAAATTGGTATCAGAGCCAAGTTCCTTCAAATAGAGCTTAACAGCTTGAGGAAAATCTGGGAATTCAAATGGATATGTATGGTATGAGACAACAACTTCAGTCTGCCCTGGATGATCTTGAGCAATCTAATTCTGAAGTCAATGAACTAAAGGAAAGACTCAAACAGGCTAATGATTTCATAAATGAACTAAAAGGGAAATTAAGTCTCTCTATGAAAAAGAGAAAGGATCTACTTCAGCAATTGGCAAGTCAAAGTGAAGCCAAAGATACAAATGAAGATTTGAAGGAGAAAACCATGCTATGTGAAAAGTTATCAAAAGAGACCATTATGATAAGACATGAAATGGAATCAGGAGTCATGAAATTCACCCAAGAAATTGAAGAGAAACGAAAAATTGAAGATAACCTAAGACAATCTCTCAAGGAGAAAACTGAAGACTGCCACAATATGGATAGAATAATCAGGCATCTAGAATATGATCTTGAAGAAGCTAAAGAAAAAGTAGAACAACTTGAGAATTAGATTGACACTCTCAAAAGGGATCTTCAAACAACAAATGAATATAAAGAAAAATTCAAGGTAAGCTCTGCTCAACTTGAAGTTCTTCTTGAATGCCAAAAGAGGGTAGATGACAAGCGTGGCTTGGGGTATGAAAAAGGTGAAAGCTCTGGATCCGGTCAGAAGAACTCCAGATCAGAAAATCTAAGACACAGGCCTAGAAGACCTCCGATAAGGCAACCAAATGCTCAAAGATATCCATCCTTCAATGGATACTACAACAACTGCAATAACTTTGGTCATAAAGCAAATCAGTGCAGAAAAAGAATGAATCGAACTATTGCATCCTTCTTCGGACAGTGTTTCAATTGCAAAAGGTATGGTCACAGATTCCATGAATGTAGAAATAGGCAAATGAGCAATTCATTCAATGGTAGATGCTTTGCATGCAATAGAATGGGACATATGGCTAATCAGTGTAGATCAAGAGAATATCAATCAAATATGCAAAGAAATGTTGTTTTCTACAATTGCAATAGATCTGATCATATTGCCAAATTCTGTAGAAGCAAGAATCAGGACACAAGGGGTCCAGTGCATCATAATCAAAATCAAGATAAAGGAAAAAGAAAAATGAATGCGGATGAAGTTCAAAGTGAGATGAACAAGATTTGAGTGAAGAAAAGTACAGAGAATGTAGTGGATGGATCCGCACCAGAATCTGGTGCTCATATTCCTTCCAAAAATTGAATAGATGGGCTCTGGCTCAGGGGGAGTAACAAAAGAAAAACTAATTCCCCCAGCCAGTCAAGTGGTGCCTGTAATCAGCACATGAAAGGCTGTGGATCAAAGGGGTTTTTAGAGAAATACCTAGATAAGCCATAGTAAAGATTTGAAAGATCCGCATGAAGATTTAAAGAGCCTAATCCCTTCAGATAGATCTGGTTTAACAGTCTTTCGGTAAAAGCAGGGTTCTTACAAGTTTGGTCCAGTGTAATTCTAAAATTGAGACATCTTGATCTGCAGATAAATCAAATGGTTGACGAAAGAAAGAAAGCTCATTGTTAATCACCAAGGATAACTCTAATCATATTACAGTGATTCGGAAAGAGATCTTTTTTAGAATAAGAAGAACAGAGCAACCGGAATAACTTAAGTTGTGCATTTATTTCAGTATGAATTTAGGGTTTTTCTTGCAATTAAAAGGGTTCATGTGCTCATCATTTACACATTTGCATTCAAAAAGAAAGAAAGGAGAGCTTTGCAACAAATTGCTTCAAACTTCTCAAAGACCAACCATTGGAGTTGATTCAATCATCAAATCATTCAAGTTCACTCCGCGAACCCTAAGCGCAAAAGGTATTTTTCGTTATCAAATATCTCTCTGTAAAATTCTTGAATGATGGCTACTCCAAAAATAGTAAAGATCACTGATAGGCCTCACCCCAAATTCAAGAAACATCCCTACAAATCCTTGGAAGTAGATCCCCTAGGAGCATTTTTTAGTGTACCGCATGGTGTCCTGCATACAGAAGATATTATGGTTTACATTCACGCAAACATTGAAGAATTCAGAGAGTTCAAATTAAGGGATATCTACCACAAACAACTAATAGATGATTCATTTGAGCTCAAACCCCAATTCAAGGCCATCCGAGACAAGAACTTTACATAATGCATATATTTCCCCTATTTTGCTGAGGATGAATGGGTCAGGTATATTTTGAGCAGAATACATGACAACTTCATGTGGTTAAATGGACCATTCAAGATCACAAAAGATGCCATTAAGGCAGTTACCGGACTTAACTCATCCGGTGGGATACCCGTTCTCAAATCTGTCAAAAACCAAACTATGAGTGAGGCTACCAGATCAAGGTTTGACAAAAGGGCAATGACAATAGAAGATATCACTGATCCAGATATCAAGTTTGCATCCATGATCATCGGCTACAAGATATATCATTCTACCAGGGAGAATTCAGTACCTGGAACTGCTATCTACATTGCCTAAGAAATGTTGAGGAAAAATGCAGACTATGACATTTGTGAGCTCCTTCTAAACCAACTCTTAGAGAACCTGTAGAAGATAAAGAAGGATAAGAAGAATTCCTTCAAATTTGGTGGCCTAATACTCTGTCTATTCTTCTACTTTATAAATGAGCTACCCGGATCCAGTGGATGGGTATGGCAGAATGACAGACCGGTTGCCATATAAATCAGGGATTATTTGCATGGACTTGGTGATGACAAAGCACAAAACATGTCTCTTTGGGGTTTCTTCAAAAACTTTTAGAACATGATGCAAGCTAGAGAAAGAATTCCCCAATCTCTAGTTGAGAAATACAAAGACATAGTATTCTTTATGGTAGAAACTGATCAGTGTCTAATGGAGGCAGTGGAACCAAGAACAATGTGGATCATGCCAATGGGGTATGAGGTGGATGAGAACATCATGGAGCTGCATATTCAGCACATGCTGAGTCAACCAAAGGATCCCAAGGCAAAAAGGTCTGGAACCTTCGAAGAATTGAGTGTAAAGATCCATGTAGAACTTTGACATCCTGAAATCAAGAGGAAAGTAAGAAGGGAAGTTGAAGAAGTTGCCAAGAGGCATGGAATCTCAAAAGAGGCACTTGATGCCCACAGAGAAAAGACAAAAGGAACAAAAAAACAAAAAGAAGAAGCAAAAGAGGAAAGTTCTCTGGTAGAATCTTCCACCTGGACCAGATCATCAAAGAAATCTGCACCTGCCACTGCTAAAAGCTCAAAGGCATCAAAATTGGAAGCAAAATCATTCAGCAAAGGAGAGAAGAGAACTAAGACAAAAGCCACAAGATCTTATGCTAGTCAAAAGGATGAAGAAGAAACTGAATCTGATGAAGAAGTCAAGAAAATGAAGAAAAAGAAGAAAACATCCGGTACACCCTCTACCGGTCAAGGTGAAGAAGAAAAGGCAGAGGAATTTGTTGAAAAACCCACTCTTCGCATTGATGACATTATCAAATCAGTTACTATGGATGGAAATCTTCAACCAATGGTTGAATGCTATGATGATTATGGTGAAGTTGATCAGAAGATATTGCAAGATGCCACAGTCAGGTATCTAAACATCTACAACAAAGCATTCATTGAAATTATATCTCTGATCCCCAAAAGCTTAGAGAGGGAACTTGAAAGAAGGAAGAACAATGCCCAAGCCAAAGATCTAGAAATTCGGGAGCAGATAGCTATTCAGCTCTATCCTTCAATCACTTAGAAACAAATGAATATGATCTTCAAAGATTGCAAGGATGAGTTCTGGAGCAAAGCTACAATGAATCAGCTCATGCTTGGAGAAATTGATAAAGTAGAAAATGAAACAAAAGAGATCCTCATGAAAGCCTTCAAAAGATTCAATCTTCCTATTATAGAGGACTTAGGTGTTGATCCCTCAACCATAGGTGTTGAAGAAGGATCTATTGAGGTAATGACAAAAGAAATAATGGACACCGGTGAAGATAAGGGCCTTGAATCCTCTGCTCCGGAAGAGGTGGCCCATGAACAAACAAACATCACTCCTCCGGTTTCCCCTGCTGACTACAGATCCAAAGGAGAAGAAAGAATAGAGGAGAAAGAAAAAGAAGTGAAGGAAAAAGAAGATGACAGTACTAAGACTGCAGAAGAGAAGAAGAATCTGTCTTCGGCAAGAGACACTACAGAAATTGTCAAAGAATTCTTAAACAAAGAGACAATGGAGATTGATGAACCGGAACTTCTACAAGGACCATCTGATTTTGATTCTCTTTGCCCGGTAAAAATAATGAAGATAGCTTCATTTGCTAATGCAAAGGCAAAAGAAAAACTCTTGAAGTCTCACATGGAAGACTGTGAGCTAATAGAAGTTGCATCCAGAGTATTAGAAAAGATCATGCCATCTTTTCAGAAGGATCCCTCAACCTCCTTATCTGGTAATCTCAAATCTCTAGTTAATAGTGTTAGCACACATTTTGATTCCTTAGAGAAGTCAACAGAAGATAAGGTCCAGAAGGAATTTTTGGCAAAAAGATTATCAGAGGTACAAGGGTTAATAACTAATGATAGGAGGAATATGAATATTGGGATAAAAAGCTTAGAAAATACCCTTAAAGATGGTGGGGAAATGTACAAATTTTGTTTATCATGGTCCAAAGTAACATTGGATATAGAGAAGAAAGTGAAAGAACAGGAGGACAAACTTACAAAACTCTCTAAGAATTTTGATCCTCTCTCCTCTTCCATAATAAATCAAGAATGTCAAACTATTGCAATCTTGAATGAAATCAAGAAGATTGAGAAGGAAAAGAAAAATAGGATAAGCAGGTTGGGTGAACTTAGAGGGATAATTATCCCTAAGTTAGAGGCCATGCATGAGGCCATAAAAGAAGCTCAGACCATAGCTCGGACCAGTGATCTGACAGATCTAAAAAGGGCAGGCATGTTTGCATTCCTGTTGAGTGGTCACATCTCAATTTTGGATAGGATGAAGCAAAGTTGGGCAACAAAATTTGTCCAATTGAAGACAACTTTTGTAGACATACTTCAGTATATGTAAGTATGCTATGTGTATATACTTATGCAGCTGAGTATAGTTGAAATTTTGAAAATTTTGGTGTGCAGACCCCACCCTTTGCCATTGATGTCAAAGGGGGAGTGATGAGCAGTGAAAAATAAGGAATCCAGCTAAGGGGGAGCTCCAGAAAATGTACATAGAGATAGAGCATCAGCCAAGGGGGAGTATAGTGTGACACTTAGTCATTTTTCACTAAGTGTTGCCATCAATGCCAAAGGGGGAGATTGTTGGCAAGAGACACTACATGGATTCATGAATGTTGTCATTGATGGCAACAAAGGTTACCCCACACATCCGCAAGACATGATAAGTCTCTACCGGAAGTCAGATTGAAGAAGTGTTATGATCCGGTAAGCAAGAACAGAGCAATCAGCAAGGTCCGACAGTCAGGTCTGGATCTCTCAGAGGAAGTATTTCAGTGAAGTGTAGATTTGGGGAAGTCAAGAGGAGTACCTTGACTAATAGGTTCCAAGGATTTAGCCTCCGATGATGGAAGGGTGAAGAGATATGAGCACTTGAGTG
Organism: Cunninghamia lanceolata; assembly: GCA_027924645.1. NCBI lineage: Eukaryota > Viridiplantae > Streptophyta > Pinopsida > Cupressales > Cupressaceae > Cunninghamia > Cunninghamia lanceolata. The sequence continues at coordinate 2,427,781 of BSBN01000749.1, read as the reverse complement.
TTGGGTTCCTGTTTGATAGAGTACACAGAGGAAGAACTATACTGACAGAGTGTCAGATCCAAATCCGAAAGAGATATTGCTAATGACTAAGTCTCTTGAGGTATCATTCATGATTGGTCAACATGTTTGATGACTTCTACAAGCATCTCCTAGATCTGCATCACTTGGTAAGCAAGGATCCAGCTGACTGATCAAAGCTTGGGAAAATATTGACTATTCTGGATGCCAACTAGAAAGGTGATGAAATCACTTATGCGGATATATATACAAGATGGATTTAGATGTGAATATGTGTGTGGTGTGTTGTGTGGTGCAAAGAAAAGAAGAAAAGTAGAGTGAAGACAATAAGACAGGTCTGAAATGTGATAGTATAGCAACATCAAAAGAGAGTAAGAATGAAGTGCATCAGATCAGTTTATTGAGCTTAACCAGAACTGAACCTTAGCATGTGTGGATGCTTCTCATTAGTTTAAACATTGAGTTACCTTCTCTTCTTGTAGATAGTGAGTCTCTTGTAGGCAGTGAGCCTCTTGTGAGCAGTGTACTTGGGCAGTGAGCCCTAATTGGCAAGTGCCATTTTGTATCTTCTATTCTTCTAACAGAGAATAATATCTTGGGTTAATCACCCCGTGGTTTTTCTCTTAACCGGGTTTTCCACATCAAAATCATTGTGTCATGTGCATTGGTGTTATTTCCATTTCATGGTTATGTCTATTCATTTGATTTAATATTGTATTAACTGTTAAGGAAGTTCAAAATGCTGAAGCAATTAAGATAACTGATTCACCCCCCCTCTCAGTTATCAATAGGGAAGTGATTATATATTTTACTGATGTAGATCTATGATGAGACATCATAGGGTTTGCTAACTTAGTATTTGATTTTGATTTGGATCCATGGATGATAAATATTTTGATATCACATACTCTCTTTCGACCCTATGTGAAGCTGTTAGATCCTATCTTGTATTTTGCTAGTAGATTGTGTTGCTCATTGAGATATGGTTATACATGGTTCTTGGATTCGTGGTGTGAATTTCATGTACCTATTATAAATGTTGTAACTCAATGTTATATATATAGTTGCAATTAGAGTTGTGATTATTGTTGCCATATAGTTTTATGACTTAGACTTCATTGATATATATGTGTGTGTGTGTGTGTGTGCATATTTTCTAATATGATCTTGGATTGATTTCATTATGTTGCGAGGCTAATTAGAATACATGCATCTAATGTAGTAATGATTAATTTTATCTTTTGCTTCGGCTATTATTATTATACTGACGATGTAACAATGAGTGTGTAGGTTGAGCCAATGTAAATGGGGGAAACACCCGTAGACCCATTGTAGTTCCCTAGTTAGCTGACCTAGCCTATATAGAGAGGCTTAGGTCCCTTGTGATTTCATATGTTGTGCGTCTATAACTAGTATGTTGGTCCTTTGTTATTGGGATGCCACTGTATTATGGTAGTGTTGTGCACATATAGTTCCCATGTACCAAATGTGAGTCATTAGGATATCAGTTTGTTCAATGTGTTACACTTGAGAATAGAGGATTAAAATGCTGGTCCAATTTTACTATTGTTCAATTAAAATTAATGTCTTTTTCATTTGAAAATAAAAATATAAAAAAATAGAATTTGGTACCCCTGCCCGAGAACTAGGTGGGCCCCTTTAAAATACACTACAAAATGAAAAAAAAAAAGGCAACTTTTTTTCTAGCATTTTAATTTTGGACGGGAATCAATTTTAAAATTGTTAACATGGGCTGTTAGCAAGACACATGTTATCCATTCAAGGTGACAACATGTTGTCCACTTTAGGACACATGCTATCACTTGGAAGGACACATGCTTCCTATAAGAATAGATTTGAGTAGAGGATAAAAGGAGGGGACTAGTGGAGGTTTTCTCTTTATTTTTACTATGCACTGAAAAAAAACATAGGAAAAGGAGAAGGAGAAGGATAAATTGAAGGAAACTGGAGGAAGAGAAAGAAATCTTTGTGGAGCTCAATCTACCCACCATTTCAGCTGAGATTTCTAGGTAGGCTTTTTACTGTGAAATTTAGCTTGTATTAATTGTGTAAATCTGTGTCTTTTATTGTTACTGTTAAATAAATTAATAAATAAATGGATAATCAAACAAAAGGGAATTAAATCATCTCCTTGCAAGAAATTAGAATTATGTGTGTGCTTTGTTATACTGAGTATGTTTTATGTTAAAGTGTTGTTGGAATTGTGTAAAATCAGTGTTATTGGTGTAAGTTGAGATTGGTTTTTTTGCTGTAATAAATTTTGTGTGGAGTAGAGAAAATGATGTTCTCTGTAGAAATTATTAGTGGGTAAGAGTACCCTAATTGTTCTATGAGGAAGCTAGAGTTATGGGTAAGAGTACCCTTGTGAATAATACTATGATAATTGGGTAAGAGTACCCAATGCAAAGAATTCATGAATTTTATAAGGGTAAGAGTACCCCTCTATCGAATACAAAAGGGTAAGAGTACCTAGCAAGTGTATTTGAAGGGTATGAGTACCCATGAAAAGTGAAATTTGAAATGATAAGGACTAAAATATTCCTACAAGGTTATGTCTTTTCTCTACCCCTCTGAAGGTCCTTGTACAAGACCTTCTTGTGGACTGAGTGTATGTGAAAAAACTAGTGAAGTGTAGAGTTTTGTGTTGTTGTTGTGTGAATGAACTGTTAGTGAGTTTTCTATATGCATCAAGTGTTTGGATGTGTAGTCATACCCGGGTCTCCCTGTGTTTTCCCCTAGCTCAGGGGTGGGCAATTACTGCCCTAGGCTAGGTGGTGAGTTTCATTGGCTACCAGAAGATTTCCTCTTGTTGTCTTTCTATCTTGTTGCAGGACCCTACAGGGTATAAAAAGAGAAGGAACAAAATGCTACAGCTGCTAAGGATTAACAACTATGAGTGATTGAGTAGTAGGGGAGAACATCAAACAAAAAAATAGAGAAAGAAGCTCTGGGTGGGTTGCTGCCCCACAATTCTTATCTTCTATGTATGTTGGGGGTCTGAGTCAGAACTTGTATTCTACAATAACCTATTTTCTGTGTAGAAACTTGTAAACAGAAATGAATACAATGTATTATCGCTGAATTTGCTAGTCAATGTTATTTTTTGTGTAGATAATATTAGAAGATATTAGACACAAAAGAAAAAAAGAGATTAAATTCTTGTTATAAACATTTCTTTGTTGAGTAAGATATTTATATTACCTTTTGTCAAATATTAATACTTTTGTTCAGCAAATGTTTAGGGAATATTGTTCTTTTCAGTAGGTAAGGACTCACTTTTCCATATGAATGACTGTAATGTGCTATCTTTTCTTGCAAGTTAGGATTCTGGATTTTCTAAATTAAGCAGTTATCTTGTCTGGGACTATATATATATAAAAGAATAAAATAGTGGACCTTGTTCATGCTTGGTGGGAAATGAGCAATGCTATTTTTTTTACACAGAGATTTATTTTTGAGAGAAGCAAAATGTGTTGGAACATTAAGTTTAGAAGCAAAATGTGTTGGAACATTAAGTTTGTAAAATATAATGCTATAGTTGAAAAGAGAAAGGGAAAAGAAAAAGAAATAGAAGTAAATTTTCTATAATAAACACTTATTCTCTCTTACCTCCGTTATGTTTTCATAAACTGTATCATGAGAAACTTAGTGAAGCAAAATGAGTAAATAGAATAAGAAATGTTAAGTAAAGTTTTTCCTTGAGAATAGATCTATGTTATGGGGGTGAAATACCCTCTGTCTGAAACACACAAAAAAAATAATAATAGGGAATATATATTTCTGCTATTCCTTGAAGTTCAACATGGTAATCTTATGCTTTTAAGAACAGCTAAGAACATTGATATTCAGAAAATAATGATGTAAGTGACTATTAGCAAAAATATAAAAAAATAAAAATGAAGGTTGTTGAATACTGATAGAGAACATATATGTATTTTTACAAAAGAAGGAACCCTTGTTTTTTAGTGTAGCCCTATGCCTGGCCAAGGAGGCTGCCAATATACAATTAAATCTGCCCTTTGAAGGCTTAGCAAAGACCTCCCTAAAGACAATGATCACATGCAAAATGAAACCAAGCAGAGTAAGGATGCCCGAGAAACCCTCAGGTCCAAGAAACAAATAAAAAAAGAGAAAGTTATAAAAACCAGAGAGTTAAATTTGTTTTCAAAAGAAATTGCTTCATAGCAATACTGATATGGCGTCGACACAAATTGGGATGCTACCCTGTGCGCAGGTGCCTCTTAGAGGCCATCTCCCCTTTTGGCCACCTATGCACCCTGTGGAACAAAACAAAAATAAATAAATAAGCCAACAGTAGTTTCTTTCAAGGATTCAGAGGTCAAATGCTTGCTGAGGATATACACGCAAAAAAAAATTGATAGGTGAAGATTTTCAATCATAGAAAACAAAGATTTCATAGACATAATCTCCTACCAGAGGAAAACAACCCCAAAAGTATTATTGCTCCTGAACCCCATACTCCTCCGCAGGTCATCTTAGTAATGGCTGCTGAGAAGTTTGGACAGAGATGTAATTCCATTCTTGCTCTAGATGATTTAGGGTTAGGTTGTTTTGGAGAGCAGAAATCATCACTGTTGAAAACAACTTGGGATCCTCACCGTTCAAATAGAATATTTTTATGTTCCGTTTTATTCTCATCCATCGACTTCATGGAGGGTGTGTTATTTGGTTGTGAATCCCAAAAGATCAACGTTTGGGTAGGGAGTGCTTAGGCGCCTCATTTAATACGTTCCTTACTTCTTTAAAAAAAAATTACTCATAAATTTTTACATTTGCAACCATCCTTTAGTGATTCGCATATGTATAGAAGTGAGATAGCTCAAATAAAAAAAAGACATCTCGTATGGCCTTTATCAAATACTCATAAAACGCATTCCATATTTAAGTATATATAAATATATATACTTCACCTTTTAGTTCTTATTAGGGTAGGATAATATATGCTCTTTTTTTAAAGGGAGGGCTGGTCTAAGGATTAAATTATATATAAATAGATTTTCTCTCTCAATATTGATTCATTAAATAAAATGATTGCTCTTTTTATGTTTTAAGAGGTTAAAAAAAATAATAATGTATGTAATGGTGCATTTTAATTATGTATGAGAAATTATAGGAATAGAATTAATAAATAGATTTTTCTTTGTGCGCATTAATAGGAATAATATTAATAAATAGATTTCCTTTTTATACTTAAAAGGATAAAAAGAATAATAATATATGTAATGGTGGATTTTAATTATGTATGAGGAATTATGGGAATAATCTAGGTATATATATATTCTGAGTGCACTTTAACTATGTGTGTGGAATTTTAATGGAATCATAATATATATAGTTATATTAAAAAAAAAATTATTTAGCATTTCCTTAGCGACTCTCAGTAGTTGGAAGGTTTTGAGTCATTACAAGATCAGTCACATTGTGTCATTGAAGTGTTTGAACCAATTTCAAACAGGGTGCAATTTCACATGACAATAGTTTTTGGCATGCCCGGTCGGACACTCCACTCTAAGTAGGAGTTGAGCTTTGAATTTAGTGTTTTTCTCAGTTTTTATTTGCTACTGTTGAAGCATTCAAGCACCTTGTGACTATATTGATCTGGTACCCACATCAAGTCAACATTACATGCCTGGAGTGCAGACAAGATCATCTTCTAGAGGTAATTTCAAGTTCGTTGAATTTTCTTTCACTGAATCTAGAAGAAGGAGGTTATATAGATCACCTATGAGGGAAAATAGGAGTGCAGAACTATCTCCATCAAGATCCTAGTCCACTCCCCCTCCAACTAGATTTCAAGTTAGGTTTTAGTACTCAGGAAGAACCCTACACATACCCGTAATTAACCTAAATATTCCCAATATTGCAAGGAATATTTCATTTGTACTTTTAATGGGGGTAACCCACTTGACCTAGATCAATACAATGATATCCCCATCTCAACCTTAAAGGCTATACCATTCTTTACCGATGAGATCTCCACCACCCCAATTGAGCATATTCAAGACATAGCTAGTGTTTTCTCTGTCCACAATGTCACTACTGATAACATGGTAGTAAGACTCCTGGCGTCTTCTTTCAAGGGGAAAGCCCTGCAATGGTATAGGGGTCTCCAAGAAAATTCCATCCATAGTTGGGATGATCTAAGCACTAAGTTGTGCCTACATTTTGAGGACAAAAGTGGTCACTTGTCACTAATGGAACAATTGGCTACAATCAAGAGAGCCCCCCATGAATATGTGGTGGACTTTAATTATAGATTCCAAAAGACATGGTACAGAATCCCAATGTTATTGAAGCCCTCCCCAAATACAATATTTATCTATTATTTGAAATCCTTGAATCCTAACATTGTTGTCATGATTCAATCAATGGGAGGAACAGTGCCACCTGATGCATATGATACAATAATCAAGGTAGAAAATTACCTAAATCAAGATGGAAAAATCACCCCAAGGCTACCAATGCCTATATTTCCAGAGGCCCTTTTTTTTGTCCTGTTGTGGCTTCAATTCCCACAACGGTCACCCCTGTAGCTTCTTCATCAGCATCCTCAAATGAATTGCTTGATGTCAAGACTCTATTGTAAAGCTTCAGCAACTAGTTGGTGGCACTAACAAGATAGAATGCACAATCAAATAGGCCATATTAGCCCACTAATCAGACACATTAGCCATTCAATCTGAATTACTAGCAAAACAAACCATATTATCAAGGTAATGCATAGAGGGAAAATGAACCTAGCTACATCAGACCATTGAATGCTCTACGTCCAAATGCTACTAGTACATCTAGGCCTCTTGTGCCCATACAAAACAACTTGGCCCAAGACAGTGACTGGTGGTATCCTTGAAATCAGCCACATGATCAAAATTTGTGCCAAAATGGACAGTTCAATCATGTTTTGATGGTGCAAGAACAACCAAGGAATTCAAAGCATAAAATTAACATTGAGATCAGGGAGTGGTTGGAGGACAAGAACCAATGAAAAATGATGCCACTTTGATGAATTGGACCCTTGATTATTATTGTGGTGTCAATCAAGGTGTCGGTCCAATAGAATTCAATACAAGGGCAAAGAGAAGAGCCACTGAAGATGCATCAATACCTGTAGTTGGTCCTGACAAGTGAAAGAGTGGTAGCCAAAATTCATTCAAGGTAGGCAGATTTGGTCATAAATAGGGAAAATTTAGTGACAATAGTACATGCCCAACTATTGATTGGCTTGGGCCTGTACTGTTGGCACTAAATTTTCCCTATTTATGACTGGATCTACCTGCCTTGAAGGAATTTTGGTTACCACTCTTTCACTTGTAGCCCTTTGGTACGTATGAGATGATTACGCCTTGTACCAAAGGGCTACAAGTGAAAGAGTGGTAGCCAAAATTCCTTCAAGGTAGGTAGATCTGGTCATAAATAGGGAAAATTTAGTGCCAACAGTATAGGCCCAAGCTAATCAATAGTCAAAGATTGACCTTGCTATCACCAAAACATCATAAAAGAGAATAGAGAGAAGTCAAATACCCTTTAGCATAGTAGATCAGATGAAGAAGACAAATCTAATAATCACTATGTGGGATTCATTATTAATCCTAGCTCAAAGGAATATTCTTCAAGAGGCCCTAATAGATTTCAATCATCCTGATGTGTAGTCGATAAAAGAAAAGATGACTACCCCAACAAGCCTATGTCAGCCAGAAAAGGAGGAGGCAAGCACAAGCAAAGCTAGTAAGCCCCCTCCATTCTATGTTTCTTTAATTATTGGTGACAAATTGCTACACAATTGTATGATAGACTTTGGGGTGGGTACCTCTGTTATGCCCAAAAATGTAGCTGACAAGTTGCTATAGTGTATGAGCATGTGAGTAAAGGGGTAGTGCAATTAGATGGCATTGCTGCTAAAATAGTGGGTGTTGTAAAAGATTTAAAACTCACCTTGCATGCATGCCCCGGATGCTCTGTTTCCCAGGATATTTCTATCATTGATCTCCCAGTCTACTTTGGCATATGCCTATCTACAGATTTCACAGCCAAAATAGGTGGGTACCTATCCTCTGATTGGTCCCACATGCTATTTAGAAATAGGTATGGCACCAAAGTAACCATCAAAGCTGAGCCTATTTCCAATGACCATATAGAGCCCTACACTTCTAATCACACTGATATGAATTGTAAAATCCATGAGTTAGAGGAGGATGACAATAGTAGTAGCCATGAGGCTACCACCCTAGTGGAGGAGATTCCTAACATATTATTTGATGAGTGGGTGGACTATTTCTAGTTTGAGACCCTTGTTCATGTAGAGGAAATAGAGCTGGGTACTTATTGTGCCCATGAAGAGGATGCCATCATCCTAGAGATTGAAAAGACAATATTAGATCCTAAAGGGATGTGGCAAATATTTTTTGGTGGCTCTAGAAGAATAAATGGAGTAGGTGTCGAGGTTGTATTGATTTCACCTCAAAAGGAAAATTATTTCTCTTCATTCAGATTGCAGTTTAGCTGTACTAACAATGTAGCTGAATATTAAGATTTGATTAAGGGCATACAACTAGAAAAAAAAAAAAGAGGAATAAAAAGTTTGCAAGTGTTTGGTGACAACAAGTTAGTTGCCCACCAAATCAGAAAACTAAGTGCTTCAAAGAATGACTTGTTAAAGTCATACAAACACAAGGTCTGGCACTTGATTGAAGACTTTGATGCCTTCAACATTTAGGAAGTTCCCAGGTAAAAAAAACAAGGATGCTGGTAGACTAGCCACAATTGGTGCATAGTTTGACATTCCTCAGAATGTCAAATATCATTCATATTAGCATGTAAAGGTTGTTGTTAGGCCTGTTGTGCTTGGTAACATCATAAGCTGGTAGGTATTTGAAAATGACTAGAAAATTGAAAATTTTTGGCAAGATGAGGTAGAGTATGCTGCCAAGAACCAATCAATATTGCAAGAACAGTATGAAGACCAGATAATATAGCTAAAGACTGACGAACTACCTAGGGGACTGATCACTTTAGAGAGCATATTTGACACAGATGATCAGCTAAAGAAAGAAAAGATGAATATGACTATTAAAAAAGAGGATTATGAGGAGGTAGAAATTACACAAGGTAGATTTCTCAAGCATGGCAAGTTATGTAACCAAGATAAGAGGCAAGGTTTTATTGAGCTTTGCAATGAATTTAATGATTTAATTGCTTGGGATTATTAGGATGTGAAATGTTTAGATACCAAATTAATCCAACATACTATTGATCTAGATCCCAATGCAAAGCCTATCCACCAAAAGCAAAGGCCCATCAATCCCAAAATAGAGCCACTAATGAGAAAATAATTGTCCAAACTCATAGATGCAAAGATTTTTTATCCCATCAAACATTCCTCTTGGGTGGAAAATTTAGTTTCAGTTAGGAAGAAGAATGGGGAAATAAGATTATGTGTGGACTTTAGAGACTTGAATAGAGCCTCCCTTAAAGACCACTATTTTCTTCCTTCCATGGAACAAATCCTACAAATAGTAGTAAGAGTTGAGAGGTTTTAACTCCTAGATGGCTATTCAGGCTACAATCAGATTCTTGTAAAAGAATTAGACCAGTATAAAACAGCCTTTACCACTAAATGGGGTATCTTGGCTTACCAAAAAATGCCTTTTGGGTTGACAAATGTTGGAGATACTTTTCAAAGAGCAATGGATTTGGCCTTTAAAGGCCTAATTAATAATATTATCCTAGTGTATCTTGATGATCTAATTGTGTATTTTAAGCATGCAGCAGTCACTTGGGTCATTTCAAAAAGATCTTTGAAAGATATAGAGAATATAGGATATCTTTAAATCCTAAAAAATGTGTATTTTCTATCCCAGAGGGAGATTGCTGGGACATATAGTCTCAATAGAAGGACTGACCATTGATCTTGAAAGGACAAGTGCCATTCTAGCTCTTCCTTTTCCTAGTCATAAAAAAGGTCTACAGAGTTCCCTAGGAAAGATCAATTTCATAAGAAGGTTCATTCCAAATTTTTCTTCAATAAAAAAAGCTCTCACAACCATGCTAAAAAAGAACGCTGCCTTCACATGGTCCAAAGAAGGTAGGGATAGTTTTGAAGCCATCAAATAAGCCATTGCAAAGGCTCCAACGCTGATAAACCCAAATTAAGAGAAGGATTTTATCCTTTATGCATTTGGAGGCAAAGAGGGTATATCAACTATCTTGACACAACAAAATGAGAAGCTAGAGCAGTTAATCACCTTCTTTAATCAACCACTCAAATATTATGAGTAGAGGTAGGATTTTGTGGAAAAAAAAGTATTTGCTATAGTGAAAGCCCTAAAAAGTTTATACATATGCTTTCTAATAGCAAGATACAGCTGATGGTAAATCACCTTGGCATCAAAGAGTTCCTGCTGTGTAAGGATGTCAATGAAAAAAGGGCTAGATGGATAACTGAAGTGATGGAATAGACATAGACATCCATATTACCAAGTTGGTGAGAGTCAAAGGCCTGTGTGAATAGATGGCAACAGATGTCAAAGATAGAGATTATGTTGTATGTGTCCAAGGGTAGACGCAACCATCTGATCCCCACTCCCAAACTGACTGGTATCATGATATGGTCACTTTTCTACAGTTAGGAAGATGCCCAGATGGATTGGACTCAACAAAAAGAATGTATTTCAGACTTCAGCCTATCCCTTATGTTCTTGTAGATGGTGTTTTTTTTAGAAAAGACATCAATACAGTTCTTCTTAGATGTATTACTCAAAATCACACCTTTAAAGTCTTAGAAGAATTTCATAATGGCCCTATTGGTGGCCATTATTCTCCAAGAATAACTACTATTAAAATTATGAGGGTTGGTTACTACTGGCCTAATTTATTCAGAGATGCCCATAAATGGGTAAGGAGCTGCAAGGAATGTGCATTCTTTGTAGGAAAACATAGGCTGGCAACTCTTCCTCTTCATCCAATTTAGACTGGTCCCAACCATTTTCCCAATTGGGTTTGGACTTCATTGGGATTATTAGTCCACCATCTAGTGCTAGCCACAAGTGGATTTTAATAGCCACATACTATTTTACAAGGTGGATAGAGGCAGTTGCATTGAAGGATGCCATAGAGACATCTATTTTAGATTTTCTTGAAGGTAAAATTACCAAGTTTTATGTTCCATTCACTATTATTTCTGATAATGCTAAGGCCTTTGTAGGCACAAAGATCAGTGAATGGGCATTAAACTATGGAACTTATTTGAAAATACCATCCAACTACTACCCCAAGGAAATGGCTTGGCTGAGTCCACAAACAAAAATATGATCAGGATCATCAAGAGAACAGTGGATGACAATCAGAGAACTTGGCATACCAAGTTGAAGACAACTCTTTGGGATGATCAAATCACTCCCAAGAGGGCAATTGGAAATTTTCCCTTAATGTTAGTATACGAGAAGGAAGCAAGGCTTCCATTATTGCTGGAGTTACCATCTCTTGAGCTGGACCAACAGGTAGAATTGCTTGAAAATGATGCCATGACAATCAGATTTGCTAAGTTGATGGAGCTTGAAGAGAAGAGGAGTGCTGCCATGAAAACCCTTAAAGCACACTAAGAACAAGTCAAGAGGATATTTGAGAGGAAATCAGTTGATAGTCTTCTAAGAGGGAGATTTGGTGTTGAAGTGGGATGAAGATAGGGCCAAGGCAAGAAGACATTCCCAATTGATACTATATGGAGCAGCCCCTACATTATCACCAGTTGCAAGCAGGCCAATGCTTTCCAACTCTCCAAACTGAGTGGTGAGGAACTTCTAATCCCAGTGAATGGGATTCATCTCAAACCCTACTTCTGAGTTTGGTTTTGAGATCCTTCTAAATATTTAGTGTAGAGTTTCTTTCTATTTTAGGTTTCCTTTGCTCCAAGTGTTGTTGCATAGGTAGCTTTCTCATTACGAGAATGCTCACCTTGTTGTTGTTCTTTTATTGGTTTTGGGAGGCATTTTTCAGTTTGTGTTGGTCATGACACTGCTTTCTTTTGACCCTGCACCCAATGCATTGTATAAGGTAGCTGGATCCCTGTGTTTAGCAGGCATACACCACTACAAAGTCACCAAAATGTTTTCATATTTTGCCCAACCCAAAATATTTTAGATTCCCTCCTATCAGAAAAATTTGATTAGAGATAGCCTAAATAGAAGGAGGAAAAACTTAAAATCCTTCAAAATCTAGTTAATTTCTTTGCAAAAATCCCAAAATTTTCATATGGAGAATCCTCTTAGAAAATTTAAAAAAACCCAGAAAATTTTAAGCCATTGCCTTAACTTTTGGGGCCCTTTTGGACTTTATTAGCAAAAATCTAGGTCCCTAAACTCATAGAAAAATCAAAAATTGGTGAAGGGATGAAAGAGGGGTTTCTCCCTTTGGTTAGCAATTTATATCTTTTATGAACTCTTGTTCAAGTTCACACTTCTGCAGGTTCACTGATTCGGTGATTCACTGAGAGTAGGTAGGGAGAGCAGATTTCACCAAAAAATGGCTAAGGCATGAAGGGGGGAAAGAATGCCTTTATCAGCAAAATGCTCAAGGTGTGAACTTGATGCAAAGTTCATAATCTCACCAGTTCTCCAGCTGGACAATTCCCTAATAAAGGGAAGGCAAGGCAGGAGACATGGAAATTTGGCTAAGTTAAAAGTATGCAAGGAAGGCCCTTTGGTGGCAAAGTTCACAAATTGTAAACTTTCCTCAAAGTTCAAAATCTTTGTAGTTTACCGATGGAGCCTTTTGCCAACAAGGCAAAGAAGAGAAAGATGGCTAGGTTCTGAAATAAAGGGGATTGCCGATAAAGCAAAAGGCACGAAAATTACCAAAGGCATGAAAGGGGAAATGTTTGCCTTTATTGGCAAAGTGCAAAAATGTAAATTCTTCTCCAAGGTTCAAAAATTAGATAGTTCACCGATGCGGCATTTTGCTGATAAGGCGGTGATGGGCCGACAAGGAGCAAAATTTTCTAAGGCATAGAAAGAAAGTTTCCCTTTGTCAAGAAATACACATGAATCCAAACTAATGAAATAGTTTAGATTGGTGTGAGTTCACCAACATGCAACTTTTGCCAATAAAAGGCAAAAAGCATAGTAGAGAATGAACAATCGGCATGGTTTGGAAAAGTCAAGTTTTGCTGACAAGGAAGCATGATTCAAGAAGGCCCTATTTTATCAACAAAGGAAGGATGCAAAGAATAAATTGGCTAAGGCAAGCTCAGTTCAAAGATTGGAGAGTTCATTGATAAGGGTGAAAATGTCTAAGGGAAAGGCATATCGATGAATCAACTAGAGAGGGAACTTGTTGGCTAGTTAAGAATTTCTCAAATTCATTGATAAGGCGATTAGCCAATAAATAAATTCAAAGGCCGAGTTTGGTAAATGAATAGTTTGCCAATAGAGCAAGAAAGTCAAAAGGAAAGCGAGGTTCAAGAAGGTGCAAAATTGCTGATAAGGCTAAGATGAGTCAAATGAAGTTTGTTGATAAATGAATGCAAAGGCCAAGTTTGGGAAATTAATAGTTTGCCAATAGAGTAGGAAAGTCAAAAGGCAAGCAAGGTTCAAGAAGGTGCAAAATCACTGATAAGGCTAAAATGAGTCAAATGAAGTTCGGCAAAAGGTACTTTTGCCTACAAGGCAAAAGGCACTAAAGGTTTAGTTCAAAAAGAGTGGTAGTTCGCCAGTAAAGCAAGCGAGAAGAAGATATAAATGGTTTGGCAAGATAGACATTCACCGATAAGGCAAAATTGTGCCAAGGAGATAAAAGGTAAAGCAAAGGTAGGTTGAGTAAATGCAGAATTTGCTGATAAGGTAAAAATGAACCAAATGATTACAGTTCAGTAGACAGTAGATTTGCTGACTAAAAGCACAAATATCGAGCCTGATAGTTCTGTAAGTAGATAAATTTTCCAATCAAAAGGAAAACACAGGTAATTCAGATGAAGAGAATTTGCCTAGAATGATTAATGCAGAGGCATCATAAGAGTAAAAGGTACAATACTTTGAAGTGTTGTAAAATCTTGCCTCCCCCTAAATCACACTATTTTTTAAGGGAGAGGTACCAGTATTAAATTTCTACAAGCTAGGGCCGAATGAGGGTGGATGGAATAGTGAAATTCTTCAATGTTGGAGTACAAATGCAACTACAAAGTAGATTTTTAGGGACAAAACATGACTTTCTGCATTCCTCTTGAATGCGCTTGCCATCCATTGATGCAAATGATCTATTTTGCAGGCCTGCAAGCCTATCAGAGGCATGGCCTCATCCCAGTTCATAGGTTTTTTAGCAGATCTTTAGGGTCAAAAATTTAATAGAAGCGTGGGCTGTCCTAGGCAATTGACCAGTTCCAGCATCCACTATAGCAAAAAAAATGAAATGTTATAAATAAATTTGAATAAAATATATTTCTGTTAGCTATTCTTCTAGGCTATTACAGGTTAGAGAATTCTTGTAACCAGGCCATTGTAGTGCAATTACAAGAACCAATTGGATCTGATGGATTGTGCTCTTCTATTGAGTCTCTCATGTCTCTAATTGATAGTTCAACTATGAATGTAATTGGCTATTCTGTGTCTATTTCATCTGCATCGTTCTCTCTTTTGTAATGGTTATTTGACCTCTATAATCAATGCAAACTGATATTTTTACCTCTCTCATTATTCTTGCACTATGTCTACTTTTGATTAATGTGAGCTATGTATTGTGTACAAAATGGTCCCTTTCATATCTCCATTTTTATGTCTTGGCCTCTGCTAGAATTAATATGAGTCTATGTGATTTTTATTTATTTTTGAGGTTATTACTATGTTGAGTTAGTTGTAACTGAATATATTCAATCTGGTGCATCACCTCATTTTCATTTTAGCAATCCTTCTTACCCTTTTCCCATGCAAGCATAGCACTAGATTTTAGTTTGTTTCTGAGAGCCTTAAGCTCAGAAAGAGGAACTAGCCTTCTTTGGAGGTTTGATCTCATTTTCAAGGTCCCACACCTTAAGATCAATCCCATTGTGTCATTGAGGTGTTTGAACAAGTTTCAAATACGATACAATTTCACATGACAACAGAACCCTTGAAAATACCTAATGAAGTTTGGCTAAGATTTGAAATTTATTTTGGGAAGGTTGATAAAATGAGAGATCATGAGTTAGAGAATGAACTCATAAGTTTGGGTACAAGTTCAATTGACACTTTGAAGGATTTATTCACTAAGTTCAAATCATTGAGGTTGTAGTTGAAAGAATGTGAAATTGAGAAAAAGATGATCAACTTGTACTTTATATTCTCTCCAAATTAGACCCTAAGTATTTTGTGTTTGTATCTACTTTCTACTCCACTAAAAGAGCTCTTGGAGCCACATGGAAAATGCCATCTCTAGATGAATTCATTGCAAACTTAACTAGGGAGTAGGATAAGTTAATACACATGGGCACTTTGAAGTTATCAAAACCTCAAGCCCTCTTTGCTAGGAATGGTGAACATAATGCTCCAAATAAAAAAGGGGAGAAGAATAAAAAAGACAAGGAGATCAAGAAAGAACATAAATTTGAGCTAGGTCCAAATCCAACACTAAAAATTCTTCAAGACAAACCTAACAAAGAGAAGGTTAAGTGTGCCTATTGCAAGAAACTTGGGCATGATGAGCACAAATGTATGAAGAAACAGATAGACCACCTAACATGTTTTCTTAAGAAGTACAAAATAGGGGTCCCTGAATCCATCAAAGAGTCCTCATCAACCCAAAAAACTTTTAAGACAAAGGAAAAAGGTAAAGAGAAAATTAAAGGCAAGACACTAGTTACAATAACATCTTCATCAGCTCCATCTTGGATCATTAACTCATGTGCTTCACACCATATGGCCTCTTTACAGGTTGAGTTATCTTCCATAGAGCCTTATAACATGCCTACTATCACTTTGGGCAATGACACTCTAGCAACAATTGTAGGGAGAGGAGATGTTGAAGTTGAAGGTGGAATATTCAGAAATGTTCTAAGTGTACCTTCACTTTCAACTAATTTCCTATCAGTGTATCAAATTACTCACATAGGGAAGGGCATGAGAGTAGAGTTTTCTCCAGATTTAGTTGAGATCAGAGAGTTGCACATCAACAATTTAGTAGCCTTGGGAAGGGTTGATCGCCAAGCCATGTTGTACACCTTCTTGCACTTTTCTCATGATGTTTTGGACTCACTTGATTCAGACCATCCTCAGTAGATTCTTGAGGCAGAATTTTCTTCTTCTTCTAGTTCAGACAATGATGATAGTGATGGGGTGTCATCTCCATCCATTTCTAGATATGTTTTGGAGGATCAAGATTCAACACGTGACTCACCTAGATTTGGCTTTCTTTGGGATAGAAAGACACTTCAAAGTGGAGGCACTTGGCTAGGGAATCTAGTAGATGGCATACATACATGAGCAGATTATCAGAGTAGGGAACATGCTTTCTATGTCTTCACTTCAGAGTTTAAATTTGCTTCTTCAGGAGCTTCTAGTGATTCTTTGCAGTTTGGTCATTTTTTGGATCCACTTCATTGGAACACGCTTCTACCAAACATCTCTTGCTTTTTTTTAGAGTCTCACATTCTAGATCTAGATGAAACTTTGGAGGATCTTGACTTTCTCTTTGATGACAATTATTTTTTCCTTACACCAGTTTCTACTATGGAGTTCAGGGAGGATTCACTTAGGGAGCTTCTAGAGATTCTTTACAAGAGGACATATCATGTGATTTGGTTCATAGCCATATGACATGCATTAACATTCCACATCCATACATCACCTATCTGAATCTTGCTCTTGATTAGTTTTCACATGATTTTGAGAGGTCACTTATTTTAGTTAGGCCTGGGACTCCTAATTTGTTTGTGACTCATTTTGACATTAGTATAGAGATATTTGAGAAGTGTTCTAAGATAGGGTATATCATGAGACTTCCCACCTCACCTAGCTTCTTTGAGTTGGAGTTACTTCAACATTCACCATTGGAGTTGTTTCTTCCTGAGGGGAGAAATGTCATTTGCCACAAATAGATCATTTTTAGCATTTATTCATGGGCATTATCTTTTGGCACAGGGGATACTTCATTGTGGGGGGTCTACATAGTATCCTTGTCTCTCATATGGGGGGGTCCTATCTGCATCATTTCATTTAAATTGACATGGTTTCAAGCTTGGTGCATAGTTATCATCTTCAGAGGGGGTTTCTAGTTATCTTCATTTTTTTCTCTTTGTTGGGAGGGGGTAGTCTTTTCCCGCTGGGTTTTCTCCCTTTCTCCAATTTATTAGAGATTGCATTGTACTTGGGTGCTTGATCAGGCCTAATTGTCACGACCCAACTTTTTGTCTTTTTTATCCACCTAAGATACACTTAAGAGGGGTGTTAGTGTATATTATCTCTTTCATCTACATGCACATGGATAATTACACATAGGAGTTAAGCTTTCTTAGGAGTACTAGTTGAGTAGGACTCCATCTTTAGCCTCATGCTATTTTGGTCACACTATTTTTAGCCAGTCTTTATTAAGTGGTTGCATGCCTATTTTTTATATTTAGGTTCCACTAAATTTAGATGACTATTGGCCTATATATGTACTTCCTATTTGTGAGTTAATTCATCCATCCATTCTTTGTGAGTTACTAGTTGCCTACAATATTTTTAATCATTGAGTCTTCAAAGGAAGCCAAAGATATTCAGAAAATATAAATCATAGCTAAAGTGGTGAAGGCATGCTAAGCCACCAAACTTAATCACATAATCATTTTCTTAGAATTGGATCATTGTAGTAGATAGGATTATAGTCATGGCATTAAGCAATAGTCTCACTCAACCCTAGATCCTCATTTTCATGGGTAAGAATTATGATTTTTAGGTAATTAAAATGAAAAATTTATTTTTTTCATAAGAAGTATGGAACATAGTAGAAAATGAGTTTAAAAATCCCCAAGTTAGGTAGTCTATTAGGCTTTAACAAGAAACTAAAAAAAGGAACATAGAAAAATATGAAAAAGCTTTATTTTTTATTCAGCAAGCCATGGATGATTCTAGCTTTCCTAGGGTTGTAGGAGCAACAACATCTAAAAAGGGATGGGAATCTTAGAAGTTACATATTAAGGTACAACTAAGGTGAAAGTGGAAAAATTATAGTCCCTTAGGAAAAGTTTTAAATATTTGCAAATGAAGAATTCAAAGTCTATAGACAAGTTTTTAAGCTAGATTATGAACATTATTAATCATATTAGATCACATTGGGAAGAGATTACATATTCGAAGATTGTAGAAAAGATTGTTAGGAAATTTTTTCCTAGTAAATTTGATGCTATTGTGGTTGCAATTGAAGAATTTAAAAGTCTAACACAACTATCTATAAATGAGTTGTTGGGATTATTGTTATCTTATAAATCTAGATTGAATAGGAACAATTATTTTTATTTGGAAAATGCTTTCAAATGATAGGTATCATTTGACAAAGGAAGAGGAAAGTCAAGATCCAGAGGAAGAGGAAGAGGAAGAGGAAGAGGAAGAGGAAGAAGAAGATGAAGAGGCAAAAATAATTATCAAAGAGAA
Source organism: Cunninghamia lanceolata (assembly GCA_027924645.1). Taxonomy (NCBI): domain Eukaryota; kingdom Viridiplantae; phylum Streptophyta; class Pinopsida; order Cupressales; family Cupressaceae; genus Cunninghamia; species Cunninghamia lanceolata. The sequence continues at coordinate 2,409,131 of BSBN01000749.1, read as the reverse complement.
GGAAGGAAGAGTCTAGATCTAGGAGGAAGAACATATCAAAATTTAATCTTTAGAGGGTGTAATAGCAATTAACAATCTCAAAGGTATGACAACTCTAACATTCAGTTTTACTATTGCAAGAAATCTAGTCATTTTACACACAAATTTCAAAAAAAGTAAACAAATGTGGGAAATAAAATGTAAGCTTTTGAAACTAATTCAGGGATATTATTCATTACATGTTATGTTGCTCAAGAGAGCTCAAGTGATACATAGTTTTTAGGTAGTGGGTGTAGCAATCACATGATAGGAAATATAGATTTATTTGTAATTCTAGATTGTTTTGTGAAGTCAAAAGTAAAATTAGGAAATGATAATAAAGTATCAGGCATGGGTAAAAGAGTAGTCAATGTTGTTATAAATCTTGGTAGAAGGTCTCTTCTAGATGTTTATTTTGTGCTTGGATTGAAAAATAATCTTATAAGTATTGGATAACTTATACAAAAGGGTTATATGATAATTTTCAAAGATAATATTTGTACCATATTGGATACAGCTCCTAGTACATGTTCATTGCAAGGGTTGAAATGACAATGAACCGAATGTTCCCACTTTGAATCTAGAGTGAAAAGATAGTTCAAAGAGAATGTTAAGAAAATTTCAAGGCAACATATCTAGATTAGACATGGCTATGGAATCTAAGCTATGGACACCTTCATTTCAGAGGATTGAGCTTATTACAAAAGAAGCAGATGGGAAGAGCACTATGACCAATTGAGAAGTCAACAAGTACATGTGAGTTGTATGTTGCCACAAAGTAACATAGAGAATTTTTTTGAAAGAGATGTCTTACAGAGAAATGGCACCATTTAAACTTGTGCATATTGATTTATGTGGTCCAATGTAAACTCTATCATTAGGAGGAAGTATTTATTTTTTAACTTTCATTGATGATTTTAGTACTTGAAAGACATGGATTTACTTTCCTAAGTAAAAGTTTGTAGCATTTTGAATGTTCAAGAATTTCAAAGCATTGGTTGAGAAGAAAAGTTGCCTACACATCAAGGTACTAAGGTAAAATAGAGGTGAAAAATACAAATCAAATGAGCTCTTAGATTTTGGTAGATTTCATGAAATTAAGAAGTAATTTACTACAAGGTACACACCACAATAGAATTATGTTGTAGAGAGAAAGAATAGAATAATAATGGAGATTGCAAGGAGCATGTTGAAGTCCAAGAATGTCTAATGAATACTAGGTAGAAGTAGTAGCATGTGCGATGTATATTTTGAATATAAGTCCTACAAAGAGTGTCAAGAATAGCATTCTATAGGAGGCATGGAGTGGTAATCATCATAGTGTATCTCATTTACATATTTTTGGTTTTGTTGCATATGCATATGTGCCAAAAGAAACAAGAAGGAAATTGGATGATAGAAGCAAAAAATATATCTTCGTTAGTTACTATGAATAGTCAAAGCCTAAAAGTTTTATAATCCCATTACCAAGAAGGTAATCATTAGTAGAGATATTGTATGCATGAAAGAAGAAGGATGGGATTAAAGTAATAATAAAACAATTATAGTTGCAACAACAATACCTCAAAATGAAGAAGAATCAAAGATCGAAGAATACAAGGTGATCAACCAAGTCCACAAGATGGTATTCCATCAATAAATCTTCAAGGAGATAATTTAGGAGAATTGAGAACACCAAGGACCTTTGAATAAGGTGAACCATTGATCCATCCTTCTCCTAACTCACAAGTAAGTGATGAACCTAATCCTACACTTGCCACATTGAGATCAAGATATAGAGGTAAGAAAACTAGTAGTTTGCAAGAAGTTTATGATCAAGCAAAAAATATAGATTTACATTCAAATTTTTCTTTATTTACTCATGATCATGTATATTTTAAGAATGAAATTAAGGAAGAACATGTGTTAAGACAATGGATGAAGAGATGACTCTATTGAAAAGAATGACATGCGGGAATTAGTAGATCTATGTGAAGGTAAAGAATGCATAGGAGTCAAATGATTTTATAAGACTAAGTTCAATGCAGATGGTGAAGTTAAAAAGTATAAGGTAAGGTTAGTAGCTAAAGGATTTGCACAACCATATGGAGTTGATTGCAATTAAATATTTACACCAATAGCAAGGCTTGATACAGTTAGAAGGGTCTTAGCAATAGTATCTCAATACAATTGGGAACTTTACCAAATAGATTTCAAATCAACATTCCTAAATAGTTTTATAGAGGAAGAAGTCTATGTACAATAGCCATTCAGATATGAAGTGAGTAGACATTAAGATAAGGTATGTAGGTTGAAGAAGGCTCTTTATAGATTCAAACAAACACCTAGAGCATGGTATAGTAAAATTGATTCAATATCATGCGCAATGGATTTAATAAAAATTGTAGTGAGCCTAATCTATACACAAAGATCAATAAGTAAGGTCATATTTTGATTTTTTTAATATGTTGATTTTATTTTTATTAGAGATATGTCTATAGATATATTTAAATCAACTGTGAAGAAAGAATTTTAAATGATAGATTTAGGATTGATGAGATATTTTCTAGGCATTAAAGTTGTATAATGTGATAGAGGCATTGAAGTTACACAATTGGGTAGAGGCATTTTCATTTGTCAATCTAAGTATGCTGAGGATGTGTTGAGGAGATTTAGGATGTTGAATTGTAATCCAACACCTAATTTAGTTGCAACAAGAACCAAACTTAGTAGCTAATACAAAGAGTACAATGTTGATCCAACTATGTTCAAAAGACTTATTGGAAGATTGATGTATCTCATAGCAACAAGACTAGATATTATGTATGAAGTTAGTCTAATCTCAAGGTTCACAAAGTCTACCAAGGAGTTACATTGGCAATTGGAAGAGATAATTAAAATATATAGCATGGACAATATGATATGTAATATTATATTCCACAACTAATAATTTTGAGTTGATTGGATAGATCGATAGTGATTAAATACAAGTAGCATAGATGATAGGGATAGTACTTTTGGATACATAGAGTATTAATAGATTTAATGCATGATCAAGAGGATGCAACACCAATTTATTATGATAATAAATCAATAATTGTATTCTCAAAGAATTGTGTTTTTTATAAGAGGATCAAACACATTGATAGAAGGTATCATTTCATTCAATAGCTAGTAAATAATGGAGAAATCTATTTAGGGTTTTGTAGATCCACAGATTAGTTGGCATATATATTTAGAAAGGCATTAACAAAGGAGCAATCTAAGCATCTAAGAAAAAAAGTTGACTATTGTAAATGTTGAAGCAATTAACGGTAGAAATTAAGGGGGAGCCTTGGAATGTAATTTAAATAGTAATTAACTAATCATTGTATTTGTATAATTGATTAAGAAAAATCTAGAAGGAAATTAGTAAAAAAGGTTTTAGGATGTTTCTAGAAGAAAACTTGTAGTAAGCTTCTAGGGTGTCCATATTAAGAAGTTTCTAGTTTGATGTAATTGTAGAATGAAGTCCTCTATAAATTGAGGCATCATGTAATCCCTTCAATCAAGTTGAATAGAAGAAATCCATTTAAATATCAATGTTGTAGCATTGTGTGTGTTTGTGTGCTCACCTCTATTATCAACACTTCAATATTTTACATATTAGAATGTTTTGACTACAAACAAGCATAAAATAGTAATATCACACTACATATGTGTAAGTTTGCTTCCCACAATGTTTTTAAAAATCATGCAAGTTTATTTTAGACCAATGACAACCCAAGTCATTGTTATCATCAAAGTTTCCCAAATAGGGGGACACATGGATGAGTTTCTTCGATAGTAGTTTTTTCAAAAGTTTAGAGGATGATTGTACATATATAATCTTATGTGTTATAATATATTAATATAAATAATAATATTATAATAATCTTATGTGTCAATATATTAATATAACTATTAAATATATATATATATATATATATATATATATATATATATATATATATATATATATATATATATTAGAGTTGACAATCATTTATATCTTGCCACTCAATCATTCCTATTTGCACAAGTTTCCAATCCAGATTCACTATTTAACATGTCTAGTGCTTTGGATTGAGAGGGTCAGACGATAGAGGTTTACTTACATAAGAAGCAGTTGAATGATAGTTGGGCATTCCTCCTTAGGATAATAGGTCCGATTGAAACAAAATAGAAGCCAAAGTGTGTATCATCCAAAATGAAGAAATATTAGGAGTTTGGAAATTAACCCATCCCACCGAATTCAACCAGTTGAACAAAACAAAAAACTATCAAAAAACTATCCTTCGTCCCATCATGTGCCCTAACGCTGTAACTCAGGTTTAGGGCTATTTTTTTTCCTTTTGACTATGAAAAAGTTCAAAATTATTTGACGCAGGGACAGCTTGGAACCAAAAAGGGCATCTCTAGGACATTCGCAATTTTTTTCTTAATTTTTGGAATGACAAGAAAATATTTTGTCCCCGTCCCTGTGTCCTTAAGGTATCCCCATTTCTAGAAACCCTCTCCGAAGTAAAAGGGGGATGCATCCCCAAAATACACTGATTATCATTCATATTACAACCAACCATAAACACACATTAATAAATATACATTTAAACTGTTAGAAAAATATAATAAAATTTAATATTTTAACAATTAATCAACTTAAATAAAAAAAAATTCAATCTTTATTATTAAATTAAAAATAACATTGCAAACCTCAACAACAATTTTTAAATCTTAATTCAGAAATGAAAAATAATAATTTTTAAATACAAAAATTTAATTTAAAAGTTAACCAATCCTCACTTACCACATGCTATGAGTTTGTTTTACAAGAAAACAAAATCATAAGATAATTCTTTTGAAATGTTCCATTGATATTCATGTTTACAAGAAAACAAAATTCTTAACACAGACACCAAACTATTAAACGCTATGACTTGTACGGTGATTTCATCACAACTTATCATCTCTGAATACAAAGAGCTGTTATAGAGAACGTAATTTTTATAAATTTACCACAGTTTGCAGCTTCCTATTTCTCACCATCTTTTTGCTTTGAATAAAGCTGGGTACAGTTCTGTTTCTCAACATTCAATATACTGGCCAAAAAAAAAAAAAAAAACCAAAACGACGATACTTTTACTGTTACCCAATCAAAACTTTGAAAACACGTAAAGTATTGTTAACTCTATGTCACCTTTAACAGTATCGCCCACCTGGACTTATTATCCTCCTTGACAGCAAAATTTTGGTTTTTGGGAACCACCTAGCAAGACGTAGGAAATAGTTTAGAATACAAAAAGCATGATCAAACCCGTCAGGCCCAAATGTCTCTAAGTTACAATCCATGCCGATTCTGACTGTTTTCAAGAGAGGAGCGCTTTTCAAAACGCAGTAGCATAAATTAACCACACCATATTTTCCATAATGTTTTTTAGAGTCTCCAAAATACAACTCAGTAGTCACAGTAAATGTCTTCAAATTTGCTAGTCCTAGAGTCAAGTTTAGCATATCCTGCATGTAAAACATTGCTGTAAGTTTTAATAAGGTCAAGTCGTTAAAATTTGCACAACAAAATAAACCTCTTCTCTACCCACGCAATTCGCTTGGCACGATTCTTATTAAATAGGAATTCGAAATTAGGAACAACTGTCTTTCAAAATGTCATTTCAGTTTTGATTTCAAAAGATCGGAAATGAATGTTGCGGTATATTAAATTGTTTTGATGCAGGAAAAAAAAAATACTTACATTAGAAAAAGATATAGAAAGGGAAGAATCAATGCACAACTCTTCCAAGCGTGGAAAGCTTTGTAGAACATTGACATAAATGACATTTGCACCATCGAAACAGGTGATTTTCCTCAATGATTGTACTGTCGCAAAATGCTGAAGAAGTCGAAAGTCAGTTTCCAAACGGACACATACAGGTAAACATATGTTCACCATCACCAAGCCAGAGCATTTAAGAATTTTAATGTTTTCTAATCTTGGGCAATTTGCTTCCATTGAACAGTTATTACTGGACAGTCGAAGAAGAGCCAGAGACTTAAGACTGGAGGAAATAACTCTCAAATTTGAAGGCAATCTGCATTGGGATACTGTCAAGCTTTGGAGAAGGCAACATAATTTTAAAATCACCTCAAATGCCTCCTCACTTAACTCAACGTGTTCAAGATAGCATGTTAGAAGTTGAGAGAAACCCTGAAATAGTGCAGGCACCTTTGTCATCTTAAAATTCTTAAGAGACAGAGACGTAAGAGTCACACATGAAAAGATAGACTCAGGAACCTCCATCAGAATGTGATTACTTTTAAAATCTATACGCTTCACGCCTGATAAAGAAACCCACAGAAGCCACTTGTGAATGCTACTTTCACACCAGTCACAATTGTAAAGCTCAAAAGCTTCCAGGCCAACACGCTGCATAAGAATAATCTTGTTAATTATGTCTACAGCCATATTTTGACGAGTCAATTTAGATACAGCCTTTCTCTTTGTAGTAGTAGTACGAATAGAATTAAAAAACTCCTTTGAAAACTTCAGATGGGGTAACCGCGTCCAGGCTCTACACCATTTTCGAGAAACCGCAGAAAAGCGAACGGCTTCTTTCAGAGGGAGTCTTGTTAGAATCTGAGAACATAACAGGTCATCTGGAAAATTCATGAGATCGCTTTTACCCATTTTTTCTTCAACTTTCAATTGCAGACGGAAAATATTCAGAGCTGAAACATACACTGAAACAGAGTAAGAAATTATCAGTGGCTGGAATATTGAACACGGAAAGCCAAGAAACTTAAATATAATGACGGAGAGGCTTCTCCTATTGGGGCCGTCAGATTTTAGGGCTTCCCAAATAATAAGCATACTATCTTTTATAATATTAATGGCCGCCCAGGGCGCCCCGTACGCATGTTCCCAATGCCTTACAATCGAAAGAAAAGAGTAGTTTCCAATCTGCCATTCATTACCTACATTCTACCGATCTTGTCCTTTTCATTTTGCCTCTAAATTAATTTACGAATCAAATGAAAATCTGGAAGTATTTAGGGGAAAGGACCCAATAGGTGTGATAGTTCCAATGGTTGGGAGGGTAACTGTTATAGTTTGATCCATTAGTAGAACATATGTTCATTATTGCTTAAATATAAAAATATCAATAAAAGTAACTTTTTGTATTAATAACTATTGCTTTTAACCAAGTCAAACATGTATCATTGATAGACCAAATTGTTTTCAACTGCCCATTCAATAGTACAAAATGAACAAACATCCCTTTTCAACTTTTACCTCTAAATAGAACAAAAGATACTATAATTTATTCCAAATTAAAAATACATCTGAGCTTATAACAAAACTATATTATAATATTATGTTCAAATTTGTACACTCTTGCAATTACTTTGTCCGCCTATAGACACATTCTTGTCAACATCAATACATGCTCCTTACTTTATATAAAATACTAAATGTACAACTTCTGGTCCTCCACCAATTAATCTAGAATTGTAATGAACAATGACAGGTACCCAACTTGACATAGTTACAAAATTTTATTTCCAAAAAATCAGTCCATCTCTCCCAAATATTGAGCAATAAATGCCCAACTTGGAGACTTCAACAACCAGATTCAGAGTACCTGTAAAATAAACAAACATATGTGAGGCTCACCATTGAAAAAATCAAATCACAAAATTAATGACACCAAATTTCAAAAATGCATCCATGCCCATTTCAAATAAAAATCAAATCACACAATAAATAGATCAAATTTGAAAATTGGCTCTATCTGTGGAACGCTAAATTTCAAAAAATTGGAGGGAATTAATCTATAAAATGAACCAATGATTCATATGTAGTATTTCATTCTAACGAGTCAGAAAGAATATCAGAACTGCAACAAGTATCAGAATATCAGACCTGCAAATTTCAGACCTGCAAACTGCTACAAGGCTTAGGTGGCACATTGCCTTCTTCTAAAATCAGGTTTTTTTATTTATTTCTATAGTATGTTTAATATTTAAATGTTATATGTCTGTTAAATGTTAAATGTTATAGCTCTGTTAAATGTCAAATGTTAAATGTTAAATGTTATAGCTCTGTTAAATATAAACATATTTTATAGCTCTGTTAAATATTAAATGTTATATGTCTGTTAAATGTTAAATGTTATAGCTCTGTTAAATGTCAAATGTTAAATGTTATAGCTCTGTTAAATGTTAAATGTTAAATGTTATAGCTCTGTTAAATGTTATATATATTTAACAGAGCTATAACATTTAACAAACGTGTTAATATATATATTTAACAGAGCTATAACATTTAACAAACGTACATTTATTTAACAGAGCTATAACATTTAACAGACATATAACATTTTATTTTCTATTATATTATATTAACTAGGCAAACGAATGTATAATAAAATTTATTATGTTTTTTTTAAAATTGAAACAAAACAATAAAATTACAAAGACTAGCACAGGGCTCTACAGGAAAGAATAAAGCCTCTACAGGAAATAATAGAGCCGTAACTAAAACTGAACTAAAACCTAAAGTCTAAATTCTGCTGTTACAATTTCAGAGATGGCATGGACATCAGTTATGTTTATATTTTGCCTGGCTAACCTATGTTTGGTAAGTCATTCATTCTTGTAGTACGTGTAGTTGAAATTGTTTTGTTTTCAGAGGTGAAATCATCTTACGACCCACAGAAGGATTTCAGAGAATCTATGGTTGAGATGATTATAGAAAAAGATATACATTTCTCCCGAGATCTTGAGTGTCTCCTTCAATGCTATCTTTCTTTGAACTCAGATGAATATCATCAAATTATCTTGAAGGTCTTTGACCAAGTTAGGTCAGAATTGAAACTCAAGTAACCTTGTGATTTTATACTTCATATTAAGCATCAAACTTATCCTCTTGCCAGTTGATAAATTAGAAGCGCTTCTTCTTTAGGCAGAGTGAACTTGGGAGCTTTCTAGAACATTGTAGCTTTCAGGGGCCAATGATAATGGGTACCTAACTGTGGCCAACGACATGCAGGGGTCTCTGTACATATGTCCCATGGTAGGGGTCTCTGTACATGTGTTTTTATCTCTCCTTGTAATTATTGTTTTCATGTAGTTTATTGCTGTCATTTAATAACAACAATTCCATTGCCCCTATTGATTGGGTCATTATAGAAGAATTTTTTTGATGGAGGATTTTATATCATTCACAGGATCGTTTTGCTAGTCGATAGGAGAGCATGCTGTTGGTGAAGTTGAAAGGTTTTGAATGAACCCTACAGGAAGCAAGACTTGCTTCCTGAGTGCAAAGCCCTGACACCATTATAGAAGATTTTAAAACTATCTCTATTCTATAGAGCAGAAAACACACTTATAAATAGGAACATTGCTGTGAAAGTCATTTCAGATAAAGTCCAGTGGCATCTATTATTGAATTGATTAAAGACATGAGGCACTGGGACTTCTAGTTTTGAGGTTTTGAGGTGGCCAGGATTGTATTTGTATCTAAAGCTAAGATGTTTCAAAAAAAATTATGTTGTATTTTCCTATTTTTCACTGTACTGAACTCTTTTAAGAAGTAGTTTGTCCATTCCTGTACTGAAGCATATATTATCGACTGATTTTGATTAAAAGGCATTGCTTGCAGATTTAAGACTGAAAAGATATTAGCCACAATGTAAAAAGCATTAATAACATTTAACAGAGCTATAACATTTAACAGACATATAACATTTAACATTTAACAGATATATAACATTTAATATTTAACAGAGCTATAACATTTAATATTTAACAGACATATATATATATATATATATAATAGAGCTATAACATTTAACATTTAACAGAGCTATAACATTTAACAGACATATAACATTTAACATTTAACAAATATATAACATTTAATATTTAACAGAGCTATAACATTTAACAGACAGCTTATGAAAAGATCCATTACATTTTCTGCTAACAATTATTAAATGACATCATTTTATGTAGGCATTATGGCAGCAGGAAAGAGAAGATCCAGAAGAACAAGTCGAAGGCCTAGGTTGCCAAGGGGAGTCAAATTGAATGCAATTGACTCGGATGATGCTGAGACTTCAATCAACCCACCTGAAAATAACACTGATTGTAGTCGAGTTAATGACAGTGCAGTTAACATTGATGTTTCTACAAGTTTTGCTCAAAAACATGGATTGAAGGCAAAGATGACAAGAGGGGAATGGACAGAACAAGATATGGATGGTGCGATCAAGGATGTCGAGGACAATAAGTACTCCATAAGAGCAGCTGGAAAAAAGTGGGGTATCCCTTGCACTAGTTTGACAAATTGGTTGGCAGGAATAACAACCACGAAAACAAAGGGACCACCAACAATTTTGTCAATGGAAGAAGAGCTGGAAGTTGTCGAATGGTGCAAAGATTTAGCTCAACTTGGTCATGGTATGGAGGTTACTCAGTTGAAGTCACACATTGCACAAATTTGTCAAGGAAGGCCAAATCCTTTCACGAATGGTTTGCCAGGTAGATCATGGTGGGCTGGTTTCCGTAGACGTCATCCAGATTTGACAATAAGGATTGCTGAGGGTCTTAACCGGGATAGAGCAGTGATGTTGCATCCGAGCATTGTGGCAAATTTTTATGACAACTTGGAAAAACTTTATAATGCTAATCATTATGGCCCAACAAAGATATGGAATTGTGATGAAACAGGTGTTCAAGCAGGCAGAAATTGCGGGATGCGAGTTATTGCAAAGTTGGGTAGCAGAAGTGTGCCACAAATTCTATCAAAAAGCAGAGAGTGGATAACCATTTTATGTTGTATTAATGCAGTAGGGCATAGTATACCAGGGTTTTATCTTTTCAAAGGTAAAAGGCAGCTAAAAAACTATATAGCAAATTGTGAACCAGGGGCGTGCATGGCAGCCCAACCACATGCTTGGATGACCAAAGAGCTCTTCTTGAATTGGCTGCACCATTTTGCTAGATCAGTCCCTGGTGGAGCTTCAACCACAAATAGACATCTACTGATTTTTGATGGGCATGGAAGCCATGTGGCTTACAGCACAATTCAAGAAACTAGATCTTTGGGCATTGATCTTCTTACTTTGCCTGCACATACCAGCCACAAACTTTAGCCTTTGGATGTTAGTGTCTTTGCACCATTCAAGTCATACTTCAAAACTGAAAGGTCCAAGTGGATGGCAAAAAACCCCCACATTGAAATAAGGAGGGCAGAATTGGCTGAACTAAGTAGCAAAGCTTTCAAGCTTGCCCTTACATCTAAAAATATCATATCAGGTTTCCGAAGGACTGGAATTTGGCCACTAAACAGTGATGCTCTTTGTAATGACATGAGACCAAGTGAATCCTTCTTTGTTGAAGAAGAAAATGAGATTGCAGGTATTGCAAGCATATTAAGGTTGGCTGGATATGAAGAGGTTGAAGTGCAAAATTGTTTGGCACAAATGGCAAGGGAGCAATCAACAGTAACAAATGAAGTGCATGACAACATAAGTTCAGCTACTCATGTCAGCCAAACACAACAGTCAAATGAAGAAGATGATGCCATGAGCTTGCCAACACAAGTTAACCCACCAAATTGGGTTAAAGACGCTGCCAACAACCTTGGAATGCAAATTGATTTTGCAAATGAAGAAGTGTCATTATCTATGCCTTCCCCTCCTCCACTTCCAACAACCGAGGTTATTCATTATTATGCAGATACCACAGATTGGGAAACTACAGATTTAGATGCTACTGATACAACATTGCAGCAAATGAAATGCAATGAAGGTTCATTGCAGAACTCTGAAGGTAATGAAATAGCAGACCAACAAGTGAAATGCAGTCAAGGGTCATTAAAGAACTTTCTCAAGCTACCAATTGAAACGGTTCGTAAGAGACCCAATCCCCTGGATGACAGTGCACTGAGGCTAAGTAGGCAGTCCCAAATTCTTACCACTGATGATTATCTAATCCTGCATGAGCAGCAAGAAGCAAGGAAAATAGAACTTGAGGAACTAAAAGCAAGAAAAAAACAACAAGTAGAGGCAAAGAAAATTCATCTAATTGAAGAAAAGAAAAGGAGGGAAGAGTAGAAGCTTGAAAGACAATTGAAGAGACAAAAGAAGGAAGAAGAAAAGTTGCAGCAACGAAGGGCAAGAGAATTGAAGAAAGAACAAAGGCAAATGGTCAGGGAAAGAAATTCAAAACATGTTGCAAGCAATTCAGGACATTTGAGTACTCCATCAAGCCCTCTACCGGAACAACATCATATTCTAAGGGATATGTACAACATATTAAGCCCTGCTTATGCTACCCTTAAAAACCAACAAGTGACTAGCAATACAAATTCAACACATGAGGGAAGCAGTTCAAGGTGTTTGAGTACTCCATCAACCCCTCTACCTGAACATCATCAAATTTTGAGGGATATGTACAACATATTAAGCCCTGCTTATACTGCCATTAACAACTTCCAAGTGACGAGTCACAGCCCCCCTCATTCCCCTATAAAGCAATTCCAATTTTCTGGGCTTTTAGATGAAACAATGTTTGGTCATCTTGTTCCTATCACACCTCTTGTGGATTCAGCGCCTCCAAAAAGTACTTCAACAAATAGTCCTATAGCAGAGCCAGAGCCAGAGCCATTCCCTGGATTTATGGTAAACTAGAAAATTAAGACTTGATGTCGAGTTATTGCTATAAGGTTTTTGAAACATCTAGTCAGTAATGCATTTTGGACATTGTAAGTAAAAGCTGACCATTTTGTAATGTTTTGCCGAAGCTGTATTACCGATAAACTAGAAAATCAGGATTTTATGTCAAGTTCTTGCTATAAGTTTTCTGAATCATCTAGTCAGCAATGCAGTTTGGTCATTGTAAGTAAAAGCTGACAATTTTGTAATATTTTGTCAAAGACTATCTAACCGCATTATGCAACTAGCAATATGATGTTTTGTTGTTTTTGTTATTGTCATTAGCAATGTAATGGAATATTCCAAGTCAAGATTTTGTTACAGTGCAAGAAATGTGTCTACAATGTGTATGCAGCCAACAAAATGAATGTATGTATGTACAATTGTAATGTTTTGTCGAAGCTGTTACAATTCATTTTGGAAAAAGAACAATAAATACTAAGCTGGAGTCATCTCATAAACTTGTTTAGTTTGATCTTAAATACGAAAAAGCCCAAAGATTCCTCCCCAACCTGGAAAAAAAATAGCCCCCAACCGTTATTGCAAATAGCATCCAACAAACTCTAACATCAACAAAGGAACTATTTCAGTACCAATATCCTTCTGAAACATAAAGATTGCCAACATAAAATAAGCCACACTGAACCTTCTATTTAAAACAGTGGCAAAGCTCCTCAGAGGCATTAAAGAAGAAGCCAATCCCTACTTGCAACATTATTATCATTTAGCAACATTATTATCATTTAGAAGGTTCTCACATGAAATTTATATAGCTTTTCTAAGCCATTTTTTGGTAAATATTAAAGTAGGATACCAACCATTTAATATATCAGTTAAGTTTTTGTTTACTTTATTTTATTTCTGAGTATGCATGACACCTTGTCAGTAAATTGGCTTCCACAGAAAATAGCTTAGTTAATAGCCAAATCTATACCACATTGGAGATTTCTTTGTAAATATTACTGTTGCCATCAAACCATGACTCTTTGGGCCTAAAATTCTGTTTTCTTTAATTTTATTTTTGAACTGAATGTTTTTGTTGGATTGTCAAAAAAAAAAATGTGTACTCAGGGAAGTCATTTTTTGTGCTTGATGCTGTAGCTTCTGAGAAGTAGAAAACAAAGGAAAATGATCCAATCAATGGGGAGATGACAGATGGTGTTTGATGCTTGTTGTGTTCTCTCATACTTATCAATTCATGTTTGGATTGGCTCAGGGATTAAATGTTTATGGCAGTAAAATATCATTAGTCATTTACTTATAACAGATAAATGGTGCGGTTTGGGTAGGCTATACCAAACTACTGCTTAAAGTAATAGTCAAGTAAAAATATGTCAGGTGACTACTTTAGGCTATAGTAAAGCAAAAATCCATCAGATGATGTTAATATGTATTGCTACTAAATTAAGTTCTGGAAGTTAACAGAACAGTTTAGTCGGCGTGCTTAGCTGAATCTACCGTGTTTTGAATTCCTCATAAGTTTAAATTGGTAATCATTCTTTAGATCATTACTATCATCTAGAAGGTTATCCACATGTAGTTTATATATAGCCTTTTTACAGAGTTTACATCTGCAACCCAAAACAGGCTAGAAATAACAAAACAATTTAAGCCTTTTTACAGAGTTCACATTCTTTAAAAGAGATTGAAAATGTTTTGAGGGTAGTTTTCTCCTTCTCTTAGACTATTTGGTTTCATGGAAGTTATTAAAAATTTTATTCATTCATTCAATGTTTTTGTTTTTTTGGTTTTTTCTTTTCTTAAACTAGGTCATTGACTGTTCATCTATAAACAAGGCAGCGCTAAAATTTGATGGTAGACCTTGCCAGTCAAACAACTTTTTAATGATGGTTATTTATTCAAAGGTGCCCTTAAAATACTATAGTATACCTTAATTACAAATAAAATTATTTTAAAAACCAAATATATATATCATCACAATTCTATATAAAAATTGACAATTTATCCAAAATCTCTCTTCCATATGTTAAAATGTCTAAATACGACTATACAACCATCAATTTAGGCCTTGGGGGCAGTCATGTAGTAATTAATATCAATAAAATACTGTTAAAATTTTGTCCTAGTCTCTACATCTTCCTGATATGGTCAACCGGTCTACTGTTTTTTCCATGCATCTTCTTTTAGATCATTACTATCATCTAGAAGGTTATCCACATGCAGTTTATATAGCCTTTTTACAGAGTTTACATCTGCAACCCAAAACAGGCTAGAAATAACAAAACAATTTAAGCTGTATTACACGAACGACAGAAATTAAGGTCATTAAAAAAAATAAATGAAACAGAGAAAATTCCATTGCAAATTATGCAGTCTACCTCATAAAATCACACAAATTGCAGACCAACAGAGAAATGAGAAAGTGTAAAAAATGTTAGAACTGCCCATAAATCTCATTAATGAAACCAATAAACGACCAAATTAAATAAATATGCACAGCGTTGACAAAACCCTAAGAAACCCTAAACCCAAATTAAGGAAACTTGCAATTGAAAAAAATAAAGAGGTCATTGCCCCAGTAAGGTCAAAAATGACCTTACCTATTGGATCTCCTGCAAACCCTGGTTACAAAAATCCTTTACATCTATTGTGTCAAAAGACACAGTTTCTGTGACTGAGAAGTCGATTGCTGTGAGTTCTGAGGGAGCGGAGAACCGGTCCATCGATTGCTGTGAGTCCTGAGGGAGCGGAGAACCGATCCATCTGTGCATGAAAACCCACCAAACAAACAGATGAAAGGGTGAAGAAAAACCAAATAAAAATCGCAAAACACAACATCAATACAAGTCTCCGAGGTCATTTTGGCTACCATTTAAAAACAAACCTATTGCCTCCATCGACGCCCACGTCAACGGCCTCGCTCCACGCCTGGAGATCTCTATGCTTCCCACGTCGGCGGCCTCCATGGAAGCTGTGGTCTGGAGCAGCGGCAGCGGCAAAGGCAAAGTGGGAGATGGAGTAGAGTGAGAAGATAGGAAACTTTTAGGTTTAGGGTTAGTCAACAATAGGATAATGTAGTATTCGATTAGGGTTAGGTTTAATTCAGTTTAGGGTGTTTTATAGTTTAGATTTGGTAATTTTCTAATTAGTTAATAGTTTAATGTTGTTTAGGTTTATGTATAAAAATGCACATATTAAGATGAGTTTAGATTTATTTTTTAGTGGATCCTATTATGGATTTGAGCACTAATGTCAATGTTATAGGGTGAAAATTGTTCACTCATTGGCGCAAATGTGTGCGATGACGGGAGGCGGGAATTGACCATCATCAGGCAGGTGTTCAAAAAGTGTTGTTTTTGACACTTTTTATGATTGCGTATAGATCTAGCATCAAAATTGATCGTGTGGTCCTGAAACCTTAGTTATAAGCAGTCGACTAAGCAATGAAGTTGCTATAAAGTTTTAAAACGAATTCGACGTCAGCAAATATGTTTTTGAGAGGCACGAAGTTAGGGTGCACACCTATTGGGTCCTTTCCCCTAGTATTACATGAAAATAGCAAAGTATTTATTATTCCATAAATATAATTTGACCCTGTACGGCACCGCTGGATCGAATGGATTATCACATTAAATGAAGTATAACTAGAACTTGCACCAGAAACAACTCAATAGTCATTAGTAGATCCTAATCTTCTTAGATTGGTTCTGCATTAGGTATGTTTTGTAATATTTGACCGAAGTGAATTTGATTTGGACTGTCACTTTTTTTTGACGGAAAATTATGTGAAATGTACTAACTGTAGTATAATAAAATTGTAAAAGAGATTTATGAAAATGCTCAATCTTTGTTCTATTTTAGTTTTATTTTCTTCAATCTTGCTGTCATCTTTATAAACTATAACTGATGTCTGAAATCACCACAGAGTGAATTGAAAGAAGCAAGTCTTCAAATACTCATAAAAGAACAGATGGATCAATACCATACGTAAAAAAATCCTTTAAAATTGTATGTAATGGCCTTTCAAAGAAAATACATTACATAGATGAGTCATAGGCAAATCATGGCCTCTAAGCATGCCCATAATTGTATCAAACAAACAAGGCCAAAGTGTTTTTTAAAAATTTGTTGATTGATGAAATAAAGTAGTATGCTTTAATTAGGTTGTAGCTATGGACATGCTAGGATTTAATTCATGTTTGTAAAGAATTTGCAAAGCTTGGATTTTATTAAATTTTTGTTATATATAATTTACATCAATTCTTTTTAATGAAAGCGGAAATTGATTGAGTTGGAATGCCTCTTTTTATCAACATAAAGTTGGATATCTATAGGAGGTCTTTGCGTCCCCTTGTAATTCCACTTGACTGAAAGCTATTGAAATTTCTCTAACTAATCTCCACTTTTCTAGTAGTTAGGTTGTAGTTGCATTTATGACATTCTCAGTTAACTCTAGTTTGTGTCTAGGTTATTTTTAGTAAATTTGGTTACACAGTTAGACTGTGCATTGTAATCTATTTATGCTTTTGTTAATGATGAGAAGGGTGTTGAGACGCCCCTGTTGTTTTCCCAATTTTTCCTCTGCCCATAATTTTTGCCCCACAAATTTTGTCATGGTATCAAAGTAGGCTTAAACCTCTTCACAAAGTGGAGAGTAGATCGATCCAAAAGCTGGCATTAAGACTCTTTAGAGATCGTAGAGAAAGGAGAATAAAAGGAGAATACTCTACGTGAAGACCAAGTATACACCCGTGGCTGAAGCTCGAGAACAATAGTTTAATGGCATCTAACAACAATCTACGGAAAATGAAAAGGCCCATGTTAACAAGTAAAAACTATGAATTCTGGTCTATTAGAATGAGGACATTTCTACAAGTTCAGGAATGTTGGGAAACGGTCGAGAGTGGCTTCGCAGAGCTTGATCAAGCTACTCTAACAACTATGAATAATACTCATAAGAATTCTCTCGAAGCATGAAGGAAAAAAGAGACACATGCAAAGTGTTTGATCTAGAGTTCAGTGGAAGACGCAATTTTTCCAAAAATCACAGGCGCATCCGGTGCAAAAGAGGCTTGGTTCATACTCTGGCTTTGGCATACCAAGGTAACGAAAAAGTCAAAACAGTTCGACTTCAGACTCTTAGGAGAGAGTTTGAAAACTTGAAGATGAAAGAAACTGAGACTATTGATCAGTTTATGACCAAGGTGCTTGGAATTGTGAATCACCTCAAGATTCATGTTGAGCATATAACAAATCAAAAAATTGTTGAGAAAGTGTTGTGATGTTTAACCAAGAAATTTTCCATGATGCTTATAGCCATAGAAGAGTTGAAATATCTATCCAAATTGACCATTGATGAACTAATGGGTTCCCTTTTGTGTCATGAATCAAGGCTCGTCATGGAGGAAGAGTCCTTGGAAAATGCCTTCTAGTTTTAGGTTTCCTTCAGTAGAGGCTGAGGCTGAAGAGGACGAGGTTCTCATCACACTGAAGAGAGTTGAGCTCCTGAATAGTTAGGACAATCAGACCAACATGGACATTCTCATAGTCAAAGAGGGAGAGGAAGAAAATGGACAGACAAGTCCAACGTTCAATGCTTCTATTGCAAGAAGTATGGACATTATGAAAGTGAATGTAGGAAGAAGCAATCATATTGGAATACAAACAAAGCCAATGTTTCCAACATTAAAGAAGGGACATCTGAGGTAATGTTCCTCTCATGCCATATCACTGAAGAATATCACAACAAGGATCTTTGATTGCTAGACATTGGCTGCAGCAATCATATGACAAGTAACAAACATTTGTTTTCTAGCATAGATAGATTTGCCACATAAAAAATTAAGCTAGGTGATGACTCTCAAGTTTAAGCCCAGGGTAAAGGTATTGTTCCTATCCTAACTAGACAAAATGAACCGAAATCAACTCATGATGTTTTCTATGTACCACATCTTAAGCATAATTTCATCAGTGTAGGAAAGTTAAGTGAAAATGACTATGATGTCAGATTCAAGGGCTCTACTTGCATCATTGTAGATAGGCCACCTAGTAGGAGACTCATAGCTAGGGTGGAAATGACCAAAAATAGAATGTTCCCTCTAAATTTGAGAAGTATCGATCTGTCACAATCATATGCACAACACATCTCAAGGACATATGAGACTTGGTTGTGGCATTATAGGTATGGTCAATTACCCTTTAAGAGTCTTAGTCTTTTACAAAAGAAGTCAATGGTCAAAGGATTTTCAATGATGAATGAACAATCCAATCCATGTGAAAATTTTATCCTAGGACAGTATCACAAGGACAAGTTTCCGACTGCCTCCTATAGAGAAAAAGAGAATCTAAAACTAGACCATACAGACCTCTATGGTTCCATGCAAACTCAGTCCATTGGGGGAAGTTTTTACTTTCTAACCTTTATTGATAATTTTAGCAAGAAAGTCTGGGTCTATTTTCTCAAGAACAAATCTAAAACTTTATCAAAATTCAGAGAGTTCAAATCTTTGGTTGAAAAGCGGAGTGGAAAATACATCAAGGTGCTCAGGTCAAATGGAGGAGGTGAATATGATTCACATGAATTTATAGGATTTTGCAAGCAACAGGGAATCAAGAGGCAATTCACAACAAGGTAAACTCCACAGCAGAATGGAGTAGCTGAAAGGAAAAATAGGACTATCATGAATATGGCCAAAAGCATGCTCAAAGCAAAGAATTTGTCTAATGATTATTGGGTTGAAGTTGTTGCATGTTTAGTATATATACTGAACAGATCTCCTACAATGAGTGTGAAGGACAAGGTTCCTCAATAAGCATGGAGTGGCACTAAATCAAGTGTCTCCCATTTCAATGTTTTTGGATGCATTGCATATGCCCATGTACCAAAGGAATTGAGAAGAAAGCTAGATGATAGGAATGAGAGGTGTATTTTTATTGGATACAGTGAACAGTCCAAAGCTTATAGACTGTACAATCCAATTTCCAAGAAATTTGTGGTGAGCAGGGATGTCAAGTTCCTGGAAGATAAATCTTGGACTGACAAAGAAGATGATCCAGTAAATAGTGAACAGGAGGAAAGCTTAGGACAACTAGCTTCTTCAATTTGGCTGCCAAGATTACAGGTGCAGGGACAAGAAGAACAACCAGCAAATAGTTCTTCTTCTAGCAGTTAGATAGATTCTTCTACAAGAAATCAGAGAACAAAGAGTTTAAGAGACATCTATGAAGGAAATAGTGGCATGGATCAACAAGTTCACATTTCCTTTTTGTCTTGTCAACCTACATATTTTGAAGAAGTAGTGAAAGAAGAGAATTGGGTGTAGGCCATGAATGAAGAAACTGATGCAATTCAGAGAAATAAAATGTGGGACCTTGTTGAAATTCCCACAGATAAAACTAGCATTGGTGTTAAGTGGGTTTACAAGACAAAGTTGAATGAGAAAGGAAAAGTAGAGAAACATAAGGCAAGGCTTGTTGCCAAAGGTTTTTCTCAGCAGCTTGGTGTTGACTATGGTGAAACTTTTGCTCCAGTAGCAAGGTTAGATACCATTCGAGCTATTTTAGCCATTGCAACCTAGAACAAATGGCCAGTGTTTCAAATGGATATGAAATTAGCCTTCCTCAATGGCATACTAAAGGAAGAGGTTTATGTGAATCAACCACCAGGGTTTGAGTTTAAAGGCCAAGAGTCTAAAGTCTACAAATTGAAGAAGGCCTTGTATGGTCTTAAGTAAGCTCCCAGAGCTTGGTCTAGCAGAATTGACTCTTACCTGATCAATAATGGGTTTAGTAGGAGTAGCAATGAACCCACTCTCTACACAAAAATAGATCGGCAAGGTAACATACTTATTGTTTGTCTTTATGTTGATAATATGATCTATACTGGAAATCTGCTATTAGATGAATTTAAAATAGTCATGAAAAAGGAGTTTGAGATGACTGATCTTGGTCTCATGAAGTGTTTTTTGGGAATAGAAGTTGAGCAATCTGCTCAAGGAATTCTTATATGTTAGCATAAGTATGCTACAAACATCTTGAAGAGGTTTAGGATGGACAAATCTAAACCAGTAGAAAAATCTATTGCTACAGGAACAAAATTGAGCAAACAGGATGATGGACAAGAAGTCGATTCAATACTATATAAGAGACTTGTAGGTAGTCTCATGTACCTTATTGCAATAAGACCTGATTTAATGTATGCAGTCATTTTTATTTCCAGATTTATGGAATCTCCCAAGGACTCTCATTGGAAAGTTGGAAAATAAATTTTTAGATATGTTGCAGGTACAACTAATTATGGATTGTGGTACACATATTCTGAAGACAACACACTTACAGGATACACAGATAATGATTTTGCAGGTAGCCTTGATGACAGGAAAAGCACTTCTGGATATGTTTTTCATTTAGGGACAAATCTCATTTCATGGGCTTCCAAAAAGCGGCCCATTGTTAGCATTTCATCTGCAGAAATAGAGTATGTAGCAGCAACTAGAGCTGCATGCCATGCAGTTTGGCTACGAAGACTTTTGATGGATCTTGCACATGTGGAAAAGGAGCCAACTACTATCTACTATGACAATAGCTCAGCAATAGCATTGTCTAAAAACCATGTATTTCACAGGAAGAGCAAACATATTGACACTTGCTAACATTTCATTTGCGAACTTGTCAACAATGGTGAAATCACACTTTAGTTTTATGGATCTAAGGATCAACTAGCAGATATCTTCACCAAACCATTGGAAAGAGTTGTGTTTGAATTTTAGAGACAACACTTAGGCAGCATTAGTGTTGAAGAATGTAACAATTGAGATTAAGGGGGAGTGTTGAAATATCTCTAACTAATCTCCACTTTTCTAGTAGTTAGGTTGTAGTTGCATTTATGACATTCTCAGTTAACTCTAGTTTATGTTTTGGCTATTTTTAGTAAATTCGGTTACACAATTAGACTGTGCATTATAATCTATGTATGCTTTTGTTAATGATGAGAAGGGTGTTGAGACGCCCCTGTTGTTTTCCTAATTTTACCTCTGCTCATAATTTCTGCTCCACAAATTTTGTCAAAAGTTGCCACACTTGGAGCGATTACAGTTGAATTGGAATAGATAGACATTCATGATGCCGCCAAATATGACATTGTTGAGTGTATAGTAGTGATACCTATAATGACATTCTTGCATGCCTTTCCCAAGGCCAACGATTTAACAGAAAATGACCATAATGACCAAAACAAAAGGCCGCAGCTCAATTTTCTTAAGAGTTGTAATGAAAATATATTCAGAGAAGTCATTCTATAACAAAAGGGTTCCATGGGAGTGGTTTTGTGTGGCCGCCATCGTTATATACTTATAAGATCGAACCTTCGTTTTACTTAAAAATTATAAATCAGAAACCGCCTCATCTTTTGATACAAACCCTCTTAACTAAATAAAGTACATTAAAAAAATTTGAAGGAAAGAGGCAATGTAAATATCTTGCATTGAAATAATTCGGCATATTTTAAAAAAAAAGCAGTAATAGGGTTTCGGTTTTTCTGTGCTCAATGAAATTGCAGCAAACATATTTTAATTTTTGTGCTAAAAAACAAAGAACTCATGCAAATACCTTAGAAAGGATGATTTTCTCCACGGCCTTGGATCGATTCCTCAGAAGGCAATTCTTTTGTTTTCTGTTTACGCTCCCCTTCAGCTCACCTCAAATCTTGCAATTGGATATGCTCGCCTGATTGATTTGCTTTCAACCGTTTTCCTTTTCCTTTTCCTTCAGGAAAAAAATGACATATGGCCAAAAATACAGGCCTGTCTTGCGAAATATGGCCAACTGGGCCTAAATATGGGCCGGCTGAGACGGATTGTGGACCGACTGGTTCGAAATGCAGGCCCGATTCCTGGGCAAAGACAAAAACTGACGAGTTTTAAAAAAATTTCGGCGTGAGACAACTTTCCGGCGTGATGAAAACCGACGAGTTTTCAAAATTTTCGGGCGTGAGGCAACTTTCCGGCAGAAAGCTAACATACTAGCACTTGCACCCATAGGAGGTTCAAGGAATACGCCGACAGAAAAACCGACGAGTTTAGAAAATTTGCCGTTGAATTTTTTACGGCGTGAGACAATTCCGAACACTATAATGCTCACATATAAAAGCCTATCGGCTAATAATGGATTTTGTTTTGAGCCTTCACTAAGCGAGCTCATAAAACGTGACATTGTATGCAGATTTCTTCCACAGGACTTGGAGTACATTGAACAGAGTTTGGAGTGTATACGTACCGTCCGATGCCACAGTTAATTCAGCCACTTCTAGACAATTCTTTTTGGAAGGATTCTCATTTCCAAATCTAAGTTAATTCGTGTAAAATGGATTTTTCATTGAAAATAAACGCTTTCAAACATTTACCTTGAGGGGAAAATATCACCCGTCACAAAAATCCTTTTCCATAGGAAATCTAAATCAAAATATTCCATTAATTTGGTTTAGATTTGTGCCTACAAAACTGAATTGGGTGTATATAAAATTGAACTAGGCACACACTTTTGAATTGGTCGAGATTTTGTCTTTTGTAAGTTGTGTGTCTCATTAGAGTGCCACATCTGTGTCTAAAGGAAGGTGATGTGTATAGACACTATTTAGATTCGTGTTAGGTAAGGAGTATTCTCCTTTGGTCAAGCCCTTGGGTGGCCCAATTCAATGCTTATTAACAAAGATTGAAGACAACATACAACAATGCAACATGTTCCTAGGATGATGTAGGTTGATATAATGTTGATGCGATACTGTAGACTCTCTTTTTATTCTAATGTTGATGCAATGCTTTAGATTCTCTTTTTATTCTAATTTAGATTTACTTTTCTTGCTCAATCCTAGATCCTTCAAATGAATTAGGGGCAAACCTTAAATACACCACCCTAGCATGTAATTTGAAATAGTTTGCACTATAATCAATCTATAATGGCTAGTGGAAAATGGGCCAATGATTTAAATTTGAATTTTACATTTAAGAGTTCAAAGTTCAAATTCACACACATAGGAATGACCTTCTCATTTATGCACTTGCATATTTGAACCAACGTGGCGCAAATGATAGAATAAAGGATTAGATTTGATTCTTAGGGATATGTGGAGATGACATATGAACTACCATGAGGTTGTATATTAAAGTAAAATCAAGTAGTCAACATGGAAATTAAATATTTCATACACCCATTAAAGGATATGGCGATTGATGTCGATTGTGTCTACTCTCCTCATCATGAGTGATCCATCTCGAGAACTTGCAAGTGTAAAAGAAGAAGTAGCAATAAGTGGCATTTATCAAGCATAATAAAAAAAATGCTAACTATAGATATGAACAAAAAAGTGAAAAGACTAGGGTAAGAGATTCTAAGTAAGAAGGAAGTAGTAGGTGTTGGGGATTTTATCCCCTATTGAAAAAGATTGACAAACATGATTAATAAAAACATAAGATCATGTATTCAAAAAGACATTTAATAGCGCTTGCAAAATCTATCTAACATCATGTACAAAAGTAAATAGAAAAGTATGCATCCTCCTGGTTACACACAAGACATTAATATTTATGTGGGAAAGGCATTACATCACTTCTAACTACTTGTGGTTCCTTGAAACACCTTCCTAAGCATGACTATGTCTCTACATTGTTAGTGCTAAATTTTATTGTATATTACTTTATCTAAGTAATATAATTAGCACATGGCTTTAAGCCACATTAGGTGGCTAGGTGTCGACTTGGAGAGTTAGACACAACTCTCCAATCTATGTGTCGACATCCTTTTTCCACTTGGTCAGTGGAGTGTTGAAATTGACTCCTAAATCAACTCAACCTCTTCACTTCTCCTCGCCTATATTTACATTGTCTTTTGACTAATGTTAAGTGGTGGATTTGGTTGGGTTTTGCATACATTTCATGTTGTATATTTACAATCTTTGTGCAAGTGTTTTTGTTTCCCTAATTCTTGAGTTCTTTCATGGTATTAGAGCAGGAGGAGGTCATTTTTCAGGCTGTAAGATCATTGTTTTAGTTTCATTGAAATTTGTTTTTGTTGTTTGATCTTTGTTCTCTCTGTGTGGAGGGATTTGTCTGCATTTTCTTCAACCCACACCCTTGTGAAGGGTTTGAAGAGCATTGTGTTTTTTGTTTGCGAGAGATTGGAGGATAGAGGCGAGGATGGTAGTAGGGCAATGCCCTGAAGAATGTTGCGGGCCTCAATAAAGGTTGGGGGACACAAAGAAAGGCCACAGGCTTGTTTCCACTTGTAATAGGAGGCCACAAGCTCATTTGGAGCTGTGCACCCTTGTGAACCCTCTCTTCTGAGGCGTCTAAAGCTGCCCTTGTGAAACCTCTCTTCTAAGGCATCTAAAGCTGACATCTGTGCATGAAGTAGAGCAGTTTAGGGTGGGAAGACAACCAATGAAGGAGGCATGAAGGAGGTGCGAAGACCATAAAAATTTGGCTGAACTTGGAGCCAAAAACACTCTTCATCAAACCCAACGCCCGATATGCCCCTATAAGTGCGAACTAAGAGTGTTAAGTGCATTAGAGGCTCGATTTGTAATACTCCTGCCCTCAACTTGGCTGCTCATGTTGTCTCCATGGCCACCATTGCCTCATTTGGTTAAAGATATCTTCAACACTTGTTTTTAAATTGTTAGTTGTAATCAAAACAACAATAGCCAAAGCATTGATAACAAAGGCATATAATTTGTCATTGATTTAATCATTCTAATCATTCACGCAACTCACTAAGATACTTCATTCAGTTATAATAATTTTGTATTTCTCAATGTACAACATTACATAATGTAAAATCATAATAATTTGACTTGTAAATGGATTACAATCATCATTTTCACCTATTAGTAAACCATAGCCATCATATATCATAAAATTAATCCTAATGCATGGATATCACATGAAGTTTTTGTATGGAACTTGACAATAAAACATATTCATCACCACAACTATAACTAATGCACACATATTCATCATCACAACAATAACTAATGCACAACTCACCTGTAAACAAAAATACAGTCATACACATATAATTATCATGGATCCAAAATAATTATATCAAAACCATAGTCTAAAGTAGGATACTAACATAGAGTATACAATGTCTCCAAATAATATAACATGATAAGAACAATAGTATAGTAGGCCTTTCGGCAAAATAATATGGTCTCACATCCATTTTATGGTGGTCAAGATGTGTGATACATATAAAAAAATTTCCTAACCTATCATTCTAGAAACATATTATAGATAACATATGCATATAAAGGAATGTGCTTCACAAATCAATTCATTAAAGAACAAGAATCTCTTATCTTCATCATGAGAGAGAGAAACAACTAACACCACCATTTATTCACTAAATACATCAATACACCAAGAGCCACAAGGAATGGAATATGGACTAGGAGATGTTTTACGAAGTGAGTAAGGGGCCTTATAGTTAAGAGATTTTCTTTTATTAAAAAAACCCACTTTAAACTAAAAGAGAGCAATATACATACTAGGCGTTCACATAGGAGTGTCCCATGTTTTTTTTTCTCAAGGAAAAGAGTTACAAGGAAGTGGGAGAAGGAATTAAGACTCTTTGATTTAAAGTCACATCATGAGAATTGCAAAAGGTAACGTGGAAATGAAGCTTAAGGACACTCTACATTTAACTAGAACATGGTCAAGAAAATCTATGACGCTTGTTGTTGGTGTAATTAAATATTTAATTACACTTTATTAAGTTCACTTTGGGCTAATTTTAGTCTTAGGTTATTCTTAAGTCATATTAGGGTTTTTCTCTAACTTGCAAATATAAAAGCTAATTTTAGTCTCACATGTAATTCATTAATCCATTTCATTAATTCATCCTTATTTGTACAAATATTCCGCTTTGCTTTTTTCTCTTGTTGAAGGTAAATCTTAGGTTTTGCAGGCGATCCTGGTGTTTCAAGTTAATTATCAACTTCAACATGGTATCATAGCTAATCTGCAAGCCCCTTCTTATATTTTGAGAAAAATTCAAGAAAGAGCCATTTGTTGGGTGTGTTTTTGTGTAAAACTGAGTATTCCATTAGATTCAGAGCAGCTGGAAAAGGTGGATTTGTCTTTTTTTTTGGTTGAATTTGGTCTCAGGAGGCCAGATCTGTGAAGGTTTCAAAGAGTGTTTTTTTCCCGGATCTAGAGGAAAGCTATTTTCAGAGCATTTTGGCCCCAAACAAAGCTTACCATCGTGCTTAGAACGCCCAAAAACCTTAAGATCGACTATCAAATCATCGAAATCAGCTTCGAGCTCATTTGGGGCAAAACAAATTTGCCAAAGACGCTGTATGGCCTCCCCAGCATGCAAACCTAGGTGATATTTCAAAAAAATTATTTTTTTCTTGCACTTTAAAAAAATTCGCAAGGTTTTTATTGTAAAAAAAAAGAAACTGAAAAAGCTTTAAAAAAAATAGAGTTTTTTTTGTTATTGAAAAATTGAAAAGGAAACAAAAATAAGGTACCTACGCAGGGCGTAGGGTACCATACCTACAACGTCTATTGTGCTGGCTTTTTTGGGCCCCACACCTTCCTTTGGGGCTGTGATCCCTTAAGGGGCCCACGGACCCCTTTTGGGGTTGTGGAACCCCCATTGGGCCGCAGACACTCATTAATGGGGGTCGTGTGGTGTAGGCTTTAGCCCCCTACACCCCTTAATATATTTTTTTAAATAAAACATTTTTCATATTTTTTTAGTTGTTTTTTTTAATATTAAAAAAAAACATGTAATATTTTTTTTGGTGTTTTTTTATTATTAAAAAAAATCACACATGCATTATTTTTTTACTCTGTTTTTTTAAATTAAAAGACACATGCAATAATTTTTGCAATAAATCCCTATAGTGCCTGCATGGTGCATTGGGATCCGTGTCTAGCCATTGGTGGCATTTTTAGCATGGGCCTATATTTGGTTGTTTCACTAAATTTGGCAAGGGGTTATTTTATCTGGCGGCTAGAGGTTTTATCAAATCTAGCAGTTTCACTAAATTTGGTGGAGGTTTGCTAAATTTGGTAGAGGTTTGTGTTTTGCCAAATCCACCCCTCACCATTGGTAGTTTCTCTTTTGCACTTGATTTTCAAATGGTGATATCTTGGTCATACTGAGGTCTTTTTCAGTGCAATTTTTTTTTAAATTGGGTAGAGTTTCTTGATCTTCGCAATGGTGCAGATGGTTTTTAGTTTGGGCTTTTGGTTTTTTCTACATTTATGTTTTCTCAGTGGTGTTGCTATGCAGTTCTCATTTTGGGAACTTCGACAGGCCATATCTTGGGCGTACAGACTCCTTTTTGGGTCCCTTTTTTGAAAGTACATAATTTTTTATGTACTTTTCTATGGTGCTATCAATTTCCTTTCATTCTGTAGTAGAAATATATTTTCAGCATGTGGTGTTTTGTGGACATTATACACTCCTATTGTAATCTCTAGCTAAGTTGTTAACACATTGGAACTTGTCAGAAAATTAGTTGTAAGCAATAGCTAAGTTGTAAACACACTGAAACTTGTCAGAAAATTAGTGTTATTTGCTATATCTTGCTAGACACATTTTGATTAACATGGGTTCATATCTCATATTGAGAGCCTATGGTTAATGATCCTGAATCTTGCATTAGATTCTCATCAGGTCACATCTCAGTTTGATGGCCATACATTATGGTCAATGTTCCAAAATCTTCATGGTACTTGTTCTTATGGATCAGTTTTAGTCACATATCAGCATCGGTACTTGCAGCTTCTTCATCTTCTTTCTGGAGTTTGTTCACAATTATTGGGGGGTCATCAGACCTTCTTTCTTCTTCCTGTCTTATGGGGAACCTTCTTGATTTTACTTTTGTGATAGATTCAGTTCTTGGGGGGTCTTAGTGTTAGTCCTTCTTCCATCATATGTTCATGTACTTATTGTATTTTCTTTCTTTTTGAGAGTTTTCTCCCATTGGGTTTTTCTCCTTTCTCTCCACTTTATGAGAGATTCTTGTTGTTCATGGGTACCTAACATGGCCTTGTAGTCGGGACCCATTCTTGCATTAGTTGCATGTTTTTCATTTCTCCCTAAGTTGTACTTAAGGGGGGTGTTGGTGTAATTGAATATTTAATTACACTTTATTAAGTTTACTTATGGCTAATTTTAATCTTAGGTTATTCTTAAGTCATATTAAGGTTTTTCTCTAACTTGCAAATATAAAAGCAAGTTCTCACACGTAATTCATTAATCCATTTCATTAATTCATCCTTATTTGTGCAAATTATTCTTCTTTGTTTTTTTATTTTGCAGGTGTTCCTGGTGTTTCAAGTTTATCATAAACTTCAACACTTGCTAGAGGGGCTAAAACATAATCGAAGAAGTAAGGACACTTTCTTAAATTTGATAAGTGACTATCTCTTACACATAAGTACATGTCACACGGACATATACAAATAGCCATGTGGGAGAAGCTTCTAATTAATATGTGTTTTGAGCCTTGTAAAGGAGACTAGGCCCATTTTATTATGCATAAACTCTTTTAAAATGGATAAAAAGAGTCTTAAAAGTGGCATGAGAATGAAAACAAGATATAAAAAATAATTATAGATGTCCTACTCTATGGTGAATAGATGCTAAGGCAAAGAAAATTTACAGGATAAAAAAAGAGAAAGAGGCGTGACAGCGGCAGGGGAGTCAATTTGGAGTCTTCTTCTTTGTTCATTTATTGTTGCTACAACAGCATAGGGAATGCAAAACTTTTGTTTAAATAATTGAATAGAATTTCCATTTTGAGTTTATTCTCAATACATGAATTTTGTGGAGTAGAAATCTGAACTAGTGTGAAAGAATGGCCTAAAAAGAAGATATTTTGAATGCTAGGTTTGTTGTGCCCAATCCTTACTCTTACGCATAAATATGGTGGAGAATGGCCTGGATCTCATAGATCAGTTTACCCAAAGAGGATAGCATGGCTCTTATCTTTGATTGTGCAACTGCAGGTCAAATAGAGTCTTGTTTAACATCAGTTTGGAGTGCATCACAAATTTTCTGATTGAGGAGAATAGGCTTTTTATTTTCTTTCCTCCTCACCTCACTCTTTTACATTTTATTTCTCCCTATATAGAGTAGGAACTGTGAAGTTTTAAATTTTATTTTAACATCTCAAAACTTCATCTAAAAAAGCTCATAAATTAATATTTTCTTTTGATTAGAAATGTATAGTAAACTACAAAATGTATATGTACAAATTTAGTTGTTAAATTAAGTTTAAATAAATAATATTAGTTGTTAAATAGACTAGAATTTTTTTAAAATTTTAGTTTAGATGTCTATTAATAATACATGTGAAATGTGTAAATATTTTAAATATAGTTTAATAGATTTAATATTTTCTTGTTTTGGCTAGTAAATAGTTTCTTTTAAGAGGTTTTTTATTAAACTTGCATATAGATTAATAATAGGAGTACAATAGGTGGCCAAGGAGGCCACATCAAAATACATTTATATCATTTGTCCTTATACTGATACTGCAAGTTAAACTTATAAAAAATACATCATCTAATGAAGCTAAATCTATTAATACATATCAAAAAGATAGAACTATTCTTCCTTTCCTTCTTTTAACATATTATTTAATCCTCTTTAGAAGTCTCTGTTTGATCCATGCTAGAAATCTATTTAAACTATGTCAATGTTGTCCTGTTTAGCTACTCAACCTTTTCAATATCTTCATTGTTGTCTAAGGGGTTACAATCCACATAGTAGTTGTTATCCATCCTTGGAGTGTCTCTAAATGAGTGGCTATCAATCTCAATATCCTATTCTAACTCCCCTACTAATTGCACCTCCAGATCAATGTCAAGATCCACTTTTGGTACCCTGATGTGTGAGAAATGTTCACCCGAGGAGTTTCTTTGGCGCTTCCTGACTTCTTCTCTGTAATCGTGAGGCAAAAATTTTACCTTCTTTATATCTGACCTATATACCATACCAGATCCTTCATCTAAAATTGACATGAACCTCTCAGTCGAGATCTTCATGATAGTAGTAGTTTGTTCACAAATAAGCCAAGACGTGAGTCCAAAGAGGGACCCAGTAAGCAATCTTTGCCTATTCTGGTACAGGTTGTCATTTCTTGCCTTCCACAGAGCCCACAAAATCTCAGTAGTAGATATAAGCCAAAACAAGTTTTCATTTTTGTCTACATTACCAACAAAACCACATAGTATATTTAATTTGGAAACACACATATTAGATAGATTTCCTTTCAAAGAACATAGAAACTTCGACCAAATAACTTTTGCAGAATGACAATCAAAGAATATATGTTCACTGCTTTCAGGACCACTACAAAAGAAACACAAGTTACCAAAACCAACAACCACCTAAAACAACATTTTCTAGGTTTCAGGACATTGGACCAGATGTTGGACAACAATTTGGATAGAAATCTATCATCTAGATTGACTTTCCACGCACGATTGATGTGAGAAAATACTTCAGGTTTAGTTGTTGCCAGCTTATAGATCTTTTTAGGAGTTATTTTCCTAAAAACTAATCCATCTTTCCATTTTATCTGGTTCCAATCCTCTTCTTTTAGTTTTGTTCCTTGATTAAAAAATCTTTGTATAGCCTTAAGACAGACTGAGTAGGTCCTTTTCTGTGACTCAGGGAGATTGTATTCAGTCTTCATTTGAGCCCAGTCTTTAATGCCAATGTCTGATATGAAGTCTCTAAAGGAATTAATTCTTTGCTTATGCCATTTTTTGAAGAACATCATTGCATCAAGGCCAAGGCTTTCCAGTTGACTTTCAGATTCCACCAAATAGATTTGACTTGAATAATCTCATTTTTGACAGGATTGAAGGCCTCTCTATTATCTATGAAAGGTTTCATAGCTTCCCAAGATCTCTAGATCGATCTAAATATGACTGACCCTGCAGGTTTTACACTGAACTCTCCTAGCACAATGTCCCGCAAACTCAAGCTAGACCAGTATCTAGCTCTTTTAGGCACTAACATCCTCAAATTGTTTGCAATTAACACTTTCCATGGTTTTGAACCCCCAAGAGCCCTAACAATCCATTTAGCAACCAAGGTGGCTCCTTGGATTTTTTAGTTCTTCAGCCCCAGACCCCCCATTTCTTTACTTAAGCAGCACCATTTCCAAGAAACATTGTGTCTCTTTTTGTGGCCCTTCCCATCTAACCACAAAAAAATCTATGATTTTCTTATGGATTTTATCTACTTGATAGCTAGCAAAGAACCAAGAGGAAGCATAATAGATAGAGTAGGAGGATAAATTTTTTTGACAAACCTGGAACCTTCCTGCCAAGGACAAGAACTGCTTATTCCACATATTAAGCTTCCTACTGATCTTACCAAATATCCAATCCCACATCTCTCTCAATGAAGAGCTTGCTGAAAATGGGATCCCAAGGAATCTCACCAGCTTAGTAGAGTCCCCCCATTGCCATTTGGAATTATCAAACTATGCAGGAGGAGTTCCATCCCATCCAAGCAGAGAAGATTTGGAATGGGATATTTTAGCACCAGTAGCCTTGCAGAAAATGGACAGTCTTTCTTCAAGATTGGCAAAATTATCTTTCTCCAAAGCTAAAAATAGTGTAGTGTCATTTGTAAACTGTACATTTAAAAGTGGTTCATTGTTTGGCAGAACAATTCCTTTCACCATCCCCCCAATTTGATATGTTCTCAGAATATAAAGCAAGGCTTCAAAAGCTATTGCGAACAGAGCTTGAGCTAAAGGGCACCCATTCCTGATAGATCTTTCTAGCTTGAAAGGATTTGAAAGTGAGCCATTAATTCAATCTGAGTTCAGTGGCATCTTGGAACAACATTTTTACCATGTCACAATAGTATTTCGGGAATCCCAAGGTTTTAAGCATCATTACTACAAAAGACCATCAATTCTATCATATGCCTTCTCGAAGTCTAGTAACATAATTCTTGCATTTTGTCCACTCTTTTTAGCCCAATCTAAGGCCTCCCAACTTGTAATAAGATTTTCTAGGATATATCTCCCTTTAATGAAACTAGTTTGAGTGGGGTTAATGATGGCTAGAAGGATATCAACCAATCTTAAGGCTAATAGTTTAGCTATAATTTTGTAGGAGACATTTACCAGAGTTATTGGCCTCCAATTTCTAATAATAGTCTTATCTCCATCCTTAGGCAGAAATTTAATAAGTCCTCTGTTGATATCTTGTCCAAGAGTACCTTTTTCTATGGCTTCTTAATAAACCTCCAATGAATCATCTGCTATCTAGCTTTCATTTCTTTTGTAAAACTCCACTAGTAACCCATCAACACCAGACAGTTTTCCACTCTCCATTGTTCTAATAGCTTTCAAAATTTCATCTTTAGATACTTTCTCCTCTAACTTCCTCCTCATCTCCTCTGTAATCTTTTTGGGCCAAATTCTCCCACACAGATTATGAGCTGCCTTACATTCTTCTGACTCATCTTCAGTCAAAAATAGTTTCTGATAAGAGGATTTGAAGATTTCTTTCATATCCTCATTCTCCTTGAAGCAGATGTTGTTTTCAACAATAGGACCTATATCTTCTCTGGTATTCTTAGTTTTTAGCAAGTTAAAGAAGTACTTGGACCCTCTATCCCCTTCAGCGAACCAATTCAATTTTGCCCTTACTTTAACCCCCTAATATTTGATTGTCTGGAACTTACCGAGTCTATACTTTGCCTCTCCTAGATCTCAAGCACTCACCACATCATCTGGACACTCTTGTATCCTTTTCTCACAAGACAAAAACTTTGCTTGCAACTTGCCTTCTGCTTTCCTTCTATCTTTGGCATATTTTTTTCCAACTATCTAAAATAAGATCTTGCAGTTCGGGATGAAAGCATTCCAGTATTGACACTTAGAGGATTTGGAGTAAAAGGATTTTATGATAGTCCTTAAACTGAGGATCCCATCACTATAGTCCTCATCTTGAAGCAATGCACAATGAAGCTTAAAAATATTATCTTTCTTCTCTCTAAATCTACTTTGTTGCCCTTTCCACTTGATTTGAGTTTCTATGGGATGGTGGTCTAACAATGTAGAAGGGATAACCTTTACACAATTATTATTTTTCCTACTGAGGAAATAGAACTGGTCTTCATTTGCATAAAACCTATCCAACCTTGAATAGATTCTATTCTTCCCCCCTCAGCTATTACACCAAGTAAACCAAATGCCACTACTGTCACTCTTCTTACCCTCTAAAGGGTCAATCAGCTTGTAGGATTTCTTGAATTTATGCCAAAAAATGATTCATTTCTTTTCCACCCCCATTTGAGCCTCCAAGTTTATCCTCTCTGCTTTATATCATATTAAAGTTTCCTCCTACTATCCATGGGATCTTTTGCAGATTTTCATCCATCCATTTCCACAACTCAGCTCTTTCTATGTAGTCATTTGAAGCATAAACTGAGCAAATGCCAAACAAAATATCATTTTTTTGAAAAATGACCTAGAGACACCTATTGCAAGGAGAATAGCCTCTTTGTACAATCATCCCTGCCCATCTTCTATCAATGAGAAAGGCAATACCACCTCTCCCTTTGTCACGTTTGGTGTAAATGTGTTCTGCATCTTTCCAAATGAATCTCAAGTTATTTTCTAGGGTAAAACCTATAGCTTTCACCTCTTGAAGAAAGAGGATGTTTAGATCTCTCCTCTTATTGAGAAAATACCTAATTAGGTACTTTCTATCTGGGGATTCTAACCCCCTTATGTTCCAGCTAGCACAATTCATAGTTCATAGGTTTGGGTGTTTCCATTTTTTTCTTTTTATACATCTTTTTAAAACAATTAGAAACTTTTTTGCCTATTTTGACCTCTACTTTAGAGTTTCTCTTAAAATACTTCCTTTTCTTTGTTTCCTCTAACTTATTTTGTAGTATGGAGGAAATTAGCCCTTTTAGGCTTTTCTCATTTCTATCTGCACTGGTCTTGCCCACTTCTTCAGAATTTGAGTTGGAGGTTTCACTATCCAAACCAGCAGGGCCAGTCGTATAGGATTTGTTTCTGACAGTTAATTAAATCTTTTCATTTTCTAATTCATCTTTCTAGTCTTTAATTTATTTTATGATTTTTTCTAATGCTAGTTGTTGTGCACTCTTTTTCCCTTGACCTTCACATTTTTCAATTGTTTCAGGTTCTTCAGTGCCAGAGCCCCCGAACCTACCTCCACGACCTCACTTGCATGAGGAGGGCTACCAAGAATGGGGTCATGTAATCTACCTTCTTGCAAGTCAAAAAGAGGAGATGAGGGGCTCCCGACATCATTATCTGTCAGGTCCGATAACTTGTCTTCTAAAACCTTCACTTTAATAATTTGGGATTCTATATCCACATCGGTAGACAAAGACTCAACAGGGCCCAATGTTCACCTTCGAGTATCCTCCACAAGGGAAGAACAAAAGTTGGTATCTAGACTACCATTACCATTTTCAGTACCATTTTTAGTTTGATCAATTTTCCCCGAAATCTCCCATTCCTCTAAGCTCATTTGGCTGAGCTTTCTTGAAACAGCCAAGGTGTCAAACACATCCATTGTCTTCTTATGGGCATCCTTCTCTTCAATATCAGGATGACCCATCTGGGGCCCCAACGAAACCACCCTACCAAACACTTCATTACTCTTCTTGGGTGCCGCAACACCATGTAAATCTATAGTTACCTGATCCCTTCTTGAGAGGCTGGGACAAAATTTTGTAACATGATCATCTTGCTTGCAAAGAAAGCGGGACTTAATTCTCCTAGACCTTCAACAAGGAATTTAACTAGTTTATCTAATCCCCTAACTTCCAGCCACTCAGGGATGAACACCCCGGGATTCAAATAAATCAAAACTCTTGCATCCAGATGAGGCAGTGTGACCCTAGCTTCTTTGATACTAAGCACTTCCCCCAGGTGGCTTAAAAGTCGTGGCAGAACTAGCCAGAGTTGTTCAGGCACGTTTTTAATTTCAAACCACCTTAGTAATGAACATAGCACAATTTCTTCTTTCGCTATCTTTGGGATCTATGGATGAGCCATAAACAACGATTGTCCAATATTCCAGTATTTTCTTCCTAAAACCTTATTTTGCATTTTATGGGTTCTAAGAAAGACAACAAAGAGGCCTTTTTGCATCATTCAAAAAAAATTTACATGAATCCCCATTTTTTAACCCACATAGGTTCCAACCATCTATCAAAGAAACCTCTCGAAGGCAGTTTATCCAAGTCCAAACATACCAGAAAAATAGAGTGTTACTAAGCCTTAATTCTTCATTCTTAATAGTAGATTTCATATCATCATTAGGAATTAAGGACAGACCAGGCAAAGATCTTTTACCCATTCCTTTGATCCCACTTGATTCTCCTCCTTCACTTCCAATAGAGGGTCCTCCAATCTCACTGCACTCTCTACACTCACCAATGACCTCAAAGTGCCCATTTTTTGGTGGATGCACAACATCGTCAAAGCCCACCACTTCTAGAAAGGTTCGGCCTTTTCTGGAACTTTCTTTACAACCTTCACCCAAAGAACCCCCTACAATATCACTACCTTTCGAGGCATTTACTTCCTTTTGAACTTCATAAATTCCCTTGTCCTTCCCCTCTGACAGGGCCATAAAGGCTTAATCCGCTGACTTCCACCCAAATAAATCCTCACATCTACCAGCTATGGCATTAGCATTGTGCATTTGGGTGGGAATATTCCCACCCAAATATGAATTACAAAAACATAGACTCAACCTAAAACAATACACAACCTATCTCTAATAAAAAAACAAGATACACAAACTAAAACCAAAGAATACAACTAGGCTAGCCACCAGAGGCAAGGAATAGCAATCAATGAAACTGAGTACTAGAATAGGAAAGATGAGCAGGTTCCAAGAGAAAAACAATGGAGGGTTTCAAGAAACCCTAGTTTCCTCTTAGTACTTGCCCCAATTATGTTCATTAAAATATAATTTTCAGTTTTAAGAGGTTTTGATATAAGTAATAATTATAAATTAAGGAGTAGTTTAATTTTGTATTAATAGTCTTTGGAGTTTCTTAATTCTGAAACCTGTTAAACTAAGCTTACTAACAACCTACAACTATTTCTCTTAGATGCAACTAGGCCTCTTGTTGAAACAAAATATATATCACAACTAAGCTATCCCATTTAACCGAGACCCAGTAACCCACAAGACCTTGGGGAGATCACTAGATCTCCTTTCAAGAGACGAGTCCGCTTTCAACTCGTGAGTTTCAACACCATGGACTTTGTGGGTCAACACTAATTGGTGCTAGAAGGAGGGCAGCTGAAGTTGAGTGTAGTTAAATTTAGGAGAAATGGTTGATTACATTGTCCTTACCATTTGAGATAGGGAGGTGTTAACAAAATGGCTAGTCCTCTAGCATTTCACGAAGAATTCCCCAGGCTTCCTGAAGATTTTATCAGATGGATATCTTTTTCTAACTGTAGTAAGCATAATACACATGATCATATGAACACATTTAAGAACTTGATGATTCACCACTAAATCATGAATGAAGAGCTTTCTTGTATTTTTTCTCTTACACTTTAGAGAAAGAATCCTATGAGTGGTACACACATTTGCCACCATTTTCAATTCACTCTTGGGATTAGTTAGACCATTCCTTTCTAGGAGAATTTGGAGAACTTCTTTATTCAATAGAGGCATGCAGACAACTTATAACAATAAGAAGAGAACTTCATGAAAATATTTCCATGTTTACCCTTAGGCTTTGTGAAACTGTTGAAAACTTGGAAAATTTTTATGTACCTATGGCCAATAAAGTGTTAGATTTATATTTTCAATCCTTAGGACCTTCTTATGAAACTTTCATTATGCAATCATTTGGGGCAAATAATGTGCAAGAGGCTATGAACAAAGATCTTATCCTAGAACAAATCAACACCCATGTAATTCAGCAAATCAGGGCCATGTTCCTCATTGCATGCAAATACAATCTCAATATTGGTCCAACTCAATCAATTTGAACAATCTTATAGCCTCATTTTATCCTCACTCAACGTATCAAATGAATCAGATCAGTCAATATCAAAATCAAGTTTTAGGCCAAAACAACCAAAATTCCTTTGATGATCTATGTGTTGCTACCCAAATTTTTACTAGTCAAAATGTTGAGGTGGGCAATCTTTAAATTGTGATGACCCTTCCAATTATCATCTCCCAAAGCAACCACAATTAGATTGGTAAAAGATACATGAACACAAAAATGATGAGAACAACACGAGTGAGCCCTCTTTGGTTTTCATGGAAATTAACAAGGATAAGGTTAGCAGTGATGAACACCTTGATAAACCCACAAATTTGGTCATTAATGACATCTCTGCTCTACCCAGGCATGATTCAAATGGCAATGTTTTAGAACTTGAAGTTGACATCCCTAGAATGATAAATATTTTAAACAAGTACATGTTGGACATGGGATTTCTAGGGGGTCTCAAACACCTAGCTTTATTAGGAAAATATAGGATACATCATGTAGACCAACATGATGAAATTAATTGTCTTGCTTTCTTGACATGGGTTGACATCTCTTTATAAGGACTGATTTCCATTGAACAAATCTTTACCCTAAAATGTACTCAAGATGAATATTTTAAGATTGTTGAAAATGAGGGTAGTCATCTTAAGACTCAATGAGCATGATAAAATTGATGAGACTTTCCTTGTAGCTCAAAAGGAGGAATCAAACCAATTCCTATTAGATAAAGACTCATATTGTGATGAGGATATGTCCACTAGTCTAGATACACGTGAGAAATGGGAGGTGTATAGTCTACCCTCTGAGAGTGTCTGTTTATGTGGGTTCGCATGGATAGGCAGCTCTAGGTTTGATTTTGCCTCTACTCGTGAAATCCTAATTTGTTTAATTTTCAATTTATTGTCAAATATTTGGCGCCATAGCATATAAATCTTGGTGTATAGATCATGACCATAGACTAGAAGTCAGCTAGAAAAGTGACTAAATAGGAATATCAAATTAGGGATTCCTCCCACTTTGGCTTCTTCTGCATAGTTGATACTCAGACACGGGTTGTTTTTGCACCTTTATATTGCTTAGAGACTACATGTGATATCCCACTTTCCCTTCTTTCACACATTTTTGATGAACATACAAAACTTTAGAAAAAAAATAAAGTAAAGGGACTGCACAGTAAAAATTAAACAGAGCAGCTTAGCTTAACACAGTTGAAAATTATATTATTTGCATATGATTATACAACAGTATGTTGATATACACTTACATACATGAAATGAGAGGAAGATACTATATTTATAGATCTTTTAGCACTCCTCTAGAATCTACTAGAGTGGTCAGTGAGAAGAAATCTAGAAAGTCTAGAGTCTACTGGAGAGGTTGGTGAGGAGAAATCTAGAAAGTCTAGAGGATATGGTGCTGGAGAAGTTTGGAGAATTCCATAATAAATGTTGCACCTACTTCAGCACCATAGTCAAATAAATAGTATTCCAACACCCCCCCAATAATGTTTATTTGGAGAGAATAGTAACTTCCTTGAGATGTAACAAGTTTCTTAGTTTGACAAATTTTACAACGAGCAATGCTTTTGTAAAGATGTATGCAATTTGATCCTCTGTTCCACAAAATTATAGCTCCACCACTTGACTTTCAATTAGATCTCAAACAAAATGATGATGCACTTCTATATGCTTAGACCTGATATGATATACAGGATTTTTTGCTACTTTAATAGTGCTTTGATTATCACAAAATATTATAGTAGGAGATTTTTGTGGATGGCATGTGTCTTCAAGTAGTCTTCTAAGCCACAATGCTTCTTGAGATGCCTTTGATGAACCAATATATTTAGCCTCTGTAGATGATAGTGACACTATTGATTGCTTCTTGTTGCTCCAAGAAATTGGTCCTGATCCAAGATGAAAGATGTATCCCGAGGTTGATTTTCTATCATCAATCTCTCTTGCATAATTAGAATCTGTATACCCAACTAGAGTAGGCTTTCCTCCATATTTGTATTCAACACCAAGCTGATAAGTACCCTTAATGTATTTTAACATTCTTTTGGCTGCTTTCCAATGTTCAATGTGTGTATCTGCCATGTACCTGGATACAACACCAATGTCATATGCAATATCTGGTCTAGTTATAGTAAAATACAAAAGACTCCCAACAAGTTGTCTATATAATTTTCCATCCACTTTCTTTTGAGCAGAGGTAGCACTCAATTTTAATCCTACTTCACATGGCATATTAGATGGTTTACAATCACTCATATTAAAATTCCTTAGTAGATCAAGAGCATATTTGGTTTGAGAAAGCATGATCCTTCCTTCTTCTTGCCAAACTTGGATGCCTAAGAAGTAGTGC
Organism: Cunninghamia lanceolata; assembly: GCA_027924645.1. Lineage (NCBI taxonomy): Eukaryota > Viridiplantae > Streptophyta > Pinopsida > Cupressales > Cupressaceae > Cunninghamia > Cunninghamia lanceolata. Next base: position 2,369,007 of record BSBN01000749.1, on the reverse strand, counting down.
ATTAATCCTAGATCATTTATTTCAAAGGATTGTTTGAGTTGATCCTTGGTGCTTTCAATACACTTTGTGTGATCTCCTATAATAATCAAGTCATCTACATATAGTACAATAATAACAATTTGACCATCAATATGCTTTACATACACGTCTGGATCAACCTTGCTTCTTTTAAATCTTGCTTCTATAAAGTGTTCATTTATTTTGGAGTACCATACCCTTGGAGCTTGTTTAAGACCATATAGTGATTTTTTTAATCTACACACTAAATTTTCTTCACCAATTTTAACAAATCCTGGTGGTTGTTGCATATAAATTTCTTCTTCTAAATCACCATGTAGAAATGAAGTTTTTATATCCATTTAATAAAATTTCCAACCAAATTTTGCAGCCAAAGCAACTATTGTACGAATGGAAGTCATTTTAGCAACTAGAGAAAATGTTTCAGTATAGTCAATACCTTTTGTTTGTGAAAAACATTTAGCCACTAGCCTTGCTTTGTGTTTCTCAATAGCTCCATCCAATGTGAACTTTGTTCTATAGGTCCACTTGCAACCAACCACATTTTTTCCTTTTGGAAGTGTTGTCAATTCCGACATTCCATTTTTCATCAAAGAGTTGTACTCATCTTGTATAGTTGCTTCCCATTCATTTTTTCCTTTTGCTTCTTCATATGTACTTGGAGTGTGAATTTGCATCACCCTAGTCATAAGAGCATAGTTAGCAAACATATTTCGAGGACCTTCTTGGTAGATTTGAATGCTTCTAGTCTTCTGTGTGTTTTCATCATCATTTTCACTTGATTTTTCAACTTGTGTTCCTTCTTCTCCTGTAGAAGATTGTACACCTTGATTTTGATCATTAGTATAAGTAGACTTATCTTCTTCAATCAAGATTGGAAAGTAAGATAATGTAGGAGAATGATTACTTTCAATATCTTCATCAAACCATACATTCCTTTTGATATGAATTTCATTTGTTTTAGGATTATATAACCTATATCCTTTTGACTCCTCACTATACCCAACCATTATGCACTTCTCACTTTTCCTTTCAAGTTTGTTCCTTCTTTCATCAAGAATGTGGGCATATGCATTACAACCAAAGACTCTAAAATGAGATACTGTAGGCTTTCTACCACTCCATGCCTCTTCTGGTGTTATGTTCAAAATTGCCTTAGTAGGCGTTCTATTCAAAATAGAAACTTTAGTACAAATTGTTTTAGCCCAAAATTTAGCTTCTATATTTCCAGAATGAAGCATGCATCTAGCCATTTCTATTATAGTTTTTTTATTCTTTCTGTAACTCCATGTTGTTGGGGTGAGTAGGAGACAGTTGATTCCTTCTTTATACCATATTGTTTGCAAAAATCTACGAAAGCTTTGTTCATATATTCCATTCCTCTATCTATTCTTATTATCTTTAAAAACCTTCCACTTTCATTTTCAGTTAATGCCTTAAACTCTTTAAACTTATCAAACACTTCATCCTTCCTTTTTAGAAAATATACCCAAATTCTTCTAGTATAATCATCAATAAAGTGTTGATAACTGAGAGGGGGGGGGGTGAATCAGTTATCCTTATTATTCCAGCTTTATGAACTTTCTTATTAATCAATGCAGTATTAATTCAAATAAGCAAACATAACCATGAAATGGAAATACACATGACACAATATTTTTGACGTGGAAACCCTGTTAAGGGAGAAAACCACGGGGTGATTAACCCAAGGATTATTCTCTGTTAGAAGAATAAGAAAAGTAGATGGCACATGCCAATTAGGGCTCACTGCCTGAGCACACTACTCACAAGAGGCACACTGCCTACAAGAGACACACTGCCTACAAGAGACACACTCTCTACAATTTATAAAGAGTGTAATACAATACTTGAACTGATAAGGAGCATCTACATATGCTGGAGTTCAGTTCTAGTTAGACTCAGTACAGTGATCTGCTACACTTCATCTTTCCTCTTCTTTTGTGTTGCTCTCCTTTCACATACCGGACCTTCCTTACTGCTTTTACTCTGCTCTACTGCTTTTCTTCACACATCTAACACCCACAAAACTTCTCACAACTAAATCCATCTTATATATATATTCATACAAGTGATTTCATCACCTTTCTAGTCGGCATCGGGAATAGTCAATATTTTCCACAAACTCTGATCTGTCAGCTGAATCCTTGCTTACCAAGTAATGGGGATCAAGGATAAACTTGTCGAAGTCATCAATCATGTCGGCCAATCATAACTTATGCCATAAGAACCTTTACCATCATTAGTAACATATCTGGAATAATGTCTGATGTTATGCCAGTCAGTTCTTCCTCTGTCCACACTACCAATCAGGAACCTGACACTCAAGTATTCATATCTTTTTCTTCATCTATCACCGGAGGCTAAATCCTTGGAATCTATCAGTCAAGGTAGTCCTCTTGACTTCCCCAAATCCGCACTTCACCAAGATACTTTCTCTGAGAGATCGGGGCCTGACTGTCGGACCTCGCCACATGCTCTGTTCTTGCTTACCGGATCACAACACTCTGCAATCTGCCTTTCGGTAGAGACTCATCATGTCCTGTGGATGTGTGGGTTAACCTTTGTTGCCATCAATGACAACATTCATGAATCCATATAGTGTCTCTTGCCGACAATCTCCCCCTTTGGCATTGATGGCAACACTTAGTAAAAAATGACTAAGTGTCACACTATACTCCCCCTTGGCTGATGCTCAGTCTCTAAGTATATTTTCTGGAGGTCCCCCTTAGCTAGATTCAACATTTTTCACTACTCATCACTCCCCCTTTGACATCAATGGCAAAGGGTGGGATCTGTACACCAAAATTTGCAAAAAGTTAACTTAGTCGCATAAGTATATCATCCGGTTGCACTCTACATGTACTTTAGTATATCTGCAAAAGTGTTTTTCAATTGTACAACTTCGGTTGCCCAACTCAGCTTCATCCTGTCGAAAATTGATATGTGACCACTCAACAGGAATGCAAAAACTTCAGCCTTCTTCAGATCTATCAGATCATTTGTCTTGGCGGTGGTTTGAGCATCACTAAGGGGCTCATGCATGGCCTCCAACTTAGGAATGATTATTCTTCTAAGCTCATTTAACCTGCCGATTCTATTTTTCTTTTCTTTCTCTAGCTTCTTAATTTCATCCAAGACTGCAATGGTCCGACATTCTTGATTTACTATGGATGAGGTAAATGAATCAAAATTTTGAGAAAGTTTTGTTAGTTGGATCTCCTGTTCTTTCATTTTCTTCTGAATCTCCATTGTTTCTTTGGACCATGATAGACAAAATTTATATATTTCCCCGCCATCTTTAAGAGCATTTTCTAAGCTCTTTATCCCTAAATCCATATTTCTTCTATCATTTGATATTAGACTTAGTACTTCAGAGAATCTTTTATCCAAAAACTCTTTCCAGACCTTTTCCTCAGCTGATTTCTCTAAGGACTCAAAATGAGTGCTGACTGAACTAACAAGAGATTTAAGATTACCTGATGAGAAGGTTGAGTGTTCCTTCTGAAAAGATGGCATGATCTTTTCTAAAACTTCGGATGTAACTTCTATTAACTCACAGTCTTCCATATGAGACTTCAGGAGTTTTACTTTAGCCTTTGCATTAGCAAATGAAGCTATCTTCATTGTTTGTACCAGAGAAAGAGAATCAAAATTAAATGGTCCTTGTAGAAGTTCCATTTCATCAATCTCCATTGTCTCTTTGTTCAAGAATTCTTGGACAGTTTTTGCAGTGTCTCTTGCCGGAGACAGATTTTTCTTCTCTTCTGCATTCTTAGAGCTATCTCTTGGAGCTTTCTCTCCTTTTTCAACCTTGGTACTGTCATCTTCTTTTCCTTCACTCCTTTTTCTTTATCCTCTATTCTTTCTTCTCCTTTGGATCCGGAGTCAGCAGGGGAAACCGGAGGAGTGATGTTTGTTTGTTCACAGGCCACCTCTTCCGGAACAGAGGATTGTAAGTCCTTACCTTTCTCTTCACCTATCTCCTTTACCTCTTCTACTATTGTCTCAGTAGTTTCTTCCTTGTCCCCCATGGCAGAGGGCTCATCACTTATGTCCTCTACAATTGGAATGTTGAATCTTTTGTATGCATCCCAGAGGATCTCTTCTGTCTCTTTGGCTATTTTGTCAGTTTCACCGAGCATAGGCTGATTCATTCTAGCTTTTCTCTGGAACTCATCCTTGCAATCCTTGAAGATCATATTCATTTGCCTTGAAGTGATTGAAGGAAAGAGCTGTATGGCTATCTATTCCCGGATCTCAAGATCCTTTGCCCTAACATTATTCTTTCTTATCTCTAATTTCTTCTCTAGGCTTTTGGGAATGAGAGATATGATTTCAATGAAAGCCTTATTATATACATTCAAATACTTAACTGTGGCTTCCTCCAGAATCTTCTTATCTGCATCATTGTATGCATCATAGAATTTTGTTATTGGTTGCAAGTTCCCATACATAGTGACTTCTTTAACTACATCATCTAAAGACAGAGTGGGCCTTTCAACGAATTCTTCTACCATCTCTTCCTTGTCTTCACCAGTAGAGGGTTCACCGTATCCTTCCTTCTTCTACTTCTTTATTTTCTTTATCTCCTCATCTGATTCAGTTTCTTCTTCATCCTTTTGGATTGCATAGGACCTCATTGCCTTTTTCTTTGTTCTCTTCTCTACTTTACCGGATGATTTTTCTTCTAGTTGTGACACCTTTGAGCTTTTAGCAGTGGTAGGTGTAGATTTCTTTGATGATCTGGTCCGGGTGGAAGGTTCTACCAAAGCACTTTTCTTACTTTCCTTTTCTGCCTCTTTCTTCTCTTTCTCTACCCTTTCCATCTTTTCTCTATTTGCATCAAGTGCCTCCTTGGATATTCCAAATCTCTTAGCAACTTCTTCAACTTCCCTTCTCACTTTCCTTTTTGTCTCTGCTTGTCTAAGTTCCACATGAATTTTTACACTCAATTCTTCAAAGGTTCCAAACCTTTCTTCCTTGGGATACTTCGGTTGACTAAGCATATGTTGAATATGTAGCTCAACAATTTTCTCATCCACTTCATACCCCATTGGCATGATCCACATTGTTCTTGGCTCCACTGCCTCCATTAGGCACTGATCAGTTTCTACCATAAAGCATATTGTATCTTTATATTTTTCAACTAAAGATTTGGGGATTCTCTCTCTTGCTTACATCATGCTCTGAAAATTCTTGAAATAGCCCCAGAGAGCTGTATTTTGTGCCTTGGCATCACCAAGCCCATGTATATAATCTTTGATTTGAATAGCTATTGGTCTATCATTTTTCCATACCCAGCCACTAGATCCGGGAAGCTCATTCATGTAATAAAAGAATAGGCAGAGTATCAGGCCACCATACTTGAAGGAGTTCTTCTTGTCCTTCTTTATCTTTTGTAGATTTTCCAAAAGTTGGCTTAGAAGCAGTTCACACAGATCATAGTCAGCATTTTCTTTTAGCATTTGATAGGCTGTATAAACTACAGTTCCCGGTACTGAATTTTCCCTACTGGAGTGATAAATCTTGTAACCAATTATCATGGATGCAAATTTGACATCTAGATCAGTGAAATCTTCAATTGTCATAGCTCTCTTGTCAAATTTTGATCCAGTTGCATCACTTACTATCTGATTCTTGACAGAGTTGAGAACAGGTATCCCACTGAATGAGTGCAGACCGGTTACTGCCCTAATTGCATCTTTGGTGATCTTAAATGGTCTATTCAACCATAAGAAATTGTCATGCACTCTACTCAACACATACCAGACCCATTCATCCTTTTCAAAATAGGGGAAATGAATGCACTATGCAAAGTGCTTATCCCGGATGGCTTTATACTGAGGTTTGATCTCAAAAGAATCATCTATTAATTTCTTGTGATAGATATCCCTCAATTTGGACTCTCTGAATTCTTCAATGTTTGCGTGAATGTAAACCCTAATATCTTCTGTGTGCAAGACACCATGTGGAACACTGAAAAAAGCACCTAAGGGATCTACTTCCAAGGATTTGTAGGGATGTTTCTTGAATTTGGGGTGAGGCCTATTAGTGATCTTCACAATATTCGGAGTAGACATCTTTTAAAAAGATTTACAGAGAGATATTTTAAGAACAGAAAATAACTTTTGCGTCTTTCAGTTTCATGGAGTTAGCCGGATCGATTTCTGGATGAATTGACTTCTGCAAATGATCTTTGATGAGCTTGAGGAATTTTGTTGTAGAGCTTCTCTTTTTGTTTCTTCTTGAATACAGAATGAACAAATGCTTAATGAGAAAACCCTCTTATTGCTTCACAAACCCTAATGTCAAGTTGCAATAAATGCTCGACCTAAGTCATTCCGGTTTGCCTTATTCGGATGACTTGAAGAACCGGATCAATCTTGATCTTAAACATCTTGCGGATCTTCCAAATCTTAACCATAGTTTATTTGGATGTTTCTCTTATGAACACTTTAATCCATCACTCTTCTTGTGCCAGTTACGGCACCAATTGACTAGCTGTGGGATCAAGGTTTTCTTTGTGTCTCCCCCTGAGCTAGAGCTCACTTTTTCAATTTTCGGAAGGAATATCAGCACCAGAGTCTGGTGCGGATCCATCCCCTACATTCTCTATTTTTTTTTTCACCCAAATCTTGTTCATCTCACTTTGAACTTCATCCACATTCACTTTTGTTTTCCCTTATCTTGATTCTGATTATGATGTACCGGACCTCTTTTGTCCTGATTCTTGCTTCTACAGAATTTTACAATATGATCGGATCTATTGCAAATTTGGTAAACAACATTTCTTTGCATATTTGATTGATATCCTCTTGATCTGTATTGATTATCCATATGACCTATTCTATTGCATGCAAAGCATCTACCATTGAATGATTTGTTCATTTGCATATTTCTGCATTCATGAGATTTGTGACCATACCTTTTGCAGTTGAAACACTATTCAGAGAAGGATGAATTAGTCTGATTCATTCTCTTTCTGCACTGATTAGCTTTATGACCAAAGTTATTGCAGTTGTGGTAGTATCCATTGAAGGATGGATATCTTTTAGCATAAGGCTGCCTTACCGAAGGTCTTCTAGGCCTATTCCTTGGATTTTCTGATCCAAAATTCTTTTGACTGGATCCAGAGCTTTCTCCTTTCTCATATCCCAAACCACACTTGTCATCTACCCTCTTTTGACTTTCAAGAAGAACTTCAAGTTGAGCAGAACTTATCTTGAATTTTTCTTTATATTCATTTGCTGTTTGAAGATCCCTTTTAAGAGAGACAATTTGATCCTCAAGTTTTTCTTCATTATCTTTAGCATCTTCAAGATCAGATTCAAGGTGTCTGATTATTCTATCCATCTTGTGGAAGTCTTTTGATTTCTCCTTGAGAGATTGTCTTAGATCATCTTCAGTTTTTCTTTTCTCTTCAATTTCTTGGGTAAACTTCATAACTCTTGATTCCATCTCATGTCTTACCATAATGATCTCTTTTGATAACTTTTCACACAACTTGGTTTTCTCCTTTAGATCTCCATTTGTATCATTAGCTTCACCTTGACTTGCCAGTTGCTGAAGGTGCTCTTTTCTCTTTTTCATAGAGAGACTCAGTTTCCCTTTTAGTTCATTTATGAAATCATCAGTCTGTTTGAGTCTTTCCTTCAATTTATTGACTTTAGAATTTGATTGCTCAAGATCATCTAGGGCAGACTTATGTTGCTCCCTCATACCATACACATCCATTTGAATTCCCAGATCTTCCTCAAGTTGTTAGGCTCTATTGGGAGGAACTTGGCTCTAATACCAATTGTTGATAACTGAGAGGGGGGGTGAATCAGTTATCCTTATTATTTCAGCTTTCTAAACTTTCTTATTAATCAATGTAGCATTAATTCAAATAAGCAAACATTTAACCATGAAATGGAAATACACATGACACAATATTTTTGATGTGGAAACCCTGTCAAGGGAGAAAACCACAAGGTGATTAACCCAAGGATTATTCTCTGTTAGAAGAATAAGAAAAATAGATGGCACATGCCAATTAGGGCTCACTGCCCGAGCACACTGCTCACAAGAGGCACACTACCTACAAGAGACACACTGTCTACAATTTATAAAGAGTGTAATATAATACTTGAATTGATAAGGAGCATCTACATATGCTGAAGTTCAGTTCCGGTTAGACTCAGTACACTGATCTGCTGCACTTCATCTTTCCTCTTCTTTTGTGCTGCTCTCCTTTCACATACCGGACCTTCCTTACTGCTTTCACTCTGCTCTATTGCTTTTCTTTGCACATCTAACACCCACAACACTTCTCACAACTAAATCCATCTTATATATATATATATATATATATATATATATATATCTGCACAAGTGATTTCATCACCTTTCTAGTCGGCATCCAGAATAGTCAATATTTTCCACAAACTCTGATCTGTCAGCTGAATCCTTGCTTACCAAGTAATGCGGATCAAGGATAAACTTGTAGAAGTCATCAATCATGTCAGCCAATCATAACTTATGCCTTAAGAACCTTTACCATCATCAGTAACATATCCAGAATAATGTCTGATGTTCTGCCAGTCAGTTCTTCCTCTGTCCACACTGCCAATTAGGAACCCGACACTCAAGTATTCATATCTTTTTCTTCATCTATCACTAGAGGCTAAATCCTTGGAATCTATCAGTCAAGGTAGTCCTCTTGACTTCCCCAAGTCCACACTTCACCAAGATACTTCCTCTGAGAGATCCGGGCCTGACTGTCGGACCTCGCCACATGCTCTGTTTTTGCTTACCGAATCACAACACTCTGCAATCTGCCTTCTAGTAGAGACTCATCATGTCCTGTGGATGTGTGGGTTAACCTTTGTTGCCATCAATGACAACATTCATGAATCCATATAGTGTCTCTTGCCAACATAAAGGTGAGGGCATACCTTGATCCTGCAAGTGATGGTGTTCTAAAAGGACCCATTACATCACTATGAACCAGATGTAAAGGATTTTTTGCTCTCCATGATTTACCTTGTGGGAAACTTTCCACATGTTGCTTTCCGATAACACATCCTTCACACATGTTGTGACTTGATGAGATTTTTGGAAGCCCATGCACCATATGTAGTTTCTCCATAAGGTTGAGACTTTGATAATTGATATGTCCCATACGCTCATGCCATAACCTACTCATATCATCATATTTGGCAATAGCACACATATTCTCATTTCCACCTTTAGAAAGAAATTCTTGAAATTTATATAATCCATTCTCCATTTTACCAATTGCAATCAGTTCATAATTATTGTTTACATCCTTGATTAAACATTTGTCATTGTAGAACTCTATTTTATATCCTTGACTTGCAATTTGAGAAATAGAAAGAAGATTTGTTGCCAAGTTAGGAACTAGCTTCACATTTTTAAACATGCCATTATCAATTTTAACATTTCATGTCCCTTTGACTTCTAAAGCACTATTATTTCTCAAATATATTTTTTCTGCATTACTCTCATTTAATGATTCAAATTGTCCCTTACTGTGAGACGTATGTTGTGTAGCACCAAAATCAATAACCCAATCATCCTGAAAAGAATTATTTTCTTTAAGTACAACACAAAAAACATTTCTTTTAGAATCAAATTTTTTTGTAAACTTGTTTGTCTTCTTTTCTGTATCTCTATTTCTCTTGTAGCATTCATTTGCCTTATAACCCATTTTCCCACAATAATTACATTTCCATTTGCTTTTATTATAATCCTTTGATGGAACATTTTTATTTTCATACTTCCAATTCCTTTCTCTAGAATGATCATCTTGTGACTTTTTGTAATTTTGTTTTTCCTTCATTCTAAATGCTTGAGACTCACCATTTAATGATTCTCTTTCTTTAATTTGACATTTTTCTTCTTGCACTAGCTTAGCCCACAACTCTTTAGATTTAATACTTTTTAATTTATCTACAGTATCTAGTCCCCTTATGAATGATTGATAAGATCTTGGAAGAATTTGTAATATTATTTGCACAAAATCTGTATCATCTATATCATTTCCAAGAGAAGCAAGCTCATTTTTCTTTTCGTTTAATTTACTTAGATGAAGGACTAATTCTTGTGAACTTGACAATTTCATATTATATAACTCTATGGTGAGAGTTACTCATACATCACCTGAATTTTGATATATATTTTTCAAAATATGCCATACTTTAACTCCACTTCTTTCATTGCAAACTTCTGGAAAGACTTCCTCTGAGAGTGTAAGCTTGATTAATGCTACTACCTTTTTGTCCCTTTTGTTCCAATCTTCTTGATCTTTTCTAGGACCTGCTGGTCTTGGTTCACTACCAGTAACAATATCGTAACAATTTTGAAGTGTTAGAGCAATTTCTATATGAGATACCCAATCATAATAAATTTTTCCATTTAATTTAACTGTGGGCAACGAAATAGCAACAGAATCCATTCCCTCTTTTTTCAGATGATATTTGAAATAAATTTCAAACAAAATTTCAATTCATAAATGAAAGTCTCTCACCTAGTTTCCAGAATTGATATTCTTTTCTGCTACAACCAGATTCCAACTTGCAGGATTAAAGAAAAACCAGTCTACAAAATCGATAGATACTGCCCAAGATTTAAGGCTGCTCTGATACCATGATGAACATACAAAACTTCAAAAAAAAAAGCAGAGCAAAGGGACTGCACAATAAAAATTAAACAGAGCAGCTTAGCTTAACACAGTTGAAAATTATATTATTTGCATATGATTATACAATAGTATGCTGATATCCACTTACATACATGAAATGAGAGGAAGATACTATATCTATAGATCTTTTAGCACTCCTCTAGAATCTACTAGAGTGGTCGGTGAGAAGAAATCTAGTAATTTTGGAGTCTACTGGAGTGGTCGGTGAGGAGAAATCTAGAAAGTCTAGAGAATTCCATAATAAATGTTACACCTACTTCAGCATCGTAGTCAAATAAATAGTATTCCAACAAATTTTTTTTCATTTTCTTTTTCTAAATAGGTTCGCAGTTTGTTGCAGAAAACTATTACTGGTAGCAACACCACTCACAGGTGCATAGGGATATATACTTTTACTCAAATAGCCACTTGTTTTATGCATGTTGTAATTAGTTTTTTAAATGATTTTTATCAAGATGTAATTACTCTTTTTTAAAATAAGGTCAAAAAATAAATTATTTTAAAATCGTTTCATAGTGCTCGATTTACTTTTGAATGAATTGTGTATAGAGAAAGCGTATGAACTTGTGCGAGTGTTTGAATGTGTAGTAGGATCATGTAGATATTTTATCGCTATAAAATTCCACAATTATTATGAAATGAGTTTTGTCTCAGCAGAGAAACAGAGTCAAATTAGAATGTTGCCCCGCTTGGCCAAGTATACTTCATTCTTCCCACTTTGTCACCCGCATTAAGATTTTTTTTCATATACGAATGTTCTAGCTCAACAGAGGTTTTTCCTTCCTTACAGTAAAACATTCTTAGTTTGTGGCATGAATTCCAATATAATTAAATTAAGGCTTGGGGCTCCTAACCTGGGCCTGGCTCTGATACCATGTTGAGACATGGACTAGCTAGGACTCAAACCTAGGACCTTCCATATGCTACTGGAGTGCTCTACCACTGAGCTACTAGCCCCTCTTGGACCAGTCCATCATTGGTCCGGGTGTGGCTTATTTCCAACACCAACACCCCCCCTTAAGACACACCTCTCGTGTGCTTGGGGCTCCTAACCTGGGCCTGGCTCTGATACCATGTTGAGACATGGACCAGCTAGGACTTGAACCTACGACCTTCCATTCGCTACTGGAGTGCTCTACCACTAAGCTACTGGCCCCTCTTGGACCAGTCCATCATCGGTCGGGGTGTGGCTTATTTTCAACACCAATACCCCCCCTTAAGCTACACCTCTCATGTGCTTGGGGCTCCTAAACTAGGCCTGGCTCTGATACCATGTTGAGACATGGACCAGCTAGGACTCAAACCTAGGACCTTCCATATGCTGCTGGAGTGCTCTACCACTGAGCTACTGGCCCCTCTTGGACCAGTCCATTGTCGGTCCGGGTGTGGCTTATTTCCAACACCAACACCCCCTTTAAGCCACACCTCTCATGTGCTTGGGGCTTCTAGCCTGGGCCTAGCTCTGATACCATGTTGAGACATGGACCAGCTAGGACTCGAACCTAGGACCTTCCATTCACTGCTGGAGTGCTCTACCACTGAGCTACTGGCCCCTCTTGGACCAGTCCATCATCAGTCCGCGTGTGGCTTATTTCCAACACCAACACCAATAACAAGTGCTATTAAAAAAAATGCAGACAACTATTTTTACTTCCAAGGACACCAAAATACAAAAGGCACACAAGAAATTTGAACATTCTTATTACTATTAACATAATTTTAGATTTGTTATTGATTGTATGGGGTAGAATGGTTAGTGCACAACACATTAATTTGTCATTAAATTAAATTATAGATTTATTTTATATATAAAATCTATTTTATAATTATATTTTTTATTATACAATAAAATTAATATATAAATATATTAAATATTTATATATTTAATGACAAATATATAAATATTACATATATACTATATATAATTAAATATAAAATTGTATGATATAATATAATATTATAAATATGTTTTCTTCTTAATGTTTACAGTTTTCTATTGTTTTCTATTAATTTCATCTTCTAGAATAAAAATATTGTTTTCCTAGCATTGTTTGAGTGACAAGAACATTATGAATTACAAGTTTAGACCAACCAAAGATTTTGTAAGCCAAAGTTATCTCCCTAAAAATATGCTTATTGGCAAATCCTTATCCTTTGCACACAAATATTAGGTGGGCAACCTTTTATATCCTACCACTCAATCATTCCTATTTGTGCAAGTCTCCAAACTCAGAAGGTGTAGATTCACTATTGACATATCTAGTGCTTCGATCAATCTACTTAAATATCATCCACTTCAATGGTCAAACAAACGATATAACAATTTTACACCTCATTCACAACAAAAAGTGGTAAATATTTGTCCTATTTTTATTGTCCAAAATCAACCTTTGAATGTTGAAGTGGATGATATTTAAGAATAGTCATGCTTGGATTAACAAGGTTAGATGAGAGAGGTTTATTCACATAAAAAGCAGTTGAATGAGAGTCGAGCATTCCTTCTCAGGATAATAGGCCCGATCGAAACTAAATAAAAGCCAAACTGTGTATCTCTAGTTGCATTCCTCCCAACTGAACAAAACAAAAAAGTACCCTTTCTCCCATCATGCGCCCTAACGATGTGACTCTGGTTTAGCCTTATGTTTTTCTTTAATGGCGAAAAAAGTTAAAAAATTATTTGATGCAGGGATACCTTAGCACCAAATGGGTGTCCTTGGGACATTCCCAAGTTTTTCATAATTTTTGCAGTGGTAGGGGGATGTTTTGTCATGGACACATCCCCAAAATACACTAGTTATCATTTGATTGCAAAATAGATCTAATTATTACAACGAACCATGAATGCACATTAATAAACATACTTTTAAATTTTGTTAGAAAATTATAATAAAATTTAATATTCAACAATTAATCAACTTAAATAAAAAAAAATATAAATATGTATTATTAAATTAAAAATAGCATTGCAAACTTCCAACAATTTCTAAATCCTAATTCAGAAATGAAAAATAATAATTTTAAAATACAAAAAATTAAATTAAAAGTTAACCAACCCTCATTAATAATTTACCACATGCTATGAATTTGTTTTTATCCCTATAAGATAATTCTTTTGAAATGTTCGATTGATATTCATGTTTTACAAGGAAAACAAAATTCTCAATACAGACACCAAACTATTAAACGCTATGACTTGTACGGTGATCACATCACAACTTATCATCTCTGAATAGAGAATGGAATTCTTATAAATACACCACATTTTGCATCGTCCTATTTCTCAACATCTTTTTGCTTTGGATATAGCTGCTTACAGTTCTGTTTCTCAACATTCAATATACTGGCCAAAACAGCTAAACCAAAACAACGACACTTTTGCTGTTAACTCTATGTCACCTTTAACAGTATTGCCCACCTGGACTTATTATCCTCCTTGACAGCAAAATTTTGGTTTTTGGGAAACACCTAGCAAGACTTAGGAAATAGTTCAAAATATAAAGAGCATGATCAAACCCGTCAGGCACAAACGTCTCTAAGTTACAATCCATGCCTATTCTGACTGTTTTCAAGACTGGAGCGCTTTTCAAAACGCAATAGCATAAATTAACCACACCATATTTTCCATAATGCTTTTCAGAGTCTCCATAATACAACCCAGTATTCACAGTAAATGTCTTCAAATTTGCTAGTCCTAGAGTCAACTTTACCAGATCCTGCATGTAAAACATTGCTGTAAGTTTTAATAATGTCAAGTCGTTAAAATTTGCACAAAAAATAAACCCCTTCTCTACCCACACAACTCGCTTGGCACGATTCTTTTTAAACTGTAGGTGCGTGGTTTTGAGCTACGCGATATCATTTTAACATTTGCCTTTAGATAGAAATTCGAAATTAGGAACAACTGTCTTCCAAAATATCATTTCAATTTTGATTTCAAGAGATCGGAAATGAATGTTGCGGTATATTAAACTGTTTTGATTCAGAAAATAAGAACAAAAATACTTACATTAGAAAAATATATAGATGCCAATACTTACCTCTGAATAAGATGCAAAGAAGGGACAGTCAAAGCACAACTCTTCCAAGCGTGGAAAGCTTTGTAGAACTTTGACATAAGTGACATTTGCATCATCGAAGCAGGTGATTTTCCTCAATGATTGTACTGTCACAAAATGCTCAAGAAATCGAAAGTCAGTTTCCAAATGGACACATACAGGTAAACATATGTTCACTATCACCAAGCCAGAGCATTTAATAATTTTAATGTTTTCTAATCTTGGGCAATTTGCTTCCATTGAACAGTTACTACCGGACAGTCGAAGAAGAGCGAGAGACTTAAGACTGGAGGAAATAACTCTCAAATTTGAAGGCATTCTGCATTGGGATACCGTCAAACTTTGAAGAAGGCAACATAATTTTAAAATCGCCTCAAATGCCTTCTCACTTAGCCAAACGTGTTCAAGATAACATGTTACAAGTTGAGAGAAACCCTGAAATAGTGCAGGCACCTTTTTCATCTTAAAATTCTTAAGAGACAGAGACGTAAGTGTCACACATGAAAAGATAGACTCCGGAATCTCCATCGGAATGCCACTACTTTTAAAATCTATGCACTTCACACCTGCTAAAGAAACCCACAGAAGCCACTTGTGAATGTTAGTTTCACACCAGTCACAATTGTAAAGCTCAATAGTTTCCACGCCAACACACTGCATAAGAATAATCTTGTTAATTATGTCTACAGCCTTATTTTGATGAGTCAATTCAGACACAGCCTTTCTCTTTGTAGGAGTAGTACAAATAGAGTTAAAAAACTCCTCAGAAAACTTCAGATGGGGTAACCGCGTCCACGCTCTACACCATTTTCGTGAAACCGCAGAAAAGCGAATGGCTTCTTTCAGGGGGAGTCTTGTTAGAATCTGAGAACACAACAGGTCATCTGGAAAATTAATGAGATCGCTTTTACCCATTTTTTCTTCGACCTTCAATTGCAGACAGAAAATATTCAGAGCTGAAACATACAATGAAACAGAGTAAGAAATTATCTGTGGCTGGAATATTTAATACGAAAAGCCAAGAAACTTAGATATAATCTCGGAGAGGCTTCTCCTATGTGGGCTGTCAGATTTTAGGTTTCCCAAATAATAAGCATGCTATCTCTTATAATATTAAGCTTTAGTCCATTTCAGTTTTATTTCCTTCAACCTTGCTGTCATCTTTATCACTATAATGAAAACTATTCTTGTTAAAATGAGCTAATTGAAAGAAGCAAGCCTTTAAATACTCATAAAAGAATAAATTGATCAATATTATACATAAAAAATCCTTTAAAATTGTATGTAATAGCCTTTCAAAGAAAACACATCACATAAATGAGGCATAGGGAAATCATGGTCTTTAAGCATGCCCATAATTGTATCAAACAAACGGCCTCACCAAGTCGAAGAGGAACATCCGTCCGTACATGCGGTTTCGATTGTGGTCGACAGACTGGTTAAGACGTTCCCAAACAAACAAGGCCAAAGTGTTTTCTTAAAATTTGTTGATTGATGAAATAAAATAGTTTGCTTTAGTTAGGTTGTAGCTATGGACATGCTAGGATTTAATTCAGGTTTGTAAAGAATTTGCAAAGGGTTTTTATTAATTTTTTGTTATATATATTTTAGATCAATTTCTTTTAATGAAAGTGGAAATTGATTGAGTTGGAATGCCTCTCTTTATCCGCATAATTCGGCCAACGACTGCTGTTACGCTTGGAGCGATTACAGTTGAAATGGAATAGATATATGTTCATGATGCCGCCAAATATGGCCTTGTCTAGTGTGTAATTGTGATACCCATAATGACATTCTTGCCTCCCTTTCCCAAGGCTGGCGATTTAGCAGAAAATGACAATAATGACCAAAACAAAAGGCCAGAGCTCAATTTCTTAACAAGAGTTTTAATGAAAATCTATTCAGAGAAGTCATCGTATAACAAAAGGGTTCCATGGGACTTAGATCTCTTCATTCTGTATCATTGCATCCGAGTGTATTTGTGTGGCAGCCCTCGCTATATTCTCTGTAAGATCGAACCCTCGTTTTACTTGAAAATTATAAATCAGAAACCGCCTGATCTTTTAATAAAAACCCTTTTATCTAAATAAATTACATGTAAAAAAAATTGAAGGAAAGAGGCAACGTAAATATCTTGCATTGAAATAATTCGGCATATTTTATAAAAAGGCAGCAATGTAGTTTCAGTTTTTCTGTGGTCAATGAAATTGCGTCAAACATATCTTAATTTTTGTGCTGGAAAATCAAAGAACTCATGCAAATACCTTAAAAAAGATTATTTTCTTCACGGCCTTGCATCGATTCCTCAGAAGGCGATTCTTTTGTTTTCTGTTTGCGCCCCCCTTCAGCTCACCTCAAATCTTGCAATTGGATATGCTCGCCTGAGTGATTTGCTTTCAACCGTTTTCCCTTTCCTTTTCCTTCAAGAAAAAAAATGACATATGGCCCAAAAAAACAGGCCTGCCTTGCGAAATATGGCCAACTGGTTCGAAATATGGGCCGGCTGAGACGGATTGTGGACCGACTGGTTCGAAATGCAGGCCCGAGTCCGAATTT
The DNA here is from genome assembly GCA_027924645.1 of Cunninghamia lanceolata. Lineage (NCBI taxonomy): Eukaryota > Viridiplantae > Streptophyta > Pinopsida > Cupressales > Cupressaceae > Cunninghamia > Cunninghamia lanceolata. The sequence continues at coordinate 2,351,652 of BSBN01000749.1, read as the reverse complement.
TAAAAACTTCCCGGCGTGAGACTACTTTCCGGCTAAAAGCTAACATATAATATCCTATCGGCTAATAATAATAACTAGCACTTGCACCCATTGGAGGTTCAAGGAATACGCCGATGGAACAATCGACGAGTTTAGAAAATTTACGGGCATGAATTTTTACGTCGTGAGACAATACCGAGCATTATAATGCTCACATATAAAACCCTATCGGTTAACTAGCACTTGCACCGATAAGAGGTTTAAGGAATACGCCCAAAAATTTCTCGGCGTGAATGTTTGTACGATGTGAGACAATTCCGAGCACTATAATGCTCACATGTAAAAGCCTATCGGCTAACAAAGGCATTATGGATTTTGTTTTGAGCCTTTACTAAATGAGCTCATAAAACGTGATATTGTAAGGTGTAGATTTCTTCCACAGAGCTTGGAGAGTACATTCCAGAGAGTTTGGAATGTATACATACCTTACGATGCCACAATTATTTCAGCCGCTAGACAATTCTTTTTGGAAGGATTCTCATTTCCAAATCTAAGTTAATTCGTGTAAAATAGATTTTTCATTGAAAATAAAACGCTTTCAAACATTTACCTTTGAGGGGGGGAAATATCACTCGCCACAAAAATCCTTTTCCATAAGGAAATCTAAATCAAAATATTCCATTAATTTGGTTTAGATTTTTTGGTTTAGATTTGTGTCTACAAAATTGAATTGGGTGCATGTAAAATTGAATTAGGCACACACTTTTTAAGTTAATCAAGATTTTATGTCTGTAAGTTGTTTATCTCACTATAGTGCACATGTGTGTCTAAAGGAAGGTGATGTTTATAGACACTATTTAGATTCTTGTTAGGTAAGGAGTATTTTCCTTTGGTCAAGCCCTTGGGTGGCCCAATTCAATGCTTATTAACAAAGATTGAAGACAACAGACAACAATGCAACATGTTCCTAGTATGATGTAGGTTGATGACTCAACCATGAGGTGCAACATCATCCTGTTACCTAGATAGATATAACTCAAGATTAATTCATGAGGGATGAATTACATGCACATGAATAAGCAACTACACTCTCATAGTGTCATTATATACATATCACATACAGGGAGGTTAGGGACTAATATAGAGTGGGTATCAATGATCTTTGATAAAAAAAACTTGACATAGTATTATAACAGGAGCATTATATATATATATAGAGAGAGAGAGAGAGATAGCAGGATAACCACAATAACATTAATAGTGTCTGCAATGACAGTAGTAGTATAACGACAAATAAAATGAATAGTTTTTCAGCTGTGACAACATTCCCAAATTTACTCAAGGCATGAAATACGACATCCTGTCGCCAAGATGGATAACATGAGCAAAAGATATTCTCAATAGAACTATTACTGAAAAGTACATCATGAGCATTTATTACAATGAACTCCAGATTAGAAGTGTCTCACAAGAACAATTGCATTAATACATGTTTACATTACATCTCAATTGGATAACTGAGTTGTACAATACATAAGAGAATATCTCTAGGAAACCAGAGAGAAGAATGGAGCAGCCTCTGCCAACGTCTTCGCCAAAACCAAAGTTGATATCTAGATTCCCCAATAGTGGGTACAACACCACCCTACCATGTGGAACCTCAAAGGTCCACCCCCCGTGCTTGGAGATGATCACATGGCCAAACACAAGCAAAGAGCAATAGGGACAAGAAGACATACATATTCACACCAAATTCTGCTCATTTTCCATTGTAGATTCTACACCAACATTTGACAACATTTCTTACACCAAGCTGATTTTCCCAACATCAAAGGTCACACCAAAGTCATTGGACAACTATGGCATCAGGTTCATGTCGCTACCTACCTTAAGTCGCCAGTTCTGAGAAAGGAGTTTGAAACAAAGGGGCTAGGCTACAACAAGGACTGGTCTGACTTACTCTTAAGGACTTTTAAAAACAGGGCCTATATAGACATCATGTTCCCCCAAAGAAAAATTACAGCACCACGTAGGCAAATTTTAGTATGATATTAATGCTACCTCTAAGAAGATGATTATTATGCATTGGAGATTCTTACAAGTTATCTATGGGGATTTCTTGGAACAATCTATTGGCAGAAAAACCAAGTGTCAACACAATCTTGGCTCAAGTTTACCCCACACCATATTGAGAGTACGGTGCAAGAATTCAATCTAGACTCAAACCTGCATAAATGGAGCGGATCACTACACGGATACTGAAAGACAAGCACAAAACAAAAGACAGCAGATTAATGTATCTAAGAGAATACAAGGAAGGGATCTGAGCCAGAATCAACATCAACCCTAAATTTTGACAGTGTTCAAAATCTCTCCTTCCATGTGGTATGACCTACTAAAATTTTAATTGTATTTTTCAGCAATAATGGCTAAATATCAGCCAACATTATTGCTGCCTTTCAAATTACAAAAGAAAAAAAAAAAAGAATATTTCCTTTACTAGCATCCACACAGATAGGAGGTTTGAGATTATACCGATAGAAATGACAGATGAGTTTATAAAATTTTCTAGCGTGAAAAACTAAGGTTATTTAAGTTTCTAGCTTCTCTTCCCCACAGTGTAACATCTTTAAATTTTTTGAAATGAGATACTTAAATTTTTAATCACAAACAATAAAAGTTGAAACATGTGGATATTTATTTTATTATTTTCTTTATGAGGTTGGTTTAGTAGTGAATTTTGTGAGGACTATTTTACCTATTTGGAGACCAATCACCACATCTAAGGTCTCATTTTTAGCTAGCTATACTTCTCAGCTAGTTTTTCTCACAACTTTTAGGTGATGGCGTGGTGTTTTGGGAGTTGATCGCTCACCATAAAAAGGTTTCAGAAGCATTATTCTAGCTTCTGCACCATCCTTGATACCTATTGTACCAACCGTAAGAGGAAACATATCATTTTTTTAAAAGAATTTTACATCATTGATGATGCTACCATACATTTCTAAATAGAAAACATTTAGTTTTGCTGCATAAATCTGCATATTTTGTAAGTTTTAAGTATCATTAGCTATCATAATAATCTTCAGTGCATTATGTGACTATTCTGCTACTGTATGAATCAGTTACTGATCATTACTAGTCTTGGCATTATTATATTGTATGTACAGAAGAATATTGCTGCACATTTTATCACTTATGTTAACAATCTAGTGTAATATTGTTAAATTTTCTAAAATAAGCTGCCTTTATTTTTTTAGGCCTCTAGATAAACAATTTAGAAAAGAACATAATAATTTTGACATTTAGTACGAATGATCAGCTGGAAGATTATGGCAAAGGGTATAGAAGCCAAAGTGCGAGCATTTGAATTGTTAGTGATTGTAGCTGCGGGAGTCATTTTATAAAATAAAAGTAATGGAAGGACTAGTCGGCCCTAGCAACAGGTTCACGAATTTGGTATATGTAGGAGATAGAATCTCCTTATTTGGGCATATTCAAGACAATTCCAATGAAGACTTATTTTCTATAATAGGAGGTTCGCAGCAGATCTAAAGGAGCAGCATAATAATTATTGTCACAAAGGAAATCACACTATCTTTAAGTGTAGAATTATTGTATGTGATTCTTCTCTTCTAGGGCCTAATTGTGAGTGCCATTTCTGCACTTATATTTCTGATTTATAAGAGAATATCTTGCTGGGTTTTTCTCCCTCGAGTAGGAGGGTTTTCCCAGGGTAAAATACTGTGTTCATTGTTCTATGTGTTGTATTTTTTGCTTATTGCATTTCTGATCTTAAAACTAACATGGTATCAGAGTGGGTCTAAGAAAAGATCTGATCAGATTTGTTTAAGTAGTCAAGTCAACTTTTCATCTAGGGTAGATCTTGAAGGCAAAGTATTGCAGATCTAAGGTTGCAAATTATTTTAGACCTAAGGGCAGATCTTTGTAGGAGAATTTGTGCAGAAAAAGAAGATGGCGAACGGTGTCAAGGTAGAAGATAGGCTTGATGGAGCCTCAAACTTCAACTCTTGGAAACCCAAGGTACTCATTGCATTAGAGGAAAATGATCTTCTTGATTTCGTGGAAAGTAATATGCCTGAGCCTTCCGATGATACTGAGAAAATCCAGTGGAAGAAAAAGGGCACGAAGGCTAGAAAGATCATGATAGACTCTGTGATGAATCACCTAGTACCGATCATCTCCAAGTTGAAGTCAGCTAAAGAAATGTTTGATACTCTAAAAGGATTGTATGAGATCAACAATACCAGCAGAGCCCTTGCTTTGAGACATCAGCTTTGTAGTGTCCCCTTCTAGCAAGCCAAAAGTTTTCACAACCTTGCAACAATTTTTAACTGGTATGAGGGCTGCTTTGAAGCTCTATGGAGATATCCTAAATCTGTTGTGGCAGTCTTCCTCAATTGGCGGTCTGTAGAAATGAATTGTCTTGGATGAACTCTGTTTTGGAATGCTTAATTTGCTGTTCTCTCTCTAAGCTTTCTGTATAATATTTATACTGTGTATCCTTGCTGACCCCTTTTTTCTATTCGCTGCTTCTCTATGCCTGTGTTCGCTGCCTATTTGGTGATATCGATTTCTTTTAATATCTCCATTGATCTCCTTAGAATGAGGCAGAAAGACTCTTAATATGGTCCCACAATTCCTCTAAATGCATGATTTCCTCTTATCACAAAGTGGCTACCACACAAGAATTATCAACATGCTGCAAATAAGTTTGTAGAAGACTGTGATTCCTTTCTTGGGTCCTACGGTTCTTAAATTTCCTTGGTGGAGTCTCCGCTGATCTAGATTTGGTTGATTGTTGTGGAAGGTATTTGCTTGACCTGTAATTCCCTGCTTGTCTAGGATGAATGATTGATCGATGCTATAATTGTAATTCCATATTGCCTTTTATTGCTAAATCCAAGTGAAGTGATAGAATTTGAATGCTTTTTATGACTGAGTAAATTATATTAAATTATCCCTTTTCCCCCCTTCAACTATCCACCGATTCCTATTTATACTCTTTTACTTGACCATTGGTCGTGACTGCTCAAGATGATTGCTTGTCTTTAGTGAATCGTTGCCTATGCAAATCATTGTACTCCATATTAATCACTATTTAGAATTGTTAACTTTCCCTTGTCTTGCAAACCACAGCCTTTATTGTATCAAGCGCTTAATTCATATGAAGTGTTGCCTTATTCGTAGCCTTAATGACTATGGTTTAAGTTTCTTTATATTCTTAATATAATTTATGACTGCCGTATATATTTATATGAAATTATATATTTATAAGTATTTAGTATTTAAATAATTAATACTTATATCAATATTTATTAATGATAGTTATCATATAATAATAATGATATTAACATTTATTTTATATTGATCATTATATTATTATAGTAATAATATAATATTTGTATTGATTATAATATTTATATTATTAATATTTAATATATATATATAATAATATTTATATTTATATTATTATATTTATTTATATGTTGTTTTGATAATATATTTATATTTATATTTATATTTATAATGATAATTATGTTTGTCATATTTATAAAATAATATATTATATATTATATTCAAGAAATTATTTTATATAATATCATTATTGATATTATATTTATATTGATTATTATATTATTATATAATAATAACATTATATTTTGTATTGATAATTAATAATAATAATGCCATATATTTATTATTTACAATAAGTATATTTTATTTTATGAGAGCAGCTTCATTGCCTTTATCATGATGTTTCAATCTTTAATTTAAACAATGCCTTAAAATATGGGGACATGACAAACCCTCCCCACCGAAATTGCTTGTCCTCAAGCAATCACCGTGGAGTTCTTTTGTACTTATAACATCTATTTTCCGATGGGTTTGACTTAGAATGAGCACGCTTGATTGATGGTGATCCCATGGAAGAGTATTCATGATTAATAAACATTTGTTTGATGTGTTTGGATAATAATGGTGTGATGTAAGTATTATAGATTAAGAAGTTTTGAGAGTATTGAGATTCCAAGATTAAAATGATGAAGACATTCTTGTAGTTTTATCTTCGACATGTTATTGATCTTCCGAATTTGAGGAGTCATATTTGTTGAAGAGTAATTAATTATGTGATGTCAGGATCACAAAAGATTCAGTGAGCCTTTGTTTGAATAGTGACGTACTTGATGAAATATAAGTATTATAGATTATTTTAAAGAATGATCCTGGAAATCTGTGAGTTATGGGCCCATAATATAAGTATTGGTTTTATGTTACTTAAATGAAGAGAAGAATTCAAAAGAGATTTTTGGAAGAAGGGGTCCAATATAGAAATGAATTTGAATCATGGGTTTTTGTGATTAATGAAATTAACTTTTTATGTTCTATACTTCTCTAATGTCTCTTTGAAGGATATACTAATTTTTCCTAGGTCTCAGGGTGGATAAACCATCCCTCCCTAGTCTCCATGTGGCGCATGCCATTCATATGGAGTGTCATAGTCCTTATGTGGCGCATGCCATTCATATAAGGTCCTTTCGATCTAATGTGGCGCATGCCATTCATAATAGATCGCCTCGAACTCATGTGGCACATGCCATTCATATGAAGTCTGCCATTTGTTCTTACCTTATGTGGCGCATGCCATTCATATAAGGTACCTTCGATCTAACATGGTGCATGCCATTCATGATAGATCACCTCGGACTCATGTGGCACATGCCATTCATATGAAGTCTGCCATTTGTTCTTACCTTATGTGGCGCATGTCATTCATATAAGGTACCTTTGATCTAACGTGGCGCATGCCATTCATGATAGATCACCTCGGACTCATGTGGCACATGCCATTCATATGAAGTCTGCCATTTGTTCTTACCTTATGTGGCGCATGCCATTCATATAAGGTACCTTCGATCTAACGTGGCGCATGCCATTCATGATAGATCGCCTCGGACTCATGTGGCGCATGCCATTCATATGAAGTCCGTTATTCTCATGATTGCCCTCTCTACATATGCCATGCTAGGAGAGTGAGATTATTAAGGTGTCCTAGTAGCCACTCCCTAAGCCCAGAGGCAGTACCCTTCATACTAAAGGCAGAACCCCTCTGGCCCATGTGGGCTCATTACGTCCCCCCCGGGTGGCGTACCTAGAAGAGGGCCCTCGCACTGTTTCCTTCATTTCTTCTTCTCCATCATAGCGAAGGTATATGTAGAATAGTGTAATCAAAATCACATCATTATTTACTTACAAATATAGGTAACATATTATACTCCCATATGAGTATCCTCTCTCTTATTTGCTATTATGCTTCCCTCAATATTTTTCTTTTGGGTGCTTGGTCCTTGAATCAATTTTCTTTCCTTCTTTTACTTGCACTTATTTCATTCTCCTCTTGTATGTCTTTGTTGGATATGACTTCTATAATCTGTGCTTGAGTTATTTTTCCACATTTATGACCCGGCTTACTTTTTTGGTTGCATCAAGTTCTTTCATAGGATGGCAGGTCGATAGCTCTGATACCACTTGTAATGTCCCCTTCTAACAAGCCAAAAGTTTTCACAACCTTGCAACAATTTTTAACTGGTATGAGGGCTGCTTTGAAGCTCTATGGAGATATCCTAACTCTGTTGTGGCAGTCTTCCTCAATTGGCGGTCTGTAGAAATGAATTGTCTTGGATGAACTCTGTTTTGGAATGCTTAATTTGTTGTTCTCTCTCTAAGCTTTATGTATAATATTTATACTGTGTATCCTTGCTGACCCCTTTTTTCTATTCACTGCTTCTCTATGCCTGTGTTCACTGCCTGTTTGGTGATATCGATTTCTTTTAATATCTCCATTGATCTCCTTAGAATGAGGCAGAAAGACTCTTAATATGGTCCCACAATTCCTCTAAATGCATGATTTCCTCTTATCACAAAGTGGCTACCACACAAGAATTATCAACATGCTGCAAATAAGTTTGTAGAAGACTGCGATTCCTTTCTTGGGTCCTACGGTTCTTAAATTTCCTTGGTGGAGTCTCCGCTGATCTAGATTTGGCTGATTGTTGTGGAAGGTATTTGCTTGACCTATAATTCCCTGCTTGTCTAGGATGAATGATTGATCGATGCTATGATTGTAATTCCATATTGCCTTTTATTGCTAAATCCAAGTGAAGTGATAGAATTTGAATGCTTTTTATGACTGAGTAAATTATATTAAATTATCCCTTTTCCCCCCTTCAACTATCCACCGATTCCTATTTATACTCTTTTACTTGACCATTGGTCGTGACTGCTCAAGATGATTGCTTGTCTTTAGTGGATCGTTTCCTATGCAAATCATTGTACTCCATATTAATCACTATTTAGAATTGCTAACTTTCCCTTGTCTTGCGAACCACAGCCTTTATTGTATCAAGCGCTTAATTCATATGAAGTGTTGCCTTATTCATAGCCTTAATGACTATGGTTTAAGTTTCTTTATATTCTTAATATGATTTATGACTGCCGTATATATTTATATGAAATTATATATTTATAAGTATTTAATATTTAAATAATTAATACTTATATCAATATTTATTAATGATAGTTATCATATAATAATAATGATATTAACATTTATTTTATATTGATCATTATATTATTATAGTAATAATATAATATTTGTATTGATTATAATATTTATATTATTAATATTTAATATATATATAATAATATTTATATTTATATTATTATATTTATTTATATGTTGTTTTGATAATATATTTATATTTATTTTTATTTTTATATTTATAATGATAATTATATTTGTCATATTTATAAAATAATATATTATATATTATATTCAAGAAATTATTTTATATAATATCATTATTGATATTATATTTATATTGATTATTATATTATTATAAAATAATAACATATTATATTATTATATAATAATAACATTATATTTTGTATTGATAATTAATAATAATAATGCCATATATTTATTATTTACAATAAGTATATTTTATTTTATGAGAGCAGCTTCATTGCCTTTATCATGATGTTTCAATCTTTAATTTAAACAATGCCTTAAAATATGGGGACATGACAAGCTTCACCATGTAAAAATGGATAAAGAAGATTCAGTTATCTCATTCTTTATGAAGATCACTGATTTAAGAGATCGGTTGAGCACTATTGGGGACATAATTGCAGACAGAGATCTTGTTATGTTGGCACTAAATTGTCTTCCCCAATCTTGGGAGCCCTTTATCCAAAGCATCAGTGGGAGATCTAAGTTGTCCAAGTTTGATCATCTTCGAGCTGATTGTATTCAAGAAGAGTCCAGGTTGGTAGCAAGAGGAATTGAGCGAAACTATCATGATGTAGAAAATCAAGTTCTTGCTACACATACTTCTAGAGAAAGAGGAAAAGGAAGAAAGAGGAATAGAGATAGAGAATCAGATTTTGCCCCAGAACTGAAGAAGAAGAAGGATCTCTCTCACATTCAGTGTTTCAGGTGTGACCAGTATGGTCACTTCGCTCGAGATTGCAAATTAAGGTCTACTCAACTTGTTTCTACTGGAAAAATTGCCATGGGGACATCTCAGAAGGAGCGAAACTCTAAAGTCGATTCAGAAGTTTTCTTTTTCTAAAGTAGATCAGTTTCTTTGAAGAGGAGGAATTAACATTCAGAGGGAGTCTGACAAACTATCAGAGGCAACCTTGGATGAGGAGGTCAGGAGGTTGATGTTAGTTCTTGGAACTTCAGAGGGAGTCACATAATCATGAAGGTTCCTTGTAGTGTATATTTCTCTGAGACAGAGAAATATGAGGTAAAAGCCCTTGTAGTGTATATTTCTTTGAGACAAAAAATATGAGGTGAAAGCCCTTGTAGTGTATATTTCTCTGAGACGAAGAAATATGAGGTGAAAGCCCTTGTAGTGTATATTTCTCTGAGATGGAGAAATATGAGGTGAAAGCCCTTGCAGTGTATGTTTCTCTGAGACAGAGAAATATGAGGTGAAAGCCCTTGTAGTGTATGTTTCTCTGAGATGGAGAAATATGAGGTGAAAGCCCTTGTAGTGTATGTTTCTCTGAGATGGAGAAACATGAGGTGTAAGCCCTTGTTCATCTCTGAGATGGAGATGTAGTTCTTTCCACACATGCGAGTAGCCATGGTGGACGTCATGTTGAGTGACTCCATGATGATATCACGTTGAATGATTCTGTGATGAATATTTTTTCTCAAATGGGTGTAGTCATTGATGGTGTCATGTTGAGAGACTCCATGACATGAATATTTGGAAAAATACCTCCCTAGCTAAGAGGGAGTGTTAGTGATTGTAGCTGCAGGAGTCATTTTATAAAATAAAAGTAATGCAAGGACTAGTTGGCCCTAGCAATAGGTTCACCAATTTGGTATATATAGGAGATAGAATCTCCTTATTTGGGCATATTCAAGACAATTCCAATGAAGACTTATTTTCTATAATAGGAGGTTCGCAGCAGACCTAAAGGAGCAACATAATAATTATTGTAACAAAGGAAATCACACTATCTTCAAATGCAGAATTATTGTATGTGATTCTTCTCTTCTAGGGCCTAATTGTGAGTGCCATTTCTACACTTATATTTCTGATTTATAAGAGAATATCTTGCTGGGTTTTTCTCCCTCAAGTAGAAGGGTTTTCCCAGGGTAAAATACTGTGTTCATTATTCTATGTGTTGTATTTTCTACTTATTGCATTTCTGATCTTAAAACTAACATGAATAACCATTGCACAACCATGTGTTGGATTAGTATAAGACCCTACACAATATAAGAAGAGGAGAGCCAACAAAATCATTGCAGTCCAACAGGAATGCAAATAAAGTTTCCACCATATAAGAATGATACAGAGACTATAGGGCAGGGCATTGTTGAATGCCATTAGTAATTTAGAACTGACTGCTGCCTATGCAGAGGTGTTGAGCAAGCCATGATCTAACTTGAAAGCTCATCTCTGAGGGCATCATATGGGCAGATGAGTTTAGGGTCAATCACATAAATGGTGGCCAAATCTCAGTCCACACTAGCCTTCTACAATGGAAGCACTTCTCTGTTCTTTGCCCTGGCATGAGGGCCTTTGCAATGGGAACACTACTCCATTCTTTGCAAGACTGGTTTGAGTTAACCTTATGTCTACAATCATGAAATCTTGTGTTTGCCCTGTAATTGATTTTGGTATATTTAGACTATCAACTAGATATTGTAAACATCCACTAAGCAATTCTCCCATATAGGCATTTAGGTGTAGGTCAGATCCTTGGCAAAATCCTTGACATGATTCTTTCTTTACAAAGTTGGTGAAATCGGGTTTAGAATATGATTACTTAGTTTATAAAATAATTGTGAAAGCTAACATGCGAAGAAGACTAGGTTTTTCTAGTGTTCCTTAACAATACACCACAATATATCAACAATCTACAACAATCTAAAAAGAATTGTACCAAGCACGCAAACAATTTGACAAATCACTTCAACAAAAGAAAACCCAAATCATTTAAACTAAACTGGTAATTGAAAATGCGAATTCTAACCTTATTTTGGTCTCAACACAGATGTCCTAATTTTGAGGTGAGTAAACATGATGCCAGTGATCCATTCTCCTGCATAGGGATTGACAAGGTGCAGACCTGGCTCTGCAAGCTTCACAACCCAACCCAATTTCTCCATAATTCCCACCGTCCTGAGCCATCCTACCCAGCACAGAAAAACCTCCCCCAAAAATGTTGTCCATGCATGCATTTGTGGTAGCAGTGATGAGGCACATGGCCTGTTTGGCAGAGAGCCTCCAAGAGGTGTCAACTCATCAAATGCACACAATAAGGCTAAGGAATTGACATAATATAATTTGGTTGTTATTATCAGCTAAAGATTTAATACACAATCAAGTTATATAATACTACTCACCTTATAATATCTATACTCACTTGTTCACTTCATTAATTTTCTCACATAACATATCATTTACTTTCTATTTGCTTCACTCTTGTCTCATTGTATCAATTCCTTTAATTGATTATTTTCTCTTCACACATACTTTTTACCACTCCTATAAAAGCTATCTTCTACATATACTCTTATCTTTATCTTTTTATTTCTTCATAATACTATATTTAACTTATTATTATTATTATTATTATTTTATAATTACTTTTCTGATTTGTTCAATTATATCTAAACTAGGTATGAAATTCCTCTCTTGCCCTAACTTGTACATCACTAAGGATGTGCTTAAACCATGCCCTCAATTGAAACATGATGTCCTCCACTTTATTACGTGATTGGATTGTCCATGCAAATAGGTAAGTTATCTTGATGTTGATCAAATACAATTACTAAGTACATTACATATTGCAAACCAAATGGTCAGTATCTACCGTGACCCAAACACTAGCACAACACTCCAAGGAACTGACTCAACACCCTATCGACATGGTTCAGACTCACCAAGGATGGAGTAATTAGACAGTGTATGAGGGGACTAAACCACATCAGAAACTCATTCCTGATGGAGACGATGGTGAAACTAAGGTGTATGGCCAATGTGTCATCTCCAACTTGCCACCATTGGGGCATTAGGCACGCTCAGACCTGTGAAGCTAGTGTAGTCAGTACCTAGTACCTGTACCACTCAAAACACATTATAACATCTGCATATACATCTCATATAATAGCCAAAGCAAGAATAGTCCCCATCATAGGATTCCAACATCTGTGATCATTCACATAGTATGCCAATGTCAAGGTGTCATCCTCTCCACATGTACACCCTAATCTCAATATAAAATCTAACATAACAAAATATCAGTAAGATAACATCATATAAGGCTTGAATTTCATTCCTCGGTGTCACCTCGATTAGGCCAGGACTAGGGAGGCACTACATACTCCCCCCCAAGAGTTTGACTTAATCCTAGAAATCACAATGCTAAATTTAGCTATAACACACATTAGCTCCATAAAATTCAAGACAGTTATAAAATTTAGACTATCACATTTCCCATGGTACACACAATTACGTGTAATAATTTCTAGTACACAAGTGAGGAAGAGGCAAGGCACACAATTTCATACAAAATATACATTATCATGGAATAAAGAATGAGGCCATAATAATTCAAGCATTGACTGTCTCAAGCAGCCAACTAGTTGCTCACAACCATCAATTTGCACATTTATACTAGCATAAACTACATAATTTTCTCATGAATGCAGTAAATCGCACTTTTCAATGTACAAAATATTCAATTCTCTAACTTTTTACATGCAAATGTATTTAAAATGGAGCGCACAACATACACACAAATATATATATATATATATATATATATATATATGCACATTTACATGATTTCAACTTCTACCTTCATAGCATGCATGACTACTGTATCATATAATGCAATAATTTGTCACTTTTCAAGGCATAATGAAACATTTTACTACTAATATGCAACCACAAACATGACAAAATTTACAACTTTACACATAGATGCTCTTTCACATCACTAGAAATTCACATCACAAGGCTACATTAAGAGGGGTATTATGAGGAGGACAACACTAATAGGCCACTGAGTAATCCATAGTGTCATAGAGCTGAATGATCAATGAGTGAATAACCATGACATGTAGTAACCTTTGTGCCATTATCTAAAGCAGCGTAACATCATATAATATCACCTCAAAAGGGAACCCAATATCATCCATACTATAGTACCAAATAACAATGAATAATCATGCCATGTAGAATACCACTGTGCCAAGTAGCAGATCATGAAGGATGGTCTCAGGGTCCTCTCTAGGAGTCCTCCAAATATAACTCGGTATGTACAAGATTCCCCAAGCCATCTACTCCCCTAAATGACCTATTAGTGATCCATCTAGGATATGACAGTATACAATAGTCAGAACACTCCACACATACCAGCAGTTGCAACATTAACGTGCCTCAACGAGAAAATTAGAGAAGTAAAGCAACTCATAAATTAAACCTCAATAAAGTAGAAGAAAACAAATATAATGAATCATAAAAGAAGTAGAGATCAAATAACAATCATTGTATTATCCCAAGTTAATCCAAGAACATGTCCTTAAGGCAAAAGGACTAACTCAAACAACAAAAAAAAATGGCCAATTAGTCCAATGTAACCAAACACTGCTGGCTTACAAGCAAAATATTCAACACATAAATAAATATTCCAACAATCTCTTAAAAATTTGAATATTACGAACACCATGTGACCTTGCAACAAGTTCTCCTAAGGGGAGGAGGGAAATCAAATACTGGTCTTTAACCACATAAGATAATAGTATGCAATGTCATGGTGGTCTCATACCACAAATAATATGGTGGTTCTCAAACCATAAAATAATATGGTGGCCACAAAATAGTATGGTGGTTCTCAAACCATAGAATAGTATGGTGGTTCTCTAACAACAGAATAATATGGTGGTTCTCTAACCACATAATAATCAATGAAGAATTTATCATATCACAATAGGTGTCTCTCACACAATCCGGAACAGTCTGATGGTATATTTGTATGACAAATCCTCATGAATAGGGACCTACCAACATACCAAGGTCCACTGACATTATTCCAAGTAGAGAACAATACACCTCATACTCGTACTGATGGCCAAAACAAAAGTCATATCATCCCTGTATCACAATATCATTCACTGTAATCTAATAACACACAACTATCACTTCAACAACTGCCATCCCAAATATCAGAAATCCATGATGACATCAATATAACTGCCATGTGTCTGTAACTAGAACTGAATATATGCTCAGGGCACATTATGGTCCATCCTCGACCCATGGAACAAATGGATAGGGAAAATGGGTTACCCACCCTCATGTAAAAATATCACAAGGGCGTATCCTATATCACATACTGGAGGCATGACTACAATGTTAACTGTCATTTACACATCACAACACATATCCCCATTACACATGCATAGTATTATTGCATCACAACATTGTCTAGGATAGTTACTCTAGTGACCACTGACAATCACAACAAGAAACATAATTCCATTTCTCCTTTTCTAGTTCACTACTTAGCATTGAAACCATTTTTTAAAAAATTAATTATGCAATTGATACTCATTTCAAGGAATTTTCTATAGGTCATAATGCAATATCATCTAAACTCAAAAATCTATTTCAAGGCAATAAATTTCCAATTACTATGCCATATAGTAATCAACTCATCTTAAAAGTTTCCACCAAAATAAATCTCAAGGCACTCACGTTTAATTAACAATCAAATTTTAATTACAAGTTGTCTAAAGCATCACCAATTTAGGTAAATCTTTTCTTTGTATGCAGGAGCAATACATTTGTAAAGTTACTGAACACACTAATAGCCAGTCTACCAATCAAGTAGATAAGAGGGTAAAATAAGACATGAAAACAAGTTGCATTAGCTTTATCATCTAATAACTAATAAAAATATGATTCTCTAATAAAAAATAATGAAATCTAAACACTGTCAAATTACCTAGTCAATCTATCACTTCAATTTGCATCCTCCTTTGTGACCTTTAAAAGAGTAGATTCAAAATATATCATATATATTCCATACATACTAGATATAAGAAAAAAATGTTTATCCATATAGCTACCCTTGAGATCATACAAAACATCTCGAGAAACATAAAGAGACAACTTGATCTTCTTATCTAATTACCATCCTACCTACTTCATACCCATAAGATGTACAAGGTTAGAGCAAGAAATGGGCCTCATCCATCCACATGTTATGGTTCACAAACTACTCACGAACATACCCACAACTCCTTAGAAGATAAACCATCATCATAGTCTACAACTATCAAGTTGAAACTTACATAAAACTATCATTTTTCATGACTTGCACAAACGAAAGGTTAGACCCGACATACACTCCCCAGAGTTCCCAAAGCTTTAAAACCTAGTTACTCTGATACCTATGTAACAACCCAATTGGGCACCCAAGTTACAAGAGCCCAAAAAGGGCACAACAATTTTGTTTTCTTTGCATTAAAGTAAACATATAAATATATCAATACTCTAATACTGACTCAACCATGAGGTACGACATCATCCTCTTACCTAGATAGATATAACTCAAGATTAATTCATGAGGGATGAATTGCATGCACATGAATAAGCAGCTACACTCTCATAGTGTCATTATATACATATCACATACAGGGAGGTTAGGGATTAATATAGAGTGGGTATCAATGATCTTTGATAAACAAAACTTGACATAGTATTATAATAGGAGAATTATATATATATATATATATATATATATATATATATATATATATATATATATATATATATATATATATATATATATATATATATCAAGATAGCAGGATAACCACAATAACATTAATAGTTTCAACAATGACAGTAGTAGTATAACGATAATAAAATAAATAGTTTTTCAACTGTGACAACATTCCCAAATTTACTCAAGGCATGAAATATGACATCCTGTCGCCAAGATGGATAACATGAGCGAAAGATATTCGCAATAGAACTATTACTGAAGAGTACATCATGAGCATTTATTATAATGAACTCCAGATTAGGAGTGTCTCACAAGAACAACTGCATTAATGCATGCTTACATTACATCTCACTCAGATAACCGAGTTGTACAATACATAAGAGAATATCTCTAGGAAACCAGAGAGAAGAATGGAGCAGCCCTTGCTGACGTCTACATCAAAACCAAAGTCAATATCTAGATTCCTCAATAGTGGGTACAACACCAACCTACCATGTGGAACCTCAAAGGTCCACCCCTCGTGCTTGGAGATGATCACATGGCCAAACACAAGAAAAGAGCAATAGGGACAAGATGACATACATATTCACACCAAATTCTGCATCATTTTCCATTGCAGATTCTACACCAACATTTGACAACATTTCTTACACCAAATTGATTTTCCCAACCTCAAAGGTCACACCAAAGTCATCAGACAACTATGGCATCAGGTTCATGTTGATACCTACCTTAAGTCACCAGTTTTGAGAAAGGAGTTTGAAACAAAGGGGCTAGGCTACAACAAGGACTGGTCTGAATTACTCTTAAGGACTTTAAAAAATAGGGCCTATATAGGCATCATGTTCCCCCAAAGAAAAATTACAGCATCACATAGGCAAATTTTAGTATGATATTAATGCTTTCTCTAAAAAGATGATAATTATGCATTGGAGATTCTTATAAGTTAGCTACGGGGATTTCTTGGAACAATCTATTGGTAGAAAAACCAAGTGTCAACACAATCTTGGCTCAAGTTTACCCCACACCACATTGAGGGCACGGTACATGAATTCAATCTAGATTCAAACCTACATAAATGGAGCCGATCACTGCACAGATACTAAAAGACAAGCACAAAACAAAAGACACCAGATTAATGTATCTAAGAGAATACAAGGAAGGGATCTGAGCCAGAATCAACATCAACCCTAAATTTTGACAGAGTGTCCAAAATCTCTCCTTCCATGCGATACGGCCTACTAAAATTTTAATTGTATTTTTCAGCAATAATGGCTAAATATCAGCCAGCATTATTGCCACCTTTCAAGTTTAAAAAAAAACAAAAGAATATTTCCTTTACTAGCATCCACACATATA
The DNA here is from genome assembly GCA_027924645.1 of Cunninghamia lanceolata. Taxonomy (NCBI): domain Eukaryota; kingdom Viridiplantae; phylum Streptophyta; class Pinopsida; order Cupressales; family Cupressaceae; genus Cunninghamia; species Cunninghamia lanceolata. The sequence goes on along the minus strand of BSBN01000749.1, from coordinate 2,333,964 downwards.
GGAGGTTTGAGATTATACCGATAGAAATGACAGATGAGTTTAGAAAATTTTCTAGCGTGAAAAGATAAGGTTATTTAAGTTTCTATCTTCTTTTCCCCACAGTGTAACATCTTTAAATTTTCTAAAATGAGATGCTTAAATTTTTAATCACAAACAATAAAAGCTGAAAACTGTGGATATTTATTTTATTATTTTATTTATGAGGTTGGTTTAGGAGTGTAGTATTGTGAGGACTGCTTTACCTATTTGGAGACCAATCACCACATCTAAGGTCTCATTTTCAGCGAGTTGTACTTCCCAGCTAGGTTTTCTCACAACTTTTAGGTGATGGCATGGTGTTTTGGGAGTTGATCACTCACCATAAAAAGGTTTCTAAGCATTATTCTAGCTATTGCATCATCCTTGATACCTGCTGTACCAACCGTAAGAGGAAACACATAATTTTTTTAAAAAGAAATTGACATCATTGATGATTCTGCCTTACATTTCTAGATAGCAAACATTTAGTTTTGCTGCACAAATCTGCATATTTTGTAAGTTTAAAGTATCATTAGCTTTCATAATAATCTTCAATGCATTATGTGACTATTATGCTACTATATGAATCAGTTACCGATCATTACCAGTCTTGGCATTATTATATTGTATGTAGAGAAGAATATGGCACATTATATCACTTATGTTAACAATCTAGTGTAATATTGTTAAATTTTCTAAAATAAGCTGCCTTTATTTTTTTTAGGCCTCCAGATAAACAATTTAGAAAAGGACAAAATAATTTTGACATTTAGTACGAATGATCATTTGGCAGATTATGGCAAAGGGTATAGAAGCCAAAGTGGGAACATTTGAATAACCATTGCACAACCATTTGTTGGATTAGTATAAGACCCTACACAATATAAGAAGAGGAGAGCCAGCAAAATCATTGCAGTCCAACAGAAATGCAAATAAAGTTTCCGCCATATAAGAATGATACAGAGACTATAGGGCAGGGCATTGTTGAATGCTATTAGTAATTTAGAGCTGACTGATGCCTATGTAGAGGCGTTGAGCAAGCCGAGATTTAACTTGAAAGCTCATCTCTGAGGGCAGCATATGGGTAGATGAGTGCTGGGTCAATCACATAAATGGCAGCCAAATCTACAGTCCATATTGGCCTCCTACAATGGGAGCGCTTCTCCATTCTTTGGCCTGGCCTGAGGGCCTTTACAATGGGAGCACTGCTCCGTTCTTTGCAAGACTAGTTTGAGTTGAGCCTTATGTCTACAATCATGAAATCTTGTGTTTGCCCTGTAATTGGTTCTGGTATATTTAGACTATCAACTAGGTATGGTGAACATCCAGTAAGCAATTCTCCCATACAAGCATTTAGGTGCTGGGCAAATCCTCGGCAAAATCCTTGACATGATTCTTTCTTTACAAAGTTGGTGAAATCGGCTTTACAATATGAAGATGGAGGGTATTTTTAGATTCAGGATAATTACTTTGTTTATAAAATAATTGCGAAAACTAGCATGCAAACAAGACTAGGTTTTCTGGTGTTCCTTAACAATACACCACAATATATCAACAATGTACAACAATCTAAAAAGAATTGCACCAAGCACACAAACAATTTGACAAACCACTTGAACAAAAGTAAACCCAAATCATTTAAACTAAACTGGTAAGTGAAAATGCAAATTCTAACCTTTTTTTGGTCTCAACATAGACGTCCTGATTTTGAGTCGAGTAAGAAAGGTGCTAGCGATCCATTCTCCCGCATAGGCATTGACAAGGTGCAGGCCTGGCTCTGCAAGCTTCACAACCCAACCCCATTTCTCCATAATTCCCACCGTCCTGACCCATCCTACCCAACACAGAAAAACCTCCCCCAAAAAGGTTGTCCATGCATGCATTTTTTGGTAGCAGTGATGAGGCATGTGGCCTGTTTGGTAGAGAGCCTCCAAGAGGTGTCAACTCATCGAATGCACACAATAAGGCTAAGGAATTGACATAATATAATTTGGTTGTTATTTACAGCTAAAGATTTAATACACAATCAAGTTATATAATACTACTCACCTTATAATATCTATACTCACTTTTTCACTTCATTAATTTTCTCACATAACATATCATTTACTTTCTAATCGCTTCACTCTTGTCTCATTGTATCGATTCCTTTAATTGATTATTTTCTCTTCACACATAATTTTTACTGCTCCTATAATAGCTATCTTCTACATATACTCTTATCTTTATCTTTTTATTTCTTTATAATACTATATTTAATTTCCTATCATCTTTATTATTATTATTATTATGATTATTATATATTTACTTTTCTTATTTGTTCAATTATATCTAAACTAGGTATGAAATTCCTCTCTTGCCCTAACTTGCGCATCACTAAGGATGTGCTTAAACCATGCCCTCAATTGAAACATGATGTCCTCCACTTTATTATGTGATTGGATTATCCATGCAAATAGGTAAGTTATCTTGATGTTGATCAAATATAATTACTAAGTATATTACATACTATAAACCAAATGGTCACTATCTACCATGACCCAAACACTAGCACAACACTCCAAGGAACTGACTCAACACCCAATCCACACGGTTTAGACTCACCAAGGATGGAGTAATCAGATGGTATCCGAGGGGACTAACACAACATTGAAATCTCATTCCCAATGGAGACAGTGGTGAACCTAAGGTGTATGGCCAATGTGTCATCTCCAACTTGCCACCGTTGGGGCATTAGGCATGCTCAGACCTGTGAAGCCAGGTGGAGTTAGTGCCTGGTACCTGCACCACTCAAAACACATTATAACATCTGCATATACATCTCATATTATAACCGATGCAAGAATAGTCCCCATCGGAGGATTCCAACATCTATGATAATTCACATAGTATGCCAATGTCAAGGTGTCATCCTCTCCACAAATACACCGTAATATCAATATGAAATCTAACATAACAAAATATCAGTAAGACAACATCATATAAGGCTTGAATTTCATTCCTCGATGTCACCTCGATTAGGCCAAGACTAGGGAGGCACTATAGATGTAAGATGTTATTTTTCACCATTACACTTTTCCTTCACTTTGAATTGAATATGAACTATCATGAGGTTGCATGTTAAAGTAAAATAAAGTAGTCAACATGGAAATTAAACATTTCATACACTCATTAAAGGATATGGCCATGGATGTCGATCATGTCTACTCTCCTCATCATGAGCGATCCATCTCAAGAATCTGCAAGTGTAAAAGAAAAAGTAGCAATAAGTGGCATTTGTCAAGCATTTAAAAATTAGCATAATAAAAAAGTTGCTAACTATAGATCTATGAACAAAAAAGTGAAAAGGGTAGGGTAAGAGATTCTAATGAAGAGGGAAGTAGTGGGTGTTGGGATTTTAACCCCTATTGCAAAAGATTGATAAACATGATTAATAAAAACTTAAGATCATGTATTTAAAAAGACATTTAACAACACTTGCAAAATCTATCTAACATCATGTACATAAGTAAATAGAATAGTATGCATCCTCATGGTTACACACAAGACATTCAGATTTATGTGGCAAGGACATTACATCACTTCTAACTACTTGTGGTGTCTCAAAACACCTTCCTAAGCATAAGGATGTCTCTAGATTACATAGCATAAACTCATGCTTTGCAGCAAGTGCACCTACATCACTATTCATGCATCTAGTAACACTAAATTTAGTATACAACTATGAGTTCTTCTTCCAAATGACTTACGGTTGCAACCACAACATCCCCACATGTTAACCAACATGTGATGTATTGCTTGCACACCTACAACAACATTATCACATGTAAATCACAATGTTTTTTGTATGATAACATATGAAAATTAACCATATTTCACCACAATCAAGTATGTAGACAAATTTTTCATACACGGATTCTTTAAAAGTAAATATCACCCAAATCGCAACATTCTCCCACTTGATATTTACTACAAGAGAGTAATATTCTACCTAGGAGAATAACCTCATGCTTAGCAATGGGTCAAGCCCATCTCATTCCTACACCATATGAACGTAGTAGTACTTACAAGTTTTTTCCAAGAATCTATAATGTTTATTGAGTAACAATTTTCTCCATCTAGACTTTCCTATTCTCAACCATCTCCCTCACAAAATAATATTGCACATTAATACATTTTGTTCTTGCATGGTAAACATGATTATTGGCTAGAAAAATTACACTTTACAAATCACATTTCACTATTGTAAGACTTTTGAAACCAATACTATTAGTCAACCTCTTCATAGTCATGAATCTCTACAGAATACTTGACAACAACTAGAATGGCAACCATAGCATATTTCTAACACATAGAACTAACCATACCTCAACAAGGCACGCACAACATAGGTAGACCTTTTGCTATCAACATATCTAGCCTAATCCACAATCACAACTACCCAAAGGGTAAAAGTTTAGAATTGTGTCACACTTTATAAAGGAATTGGCCAACACAAATATATCTTTCCTACTTAAATGATGAAAAAGTCATATGTATGTTTTTACTTTTAAAATGAGATAAAATAATAAAATATAGAAATTTTAATGTAGTTTATCATTTTTCAGGATTCTTCTTTTAGAGAGAGTCACTAACTTCTTTTCTAGAGAGATACTTGTATATTTTTGAGGAATAAATGGCACCAACACTTCAATCTTCCCAAACCATTTTTCAGGATTCTTCTTTTAGATAGAGTCGCCAACTTCTTTTTTGGGGAGATACTTGTATATTTTTGAGGAATAAATGGCACCAATGCTTCAATCCTCCCCTAGTAGAGTCACCAAAAATCTATTGGTAAACAGATTTGTCACCATGAAATAACCTTTGAAAATGACTCGTTGCCTTTAGAGCGGTGACTAAATTGTCCCAATAGTTGGAGAAGCTATTATTGAATTATCAGCTTTCCTCTGCATTTGAGAGGGGCAACTCCCTCATATGATGGGATTTTTGTGGTTTTTTTGTGTACTTTTATCCTAAAAGTACAAAAAGGAAGAAAAGCAAAATAACAGGAGAATTGGGCATGTATAAACCCTCGTGGTAGACATACGAAAACCAACAGGAGTTTCACAATCTTATTGAAAAGTATGAGGGGGTTTCACCACAAAGCTAGAAACCACTTTCCTAAACTCCATGATGAATTTCATGACGTATGTGCAACAATGATGAAGAAAGATGGAAAATTTCAACATACAAAGAGATAATTTCTTTTAACACATTCAAATCAGGATACTGAGACATGATTGTGCTTCATCACCCCAATTGCATGCTTTAATGGATAACTTTTATTTACACAAATACATAGAGAGATCACCAATTTGACATACGAGAAACTAGTAATCATAACTCAAAAATACATCAAGAACATAAGAATTGAAATGTATTCTTCATTATCTTTTCAAAATTATACAATTCCAAAAGTAAACTATACAATGTGTAAGACCAAAAATGTTCCAAGAAGTTTATTCATAAGTTCCCCTATAAAAGTTCTCTTTAAAGAGTCCGCCCCTTTACATTTGAAATAGCCTTGTATGTATAGACTTCTCCCTAGTAACTACCTTGTAACCACCTGATAACTACTTCTTAACTATCTTTTTGAAATACAATAATTTAAAAATAAGCTTTATTTTAGTTAGATTTTACCTAACTTTTCCAGAAACAAAGCTCATTTCCTAACTTTTGAATTACAATAAGTGACTAAGTCACTTTTTACAAAAAGGTAACTAGAAACTTATAACTTTTGAGTTATTGGTTCAACTAAGGTATTTCCCATCTCCATCTTCAAAGTAATAAAGCAGTCAAATGTAGCTACACAATGATTAGGAAACCATCTGTATGTCCTAGCTTCTCATGTACTCTGTAAGCCAATAATAACATACATGTCCTCATCTATTGATTCTACTCTTTAGCTCATGTTTATAGTGACCCATAAGACTCTATAGATAATGCAGACTTCAAAAGAGAATGTAGACCTTTGTTCACTTCACACAAGCATAACTATGACCTTTGTCATAGTCATTTAAGTAAAAAGACCCATCTCAATATCAATGTTTTCATACATCATCATCATGACTGTCACAGTCAAAAGCTTTCTTTATTCTCCACTATCCAAATTTATGTTCATCATGGGTTGACAATGATTTTCACTATTCTTCCTTCACAATCATCTCTGCATACTGTCAATCTTGAAATTTTTTTTCTTATCACTGACCCACTGTCTATAGGAATGCTACTCTACTATCTTCAAGGGTTTAATCCTTCATTGTTATATTTTATACCCTTGTTGACAGTAACTATGTGACATGTCTATATGTGTAGTAGGCTACTATGTTTTATAATGAAATGACAGTGACATTGTAAACATGAGATGCATGATGATCCTTCTTACTTGATACAGATTTGTTGACATTTTAACAGATCCTTTTTTGATGTCTGACAGGTTTTGCATTTGCTTTGGCAAGATTGAATGACCTACTTGCCTCTAGCAGATGACATTTATCTATTCCTTGTTACTAGACTAGCATCACATAGTCTTCAAGCCGTCTGTCAGACTTATAATAGGAATCCTCTATATCAACCTCATGCATGCTTCACATCTACTACTGACTCTCTTTGACCTTCTTCATGATAGTGTCTGACAGTCTTCTAAGTCCTTTAGACCAATCTTGAAACACTCTATAGGGTTTGATGAATATCACTTATCCACAATGCCTCCATTAGACATCACTGTACCTCTGCAAACTTCTTACCACTCACTGTCCAGCATGTCACTGTATCCTCTATAGATGAAACTTACTTATGTGGCACTATGTTTATACTTCCACATTTTGCATTGATGTCTACCATGCATTTCCAACCATAATATCCAACAAAAACTTCTCCATTCTTATAATATTTAAGAAATACCCATATTCCAGGCCACAAGGGAGTGTTTACAAAGATCGCGGGAGTTGGTTTTTTCATCTGCCAATTGCATTTGTTAATTGAAAAACCTAAAAAGTATTTTCAACACATCCATTTTATGTGTATCTTGCACTATGAGACAACAATTTCTTTGAGGCATCTATTCAAATAGGTTATGCACCTTTTCCTGAAAGTTAAAATTTCATTTCAACAAATAGACTTTGTGTATATTGGGTAGCCATGGCAGCCCATGAGATTTCATCTTTTCGACGCATTCTATCAAATAGTTCAAGTTCTTTATATATGCTTTCACATTTTGCATACATGTCTGCTAGAACATTTTGAACCATAATATCTGACAATAATTATTATTTCGATATGCTTTGATGGATGACTATCCATGTTCGAAAGTTTACATTTCAACATGAGATGCAGGTATTGCTGGCAAAGATCATGGAGTTTGGCTTTACACCAGCCAGGTGTATTTACTTGAAAGTTTCTAAAGTCTTTTCAATGCATCCATTTTTTTTAGGCCATCTATCTAACAGTTTCAAGTGCCAAGTCTCTGCTTTCACCTTTGTAGACATATATACCATAGGATTTCAAACTATAATATTTGATACAACTCATCCTTCTATTATGCTTCCATTGATGTTCATACACCGTTCCAGAGCTCTCATTTTGGCACGCAAGGAGGAATGCTAGCAAAGATTATAGAATTTGGCTTCACGTCTACCATATGAATTTGCTTTCAAGTTTTCTAAAGTCTTCTTAATAAATGCATTTTCTATGTATTCTCCAAGTGATATTCTATGGGAGAACAATTTCTTTGAGGCATTTAGTCAAACAGTTCATGTGCATGCTCCATTCTTCCATCTTTAAAATTTCAGTTGTTACATCTGACAAAAATCCACTTTAAATCGTGCTTTGCTAGACGTTCGTACACTAATTTCAACACTTCCATTGAAGGTGCATTTGCATGAAATATTTCAAAGACCTTTCATTGAATTCATTTGACATGCATACCACAGTATCTACAATGATAATATCTGACAAAAACCCTTATTCCATTATGTTTTGTGGATGTCCATATCTTGTCATAAAGTGCCATGCAAGCCATTGGCTAGGAAGATGCTGGTATAAATCACACAGTTTGCCTTCATGCTTCAAAGAATGCATTTGCATGAAGTTGGGGTAGTTATAATAACTACTTCTTGCTTCATTTGTCAGCCCTTTTACATCATTTCACAACATCCGTTGGTAACTTATACAAGTTTTATACCCATTTAACTGCTCTGAAAACAAGTTTGAAAACAATTACTCCTTTTAGTTTACTTTGGTAGTTATCTACCAATTTGCATGAAGACTTTTTATTTTTAAAACCTTTCACTTTAGCAAACAGATTCATCATTCTTGTAACACGTTGCATGCCACTCACGAGTATTGCCTTATTATGTGGGACATAGAATTGTGGAGTTTCACTTCGCCGGAAGTCCAAGTGAAGTTCTATTTGAACTTTTCAAGAAGTAATCAAAAATCATGTGTTGAATTGGTTCTCCAAAACTAAAAGTACACTTCCACTTCACCAAAATTGAAATTAGACTCCTACTTTCATCTTTCTCTATTAAGCTTTCATTCGGTTAGCCAAAAGTGAAAGTGGACGCTCAGTCAAATTCAAAAGTAGACGCCGACTTAGCCAAAAGTGAAAGTAGGCGTCAACTTAGCCAAAAGTGAAAGTAGACGTTCACTTAGGCAAAAGTGAAAGTGGCTGTTCACTTAGCCAAAAGTGAAAGATGACACTAACTTAGCCAAAACTGAAAGTGGATGTCAACTTTTTTTTTTCTAAGTAGGCAGATAACAACTTGCTTTTTAAATCAAACTCTCCACTTAGCCAAATTGAAAAGTGGTACTTCCTTTATACTTAGCCAATTTCACAAGTTAATCTCTCACTTTCACCTTTTTTAGAAGATGTCGAAGACTTCTGATTTTCACTAACCTTCTCACAACTTGTGAAAATTACTAAGTCACTTCCACTTAGGTGATTTGCAACTTGCGAATCTAGATTTGTGCATATAGAGGACCTTCATTTTGACCTAGAAAATATCAAAGTAACTTTACACAGGTAAGTGAAACATTTCGACTCCTTCTGTGAACTCCACTGCGACTATGTCGACCCTTCGTGCAGGTGCGAGAAATGGAAAAACATGCATAACTTTCAACTGGAATGTCAGATTGTCATAAAATCTTGTCACATTGTCCATAATAACACCATGAGATCTCCTACTAGATGATTCTGCTTCATCTCTTATAGAAACCGTGATTTAATTATTTCCGCCAACTGCCCATTAGAAATTTGAAAGTTTAAAATATCTCAAACCCTAAGGCGCCGTGACCTAAAAAGTTTTCACATTAGGAGAAATAGCCATATAAACATCCTTGTAAAATTATTTCTTTCCAGCTTTTGCAGATTTTGAAATTTAATTGTTTTTGTGATTTCCGGCATAGCAAAACCAATTCCAAGATTTCAACTGAAACAAACAAACAATTCCTCCTTCAAACTAGAAACCAACTTGACACTTCAAGAGAATTTGTGACTACAGGTAACTCAACATAAGGATTTGATGCAAAAGTTTAAAATTTGGCAAGTTAGAAATGAGGCCAACATGTCGATGGTGTTGAACACACCTAATACTGAGAGGGTAGTGAATTAGTATTAAAAAAAATCTCAAACCCTCTGGAGCATATTAAAACTTAAACTCTAAAGCATTAACAAAAGTATAAAAGTTCAATAGAATGAACGACACCACATAACACTAGATGCATATGGAAAAACCCAAAAGGGGAAAACCCATGGGGATGATTAACTCACAATATATGAAGCTCACTACTATAAAAGATTACAACTTTGTTTTAGGGCTACAACCTAAGGAAGCTACTACTCCCTGCTAACTTTGTTTTAAGGCTTCAACCCAAGGAAGCAACTACTCCTTGAAGAAAGGTTTTAGAGTCACTCCCAAGGAAGATACAACTCCTTGTAGACTTTGTTTTAGGGCTACAACCCAAGGAAGAAACTACTCCCTCAACTAAGAACACACTCATAAAAGATTATAGCAGGACAGTCTTTCTACTATCTGAAACTGACAATGAAGCTCACTCCTTTTGATGATTGCAATTCTGCCTCTTCTGCCTCTTCATTCCTCTTTTGATGATTGAATCTGTTAGGCACACTCTTCACTTCCTTTTTGTCACAAAATATCTTCAAGATGAATCCAAACAGGATCTATCACTTCTTCTCTTTCTCCTTAAGCTACACATCATAATGCATTACACATCCACACTCTGCTCCTTACATTCACATTCACAAACATACCTCACCTAGATCAACTAGGTTTACAATATATACATGATATTACATGGATTACATTGCATGTTAGCCAAAGACAATAAGGACATTACAACTACAAGTCAGTCAAATATCCAACATCATGAAACATGTAGAGATCAAGCCTAAAAATAAACTCCACGCAACACAAGGAAGTGGAAAAACACCTTGTGGATTCCAACACATGCTTAACCTGGTCCTAAACATCCTTCACAACATAATCCTTCAAAGAATAACATCTTCATGTCCCACTTATTTGAGATTGGTCACCCTTAAGCAAGAAAACATGAAACTTGTAGCATATCGGCCATTACAACTTGGTGGTACTCATGAAATATTGAACATTGCTTGCACTTCTCTCAGATGAGTCGACAAGACCTATACACTATCCCCAAACACTCCTTGAACCCTGGACAACAAGAACTTTGTGGCGCACATCACCAACATGTATTCTAAGAATAATTAGGCATCCAGAACTATCTGTAGCTCAATGTTATTTGGAAAACTAAACTTCTAGACCACCAAATCTATTAATACTACAAATTATCATGCATTGAACACCTCTAATCACGTTCACAAAATTGCATGAGAAAATCTTCACATCTGGAGGAATGTGGAGCATTCGAACAAGCCTTCATCATCACTTTACTATTCCACAGCATAGACTAGAACTCTATCACTTGTAACTTTCACTATTGAAGGTATAATGACTTGAACTCTTGGATATAACACATTCACAACATACTGAACTCAACTACTAAATCACATGACCTTATCCTCAAATGTGGAGGAATGTAGAGAATTCTCCCAAATAGTCTTCAAAACATCTTCCTGCAGTAGAAACCTTCACCAACATTTGAAGACCAGAGCCTTCTTGTAACAACACATACTTCCTTAGAAACAATAGGAAAGAGCATACAACATGCTATTATAGGCAATCAACAACTTCTTCTCAACATTAGCAACACTTCTAATTATCATCTTGATGCTTCTAATTCTCATCTTTATGCTTCTACTTCCCATCTTAATATATCATCATGATATCATCTCTGCTAACAACAAACATACTTAATATAAACTTAATTGACATAAACAAGGCATGACATACAACCATGAACATTAGAAACCATTGCTAGCACATCATTGTAGTATATCAGTGATAGTCCAATTTGAGTGTCCAAACTGAGTGTTGACATCAATGACAAAAACAACAGTAACAACCATATGTAACATATGTGCAACAATCTCTCCCTTTGGCATTGATGGCAACACACACCAACTCATTCTCTTCCTTTAACATCAAGGACAAAGGACAACCACTTCTCCTCCTTTGGGCACAAACTCTCTTTTTCAACCTTCTCCCCTGTCAACAACAACCATTACCTGCTCCCCTTGAGAGGTAGCCACCATCAGTCCAGGAAAAGGATATAACATGAATTACTCCCCCTGGATAGATGTACCAACTATGCATCTAGCAAGAAGAAGGAGGGGCAATTACCCCTAACTTCTACTAGAGATACTCAAAAGTATCCTTTGCAAGAGCCTTTGTGAAAATATCTACAATTTGATCCTTTGTTGGAACATATTCCAACTTCACTTCTTTATCTGCAACCTTCTCTCTCAAAAAGTGATACCTAATTGATATATGCTTGGTTCTAGAATGCATTACTAGATTCTTGGAAATATTGATAGCACTTGTATTATCACACAAAAAAAGAATAGGCTCATCATACTATATCTTGATATCCTTCAATGTTTGCTTCATTCACAACACTTTTGTAATAGAGGATGCTGCTACATAACATACTCTACCTCTAAAATTGATAAAGATACCGAATCTTATTTCTTACTATACCATGAAACCAATATGCTTCCTAAAAAGAAAGCACCACCACTTGTACTTCATCTATCATCAACACAACCAGCCCAATCAACATTAGCGTAAGAACTCAAATCAAAATCATTACCTCTTGCATACCATAATCCATAATCTAGAGTTCCCTTCAAGTATCTGAATATCCTTTTTACTTCCTTCTCATGGGTTTGCTTAGGATTAGCTTGATATCTAGCAACCACATATACTTGATGCATAATATCAAGTCTAAAAGTAGTCAAGTACAATAATCCTCCAGTCCTAGATCTATAAAGAGTCTAATCAACCTTAGGGGACTCATTTGCCTTGCTCAAGTGACAACCTGTAACCATAGGAATGCTTGCTGGTTTGGAATCCTCTATACTAAACATCTTCAACATCTCTGTAACATACTTAGCTTGAGAAATAAAGATACCATCATCTAGTTGAACAATTTGAATCCTGAGGAAGGAAGACATCTCACCAATCATAGACATCTCAAACTCTTTCTGCATCTCTTTTGCAAACCTCTTACACATATCATCATCTCCACCAAAGATAATATCATCAACATATACTGCAACTATCAAAATATTTTCTTCCTCTTTCTTAATGTAAAGATTACTATCTGTGGTACCTTTCTTGAAACCTTGTTGAAGTAAGTACTTATCTAACTGAGCATACCAAGCTCTAGGAGTTTGCTTGAGTTCATACAGAGTTTTCTTGAGTTTGCACACCATGTCTAGATCTTCTGATCACTGGAAACCATCTGGTTGCTCAATGTAGACCTCTTCCTCTAAATCACCATTCAAGAATGCCGATTTGACATCCATATGATAGACTTTGAAGTTTTTTTGAGCAAAAAAGGATAGAAACATCCTGATTGCCTCCATTCTGGGTACCGAAGAAAAAGTCTCCTCAAAATCAATACCTTCAACTTGTGAATAGCCCTTACATACCAATCTTGCTTTGTTCCTTACAACTTAACCATCTTCATTCAGTTTGTTTTGGAACACCCACTTTGTTTCTATAACATTCTTATCAGCTGGTCTAGGAACTAATTCCCATGTCTAATTCTTCTCTATCTGATCCAATTCTTCTTTTGGATTGTCTTCAACCATCCATCATCTTTTCTAGCGCCAACAAAGGTTTTGGGCTCTACCTTTGACAACAAGCACAAATTTATTTGCTCACTTGATTTTGCAAGCCTTCTTCCAGTCTACACTGTTAGATTAGGTCTGGACAACTGAGAGGGGGGGTGAATCAGTTGTCACTTATTTAAACCTTTCTTACTTTTTCCTTCATGATTAATCATCAAATCAAAGATATAAATAGTACATGAGTAAAAACATAGATAACACACTCGACACCAAGAATTTTGACGTGGAAACCCAGTTAAGGGAAAAACCATGGTGGGGTTTAACCCACAAAAATTAATACTCTGTTAAAAGTATTTTACAAATGGGAATGCAAATGCATTCGGGCTCACTGCCTACAGAAAAGTTTACAAAAGCTTACAGAGATTTTAAACTGGTAAGATGCATCTGCCAATGCTAGAGATCAGTTTCGATTAAGTACAAATACTGACTTTATACACTTCATCTTTACTCTGCTCTTCTTGCTATTCTACCTTCATTCAGATCTTAGATTTCTACTCCATTCATATTAACTCCATGATCACTACATGCATACCCAATATCCACAACAATTGGCTATAGATATATATCCTTGTCTTCAATTACAATTACTTGCCAGTCGGGAACACTTAGGACTTTTATGAATGCTATGCTATGTCGGCTAGATCCATACACAAATATTGATGCGTACCAAAAATGACACATGTAGATCATCATATATGTCAGTCACTAACTTAATATCTCATACACAACTCATCAAAATACTTCTATTGGATCCGCACAAGGATTTAACATAAGTCTGCATAATCTTCACTGAACTGTTCTATCATAATAGGACCCAGTATTCATATGCTCATAACTTTTGATTCCTTTATCACCGGAGGCTAAAACTTGGATTTAGATTGTCCTAGTGTCCCTTTATACTCCTTCAGATCTGCAACACATAAATATTAACTGGAGATATCTGCTGACCAAAATATTAGACTTTGCTATATGCTCTATTTTAGGCTTCCGGACTTAGATAGATTTTCATTCTAACTTCTGGTATGATCAGATATTGCACTGTGGATGTGTGGAACAATCTTAGTTGCCATCAATGACAACACCTATTAGTTCTAAGTAGTGTATCTTGCCAACAATCTCCCCCTTTGGCATTGATGGCAACACTTAGTGAAAAATGACTAAGTGTCTTAGAGTGACTCCCCTTTTGTCTATGCATTCATGCCCTTCACTTAATCTGGTGCTCCCCCTATGTTGAATACCTTATTTTTCACTGTCCTTCACTCCCCCTTTGACATCAAAGGCAAAGGGTGGGATCCGCAAGCCAAAATTTTCAAAAAAATGTTTTGTTTATACTACCACATATGTACAACACATCATCAAATTCTATTTACATGAACTTGAGAATGTCTACAAAACTAGTTTTTAATTGGACAAGTTCAGAGGCCCAAGTATTCTTCATTCCATCCAAGAGTGGGATGTGCCCACTCAACAGAAATGCATATGCTTTTGCCTTTGCCAAATCCAGAAGATCACTTGTCTGAAGTGCATTCTGGGCTTCGGATAAGGCATCCAACTTGGGGGCAATCAATCCCCGAAGTTCACACATCCTCTTCATAGTATTGATTTTCTCTTTTTCAAGTCCCTTTATTTCATCTATCAAGCTAATGATCTAACATTCCTGGCTTATAGGAGAGGTATTTAGAGGATCAAAATTTTGAGATAGAACTGATATTTTCTATTCTTGTTCCTTTATTTTCTTCTCAGCATTCTTATTGACTTTAGTCCATGATAGGAAAAACTTATATATATCTCCTCCATCACTTAGAGCATTCTGAATGCTCTTTATGCTAATACCCAGTATCATTCTATCACTCCTTATCAGATTCTTAACTTGACTGAATTTCTTATTCAAAAATTCTTTTTGAACCTTTGCCTTCGCAGACTTTTCAAAAGACTCAAAATGTGAGTTTACTGAACTTACAAGATTTTTCAAATGGCCAGAGGGGGAATCATTTTGATTCTTCTGATAAGTTGGCATTACTTTCTCTAAAACCCTGGTTGCTAGCCCTAGCAGCTCATTGTCCTCTAAGTGGGATTTTAACATCTTTTATCTAGATTTTACTTGGGTGAAAGATGATATTTTCATCAATTGAAATGTAGAGAGCGCATCCAGATTGGTTAGTCCTTGGAGTAGTTCAGGCTCATCAAGCTCAATCACTTCCTTTTCAAGAGGGCCTTTTACTACATCTGCAGTGTCTCTTACTACATTTTCTGAAACATTAGATTTTTCTACATCTGCTTTAGGTGCTTCAACATTTGCACCATCTTCTTCTTCTTTGTCTTCCTTTCCTTTTTCCTCCTCTCTCTCTGTATTATTCTTCTCTGTGTTCTCTTCTGAGGGACTCATTTTTGCTTTCTCACCACTTGCTACTTGATCTGGAGGACTCTGTGTGGTAGCAATGTCCTTTTCCTTCCCAGAGTGATCAGGTGGAGGAGTTATCTCTGCATCAATTATTCTATCATTTCTATGTCCTCCTGATTGACTTGTTCCTCTTCCTGAACTTCTCCAATATTTAGATTTGATGAATCAAGTTTCGGAGGATCTAGAGTAATAATTTAGTCATTAATTATCTTGTCAATTTCTTCTTCTGGAGCTTTTTGTTCCGGAGCAGAAGGATTGTCTTCTTCAACTTGCTTTTCTAAAACAATGTAGTATTTATTTTTTTTAAATCCTTTCTAAGAATTTCTTCTGTTTCCTTTGCAATTTCTTTAGTCTCACCAAGCATTAGTTTGTTCATCCGGACTTTGCTTCTAAATTTATTTTTGACTTTTCTGAGGATTTGATCTGCTTCTTTTCTGGTCATTACAGGGCACAAAGAGGGGAGAACATACTCTCTGAGTTCTATATCTTTTTCCTTGGCTACTTCTTTCCTCATTTTCATTACTTTAATCAAAATTTTAGGAAGTTCTTGTAAGATTTCCAACAAGGCTCTATTGAATTTATTCAGATATATGATAATGACATCTTCTAAAATTTTCTTATTTGCTTGATCAAGGTTATCATAGTAAACTCTAATAGGTTTTAAATTTCTATGAACAGTGACTGTTTTTACAATTTCATCAATAGTGATGGCAACCTTACTGGATACTTGCCTTTTACTAGCCCTCATGCTTCCGGATGGTTGATCTTCAAAAGTATTTAAAGTTTTAACCTTCTTGGCTCTTATTTCTTTCACTTCTTCATCTGTTTCTGTCTCCTCACCATCTTGTGTGCTCTTGTGGGTTCTTGTTGCCTTGGTTTTATTTCTTTTCCCTCCTTCACCGGATGGAGTGGCTTCTGGCTTCTTAGTGGAAGTGGACTTGAGTGGCTCAACAGGAGTTGCATAATTCCTTGTCTTCCTTGGGGCTTCCGGAGGAGCTACAGACTCACTTTTTGCCTACTTAGTGCTCTTCTTTATCTTTTCAATCCTTTGTCTATTTTATTTCACTGCTTCTTTTGTAATCCCAATGCTTTCTACATACATCTCCACTTGCTTGAGTACTTTTCTTTTTGTTTCTGGGTGTCTAAGTTCCACATGCAACTTTAAGCTTAATTCCTTGTATGTTTTGAACCTTTCAACAGAGCTGTCTTTAGGTTTGCTCAGGAGATGTTGAGCATACATGTCCAGAATTTCCTCATCCACTTCATAGCCCATTGGTATTATCCAGACTATCCTTGGTTCTATAGCTTCCATAAAACATTGATCTATCTATACCCTAAAACATATTTCATTTTCATATTATTCAACAACTGAACTAGGAATTCTTTCCCTTGCATGCATCAAGTTCTAGAAGTTTTTGAAGTAACCCTAGATAGCAGTCTTTTGTGTCTGGGTATCACCAAGACCATGTAGATGATCCTTAATTTTCCATGCCACTGGCATGTCAGATATCGATTGTATACCTAAAACTCCCGGGACTTCATTCATGAAGTATAAGAATATACATATCACCAAGTAACCATACTTGAAGGAATTTTTCTTGTCCTTTTTTATTTTGTTCAGATTTTCTATTAGTTGGCTTTGTAGTAGCGCACACAAGTCATAATCCACATTCTCCTTTATCATCTGATATGCGGCATAAATAGTTGTTCCAGAAACTGAGTTCTCCCTACTGGAGTGGTAAATCTTATGCCCAACTACCATCGAAGTAAACTTGACATCCAAATCAGTGATGTCATTGATCTAGTCATAGCTCTTCTATCAAATTTTTCTCTAGTTGCATCAGTTACTATTTGTTTTTTCATAGCCTTAAGCATGGGTTGCCCACCGGTTGCATTCAGTCCAGTCACAATTCAGATTACATCTTTTGTGATCTTGAACGACTTCAATAACCACATAAACTCATCATGTATTTGACTTAATACATACCTAACCCATTCACTTTCATCAAAAGATGGAAATTCAATAACTTGTATGAAGTGTTTGCTCTCTAGGGTTTTATATTCTGGTTTCAATTGGTGATTGTCATTCTTCAAGTGGTTTTCAAATAAATCTAGTAGTTTCAAATTTCCAAATTCTTCTATATTATAGTGAATGTAAGCCCTAATATCTTCGACATGTAAAACCCTGTACAGAACTCCAGAAAATGCACCTTGCTATGCAGATTATGGTTTTTGCTTGGAAATCCTTTTCTTGCTTCCAACTCTTGAGAATCCTCAGCTCTAAATTTGTCCACTTCTTTCTTCTTAATTTCTTTTGATGTAAAGTGTTTGAAATGAGGAGTGAATGACCCTTTTAAGCTTCACATCACCTAATTTGCCTTTGTAATAAATGCCCTACCCTAGCACATCTTGTTGCTCTGTTTCTGAGTAGTCTTTCATGTATTGCTCTGCAACTTGCCATATCCATCCCTTTTCTTTCAAAAATCCTTCCACATGGTCTAAAACAATCCAAGATCTCTTTTCTTACTATGCCAGATCTAGGCACTTACTGGTTGGGGGAATTTGATTTGTAATGCCACTTCCTCTGAGCCAAGACTTCCAACTTAATTCCTGGAGGAATTATTAGCACCGAATTGCGGTGCGGATTCATTACTGTCGTTCATAATGGTTTTCCTGACCCATATCTTGTTTGATTCATCCTGAGTCTCATTCGTATCAATTTTTTTTTGCCTTTGTCTTGGCTTTGTTCATCTAGTTTTCTATTTACTAAACCTCTTCTTCCATTGTCTTTACTTCTGCAAAATCTTGCAATATGACCAGATTTATAGAAGTTAAAGCATACAACATTTCTTTTCTTATAGACCTAATTTTCTCTTGTCTGCATTGATTAGCCATATGTCCAAACCCATTGCAAACAAAGTAGTACCCATTGAAAAAATGGCTAATTCTTCTATTATTTGGATTATTCATTGTCATACTTCTGCATTCATTTGATCTATGACCATACCTGTTACACTTGGAGCATTGACCAGAGAAGAATGGACCATTTTGATTTACTCTGTTTCTGCACTGAGTAGCTCTATGACCAAATTTGTTGCAATTGAAATAATTTCAATTGAATGATGGATATCTTTGAGCATTTGGCTGTCTTACCGGAGGTTTTCTAGGTCTATTTCTCCCATTCTTAGGTTGAAAATTTCTCTTTCTTGATCCAAAGCTTTCACCTTTCTCATATCCAAGACCATGCTTGTCATCAACCCTTTTTTGTCCTTCAAGTAGTGCTTCAAGTTTTGCTGAACTTATCTTGAACTTCTCCTTGTGTTCATTTGCAATATCTAGGTCATGTCTGAGAATGACTATTTGCCTTTCAAGTTCTCTCTCATTGTCTCTACTTTCTTGTAGATCAGAGTCTAGATGGCTAACTATTCCATCCAATCTATAACATTCTTCAGATGTTTCTTTTAGTTTTTGTTTTAGATCTTCTTCAATTTTCTTCCTGTCTTCACTTTGTTTGGTTTGCCTTGTCACCCCAGATTCCATTTCAATTTTCAGAATAGTGACTTCTTTTGAGAGCTTTTCACATTCTTTTTTTTTTCAAAGCTTCATTTAAGTCAATTTCTTCAGGTAAACTGGATAGCTACAGAAGTAGCTCCTTTTTTTTCTTTGCATAGATTTCTTTAATTTATCTTTTAACATTTCAATGGTGTCATCAACATCTTTAAGTTCACCTCTCAGATTATTAATTTCTGTTCTAGATTGGGCAAGTTCTTCTAGGGCTGATTGAAGATCACTTAATAAACCCATTTGAAACTTCTTCCAAGATCTTTTCCTTAGGCTTTTAGGCTTCTCTAAGGATCCTTGCTCTGATACCAATTGTTGGATTAGGTCCGGACAACTGAGAGGGGGGGTGAATCAGTTGTCACTTATTTAAACTTTTCTTACTTTTTCCTTCATGATTAATCATCAAATCAAAAATATAAATAGTACATGAGTAAAAACATAGATAAAACACTTGAAACCAAGAATTTTGACATGGAAACCCAGTTAAGGGAAAAGCCATGGTGGGTGTTAACCCACAAAAAATAATACTTTGTTAAAAGTATTTTACAAATGGGAATGCACATGCATTCGGGCTCACTACCCCGAGCTCACTACTCAAGTGGAGGCTCACTACCTATAGAAAAGTTTACAAAAGATTACAAAGATTTTAAACTCGTAAGATGCATCTGCCAATGCTAGAGATCAGTTCCGATTGAGTACAAATACTGACTTTATAGACTTCATCTTTACTCTTCTCTTCTTGCTATTTTGCCTTCATTCAGATCTTAGATTTCTTCTCCATTCATATTAACTCCATGATCACTACATGCACACCCAATATCTACAAAAAATAGCTATATATATATATATATCCTTGTCTTCAATTACAATTACTTGCCAGTCGGCAACACTTAGGACTTTTATGAATGCTCTGCTCTGTTAACTAGATCCATACACAAATATTGATGCGTACCAAAATGACACATGTAGATCATCATATATGTTAGCCACTAACTTTATATCTCATACACAACTTATCAAAATACTTCTATTGGATCCGCACAAGGATTTCACATAAGTCTGCATGTTCTTAACTGAACTGTTCTGTCATAATAGGATCCGGTATTCAGATGCTCATAACTTTTGATCCCTATACCACCGAAGGCTAAAAACTTGGATTTAGATTGTACTAGTGTCCCTTTATACTCCTTCAAATCCACAACACATAAATATTAATTGGAGAGATTTGTTGACCAAAATATTGGACTCTGCTATATGATCTATTTTAGGCTTCCGGACTTAGATAGATTTTCATTCTGACTTCCAGTATGATTAGATATTGCACTGCAGATGTGTGGAACAATCTTAGTTGCCATCAATGACAACACTTATCAGTTCTAAGCAGTGTCTCTTACCAACATGCACACCTTTATTCTTGTCCCCAATGATGTGATTTGTTGAATGATTCCTCTAAACATACTTTGCTAGAGTCTTAAGGGTCTGCTTTGATTCTTGTTCCTTCTCTTCTTTTTCCTCATCCTCTTCTTCTTCAATGTAGGGAGATATATCAGATCCACAATCCTCTATTTCTTATGGGACCTGATACAAGTCTTCATCTACTTTAACATTTGTGCTTTCAATCATTTTTCCCGATCTCTTGTTGTAGCATCTATAGGCCTTGCTTCTGGTTGAGTAACCAAGAAAGATCCCTTCATCACACCTTGAATCAAAATTTCCAAGGTCTTCTTCATCTCTTTTGATGTAGCATGTGCTATCAAAAATTCTAAAGTATCTGACAGTGGGAGGTCTTCCATACCATATCTCATAAGGGGGCTTAGTGCTATTGACCCTCAACTGTACTCTATTAAGCAGATAGATAGCAATATGAACTTCTTCCTTCAAATACATATCAGGAAGATTTGCATCTTTCAACATTCCCTAGCCATCTCTTGCACAGTTCTATTCTTTCTCTCCACTACCCCATTCTGCTGAGGGGTCCTAGGAGGAGACAAATGTCTCCTAATACCATGATCTTCACAAAACTTTTCAAATTCATTTGAATTAAACTCACCTCCTTTATCAGACCTTAAGCATTTGATTTTAACATCCATTTCATTCTCAACTATTGCTTTAAAAATTTTAAACTTATCAAAGGCTTCTAATTTTTCCCTTAAAAAAGTAACCCAAGTCATTTTAGAGTAATCATCAATAAGTAACATGAAATACCTTTCACCTTGTTAACTCTTTGTTCTTATTGGACCACATAGGTCAGTGTGAATCAACTCTAATGGCATTGTAGAAGAATACTCCTTGCTATTGAAATTTGTCTTTGTTTGCTTTCCCATTTGACATTCCTTGCATAAAGTGTTTGTAGGCTTGGTTATCTTAAGCATATCTCTCAGTGCCACATGAATAGAGATGATCTTTACCATATTGTCAAAGTTGATGTGTCCTATTTGGTTGTGCCATAGCCAACACTCACTAGATTGAACCAATAAATAGGTTCTTCCATTTACCTTTTTTAGATGATAGATATCTCCATATGTCTTAATACCTTCTGCAACTAGTCTTCTAGACCCTACCTTTATCATTTCACAACCTTTGGCATGAAAAGTAAGATTGTATCCTTTACTGCACATCTGACTAACACTGAGAAGATTGTACTTTATCCCTTTGACATAAAGGATATCCTTAGTCTTTTCATTTCCATCAATGGTTATAGCACCCTTTCCACAAATTTGTTCTGACTCATCACCACCAAACTTCATAGCTCCACCATTCCACTTTTTTGTTAGAATCTGAAAAGATTATTAACCCAGAAAACTAGTGAAAATGAATAGATATCTAAACTATGAATGCAAATGATACAAAATCAAAATAGCAACATAGAGTTAGTCTCCAAGAGAGTAATGCAAATGCTAGAAGCAAAATAGCATTAAGAGGATGCAAAAGAAAAAAGATACAAAATACAAGCCAGGTAGCATGCTTATATAGACTAGGAAGAGGGAGGAGGTGGCGACACTGACTAATGAGGAGCAACCATCTATCAGACTAAAGATAGCAAAGTATCTTCCTAAGATAGCTAATGGATGCTCACATGTAGGAAGGTGACACCTCGCAACCACTCACCTAATAAGACATGCTTTATTAACCTAAGTGAGATTAATAGAAGTGTAGGAAAAACCTAGGAATATAGGGAAAAAATAAATAACCCAACTAGGAAATAAAAACCTACACTAACACCCCCCATAAGCGAAGCTTAGGTGGATGTAGAAATGGGTCCTGAAAAATCAAGCTTGATGAGGTACCCATGTACATAAAATTCCCCCTAAAGAGAGAGAAGAAACCCACCCCAAAATAGAGAGAGAAGAGACCCCCCTAAAGTAGAGAGAGTCAGGACTTCGAGTGAGAGGAAGAAGCCCCCCCAGAAGATGAAGTATCCCGCACCCCCAGCAAAGCTCGCAAATGAAGGAACTTTCTCTCAGTGAAGGGTTTGGTGAAGATATCAGCAACTTGCTCAGAAGTCAGATAGTAGCGAAGGTTGATGATGTGGCCATGGATGAGCTCCCAGATGTAGTGCATGTGGACCTCTATGTGTTTGGTCCACTGATGATGGACCGGATTCTGTGAGATCTGAATAGCACTCTGGTTGTCACAAAATATGACTGATGGCCATCTTATCTGGATACCAAACTCAGTGAGAAGATTCTAAAGCCAAATGGCCTCAGTGGCGGCATTCACAACCCCCAGATACTGAACCTCAATAGAAGATAGAGCAATAGCAGACTGCTTCTTGCTTGACCAACAAACAGGACCTAAACCAAGTGAGAAGCTGTAACCTGAAGTAGACTTGTGATCCTAAGAATCGCCCGCCCAATCTGAATCTATGTAGCCCACCAAGTCAAGCTCAATACCCACTGCATAGTGAATCCCAAAACTATGAGAACCTTGAATGTAGTGAAGGATCTGCTTGGCTACTTTCCAGTGCAACTCATGAGGCTCCTGCATGAATCGAGAGACCACGCCTACATCACATGAAATGTCAGGTCTCGTATGAGTCAGATAAATGAGACTCCCAACAAGCTATCGGTACAAAGTGCCATCAACAAGTGGAGAAGAACTCTAAGCCTCAAGTTTGACTCCAAAAAGAAAGGAAGTCAGAGCAAGCTTACAGTCAGTCATATGAAACCTCGAGAGAAAATCTAGAGCATACTTGGACTGGTTGATGGTGATTCCAGAAGCAGACTGGTAGATCTCAATTCCAAGAAAGTAATGCAATAAGCCCAAGTCAATCATCAAAAACTTGTCATGAAGGGCAGTTTTGATAGCCCCAATAGTGGATGAAGAACTCCCTGTGATCAACAAGTCATCAACATACAGAACCAGAAATAGGAGTGAATCATCTTGCTGCAGAATGTAGACATTGGGATCAGAATGGCACCGAGTGAACCCAACTGATAGAAGGAAGGAGTCCATCTTGGCATACCAAGCCCGAGGAGCCTATTTGAGGCCATAGAGAGACTTCTGAAGACGGCACACAAGTTAAGAATCTGGAAGGAACCCCTGTGGCTGCTCCATGTAGATCTCCTCCTAAAGGTCACCATGAAGAAAAGCACTCTTCACATCCATCTGGTGTACTTCCCAACGATTAGTTGCAGCAATGGTAAGAACAAGTCGGATGGAATTCATTCAGACAACTGGCGCAAAAGTCTCAGAGTAGTCAATCCCAGGAACCTGGGAGAATCCTTTGGCAACCAAGCGAGCCTTATGCTTGTCAACCCACCCATCTGCTGTAAATTTTGTCTGATAGATCCACTTACATCGAACAAGTTTTCTTCCCTTAGGAAGAGGGACAAGATCCCAAGTGTGGTTCCTCATTAAGGAACTATACTCCTCCTGCATAGTTGTATCCCACTTAGGAATACTAGAAGCCTCATGAAAAGACTGTGGGTCTGAGGCAGTAGCAATGAAGACATGTGGAGCATCCTGGAACTATGAACGAGTCTGCCTGGTGTCTGATGGATCCCCAACCCAATCACCTACAGACTGCAAGGTCTGTCTAGCCCAAAGTGGACCAGAAGATGGAGAATCTGGAGGAGAATCATCAACCTCTGAATGATGACTAGTAGAGGAAGGAGGTGAGTCCTCTGAATCGCTCTCTGCATTAGAAGTGGAGGTAGAAGACTGGTCAGGTGAATCTGACTCATTAGAAGATCTGTCATGTATCTCAAGTGACTCCAATGTCAAAGTAGAAGGAGTTGGAGAAGTGATAGAAAGTGAGCTCAAAGAGCCTTCCTCAAACTGAACACTCCTCTCAATGAACAACTCATGTGTAGTAGGTTGGAGCAATCGATAACCCTTCACACCATTAGGATAACCTAAAAATATGCAAGGTCTGCTCTGCGGATCCAAGGCCTTGCATTTCTCTGCAGGAATGTGGGCCCATGCGGGAGAACCAAAAACTTGAAAGTGCTTAACTGATGGTTTTCGACCGCTCCAAGCTTCAAAAGGAGCGACTCCCTTTAAGGCTCGGTGAGGAACACGGTTTTGGATATAACAAGCATAGTTAATGGCCTCTGCCCAATACTGTGGTGCAAGAGGTCTGGAGTGAATCATGCAGTTCACCATTTCCTTCAAGTACCTATTCTTCCGTTCTGCAACACCATTTTGCTGAGGATTGTATGGAACTGAATGCTGCAAATCAATCCCCTCTAAAGTGCAAAACCTCTCAAACCGATGGTTGACATACTCACCACCATTGTTAGTGCGCAAAACTTTGATGGCTTTCCTAGATTAATTTTCTACAAAATTCTTGAAGTCCTGAAAGTGATCAAATACCTCAGACTTTTGTTTGAGAAAATATACCCAAGTATATTGAGAAAAGTCATCAATGAATGTGAGGACATATCTAGCCCTGTTGAAAGAAGGATGCTAAAATGGACCAGCCAAATCACTGTGAACTAACTCCAGTATCTATGAAGCTCTCCATGCCTTACCTTTGTCAAACTTTTCCTTAGGATGCTTACCAAGAATGTAACCTTGGCAAACACCACCTGAAAACTAAACTGAAGGCAACCCTGTGACCATGCTCTGCTGGTTGAGCTGTTGCAAGTAACGTAAGTTAAGATGGCCAAACCACTCATGCCATAATCTACTCACATCATTAGAATGAGTGAGCAAAACAGTCGAAGGAGGATCAAGAACAAAGTGAGAAAATAGATAGAGCCGTGACTGACGATCTGCTCTCCCAACTTCAACTATAGAATCACTGTGCAACTCACGAATATCCACTGAATCAGGGGTGAACTCAACTCGCTTGCCTAAACTTGTGTGAGTGATCTGGTATATCGATAGGAGATTAGTTGATAATGAGGGCACACAAAGAACATCATGGAATGTGCCATCCCCCACATCAACAGACCCTCTCCCACACACCTCAACAAGAGTGTCATCACCCATCAAAATAGAAGGCATAGTACATGGCTCCAAAGATGCAAGTTCTTCCTTAGATGAGGCCATGTGGTGCGAAGCACCTAAATCAAGAACCCAAGTAGATGGTGAAGAAGCAACTGCAACAAGGGCCTTGCCCTTTCCTTTCCCCTTGCTATTTTCTTTTGCCTTATTAGACCCCTCATTAGAACTCTATTTGATAGACTCAGGAACACTGATATTATTCTTCTCAAGAATGTGTGTCAAGTGATCAATTTGTTTCTTCAGACATTTATGTTCATCATGATGGGGTCTTTTACAATAGGTACATTGGACCCTCTCTTTCTTAGGCTTGTCACCCTTGGAAAATTGGGCCTCATTAGTTTCTTTTGAAGCAATCAATATCTGATCCTTCTTCTCCTTGCTATTCTTTTGTTTCTTATCCTTACTATTGTTGTTACTACTTTGTCCTTTCTGTTCTTTTGTGCCTTGGTTGGCAGCCAAAGCATGTGACTTAGAGGACTTAAGAGTGCCCATCTAGATTAACTTGTCCTGTTCCTGAGTGAGATTGACAACAAAATCATCTAAAGATGGCATGGTGAATTGAGTACCAAGTGCACCCTTAGTAGCATAGAAGGTAGAAGCAAACACAGAATATTCTGAACTTAGCTTAGAGAGAATACTAAGAATTAGTTGTTCATCTTTATTTCTAATTCCACATTGTTTTAAGGATATGTGCAGGATCATCGTGGGCCAAACAGTGGCAATAGGAAAAAAATCACGTTTTTACTTAGCCAAATTCGCGACTTGGCAGAGTTTGACTTTGAAATGGATATCTGTTTTGGTTTGGATACCAAACCAAAATGGATATCCATTTTGAGAATGGATATCCATTTCCAAAATGGATATCTGTTTCCAAAATGAATATCCATTTCCAAAATGGATATCCATTCTCAAAATGGATATCCGTTTTCTAGAAAATTTTGGGAAAAAGGCTTTTTAGTCTTTTTGAAAATATACCTCTTAAATCTTGGATCTCCCATTAATAGATGAACCTCCTTACAGACCGTTTCTAGTGAAGGAGGAGGGCAAATTAACATTGGTAGCTTCTTTACACATTAATCCATAAGGATTTGTTAAACACTAAGAATCATCACTAATGAATTACTCAAATAATCAATAATAAAATATTTAATTTTGTTCATCATGTGAAATAATCACTTTTAGACTATGTTCCAATATTTCGGGGATAGGAATGGTGGGGCAGCAGCGGATGTGTTTCGGGGCGTTTTGGATTTCATGCCCTAAATTGCTTTACCCAATCCTTCATATGATTTCATTCATGATACATGGTTTGAGAAGGATACACATGATATACCCTTACCCTCTAGTGATAAAATTATGAATGATACTTTATGTGGTGAAGCTACACCTTCATTAATCCTTCATGACATTGTTATTCCTTGTGATGATGATGTCCTTCATGTGATATGTTAGGACATAATGCAAAGTTAACATGGCATGAACTCTCTTGGAAGGGTAAGCATGGACTATAAGAACATTGAACTAGTTGGATCTGTTAAGCTCGCCATTTATGAAAGAACCTTAAAGGTTAACCTTAATTAGGTAAGGTTATGTTTTAGTGTGGTTGTTTGTGCAACAATGTATAAATTAATGTTACCAAAGGATAAATCTAACTATACTAACATTTTAATAACCATGAGAGCTGGGACTAACAATTAGACTAAAAACTTGACAAACAATACAACTTGGACACATGTAGGACTTGGAAAATGGAAAGAATATAATTAAATGTGAAAAATAATGAAAAAGTGGTATTAGTTGCACCTATATAGAGAAGTGGTTTAGAGTTTGGTTAGGGGAATTATTTAGGGTTTAGAGGTTTAGGGTTGCTCGGGTTTAGGGGTTTAGGGTTTACAGTTTAAAGAGAGATAGAGAGAGGGGACTGAAAGAGTTTGGGAGAGATAGAGGAGATAGAGGGGAGAGATAGCGAGATAGAGAGTGAGAGACATGTCCAAAGACATAGAGAGAGAGAGATTGAGAGGTAGAGGGATGATAGAGATAGGGAGATAGAGGTTTATGGTTGCTTGGGTTTAGGGGCATTATTTAGGGTTTAGGGTTTAGGGTCTTGGGGTTAGGGGTTAAGGTTTAGAGGTCTAGGGTTTAGCATTTAGAGAGAGATAAAGGACCAATAGGGAGATAAAGAGTGAGGGACATGGCAAGAGACATAGCGAGAGAGATTGAGAGGTAGAGGGACAATGGTGATAGGGAGATAGGGGAGAGATAGGGAGATAGTGGTTTATGGTTACTTGGGTTTAGGGTTTAGGGGTTTGGGGTTTAGGGTTTCTCAGGTTTAGGGGTTAGGGGTTAGGGGTTAGGTTTAGAGGTTTAGGGTTTTGGATTTAGGGTTTATAGACAGAGAGGAATGATAGGGAGATATAGAGGAGTTTGAGGGGAGAGATAGGGAGAAAAAGAGTGAGGGACATGGCCAGAGACATAGGGAGAGAGATTGAGAGGTAGAGGGACAAAGGTGGTAGGGAAATAGGGGAGAGATAGGGTGATAGTGGTTTAGGGTTACTTGGGTTTAGGGTTTAGGGGTTTAGGGTTTCTTAGGTTTAGGGGTTAGGAGTTAGGGTTTAGGGGCATTATTTAGGTTTTAGGATTTAAATTGTTTAGGGGTTAGGGGTTAGGTTTAGAGGTTTAGGGTTTTGGATTTAGGGATTATAGAGAGAGAGGAATGATAGGGAGATAGAGAGAGGAGACTGAGGAGAGAGATAAGGAGATAGAGAGTGAGGCACATGGCCAGGGACATAGGGAGAGAGATCAAGAGAGGTAGAGGGATGATAGAGATAGGGAGATAGGGGAGAGATAGGGAGATATAGGTTTAGAGTTGATTGGATTTAGGGTATACTTGGGTTTAGGGTTTCTCAGTTTTGTAGATAGCTAGATAGAAAGAGAGAGAAGACAGATAGGGAGAGATGGAGGTGACAAAGGGGAGAGATAAGGAGATAGAGAGTGAGCGAGATGTCCAGAGAAATAGGGAGAAGGATTGAGAGGTAGAGCTCGATGATAGAGATAGGGAGATAAGGGAGAGATAGGAGATAGGGTTTAGGGTTGCTCGCGTTTAAGGTTTAGGGTTTAGGGGTTAGGGGTTAAGGTTTAGGGGCATTATTTAGGGTTTAGGGTTTATTGTTTAGGGTTTAAGGTTTAGAGGTTTAGGGTTTAGTGTTTAGAGAGAGAGGACCAATAGGGAGATATAGAGTGAGGGACATGGCCAAAGCATAGGGAGAGAGATTAAGAGGTAGAGGAACGATAGTGATGGGGAGATAGTGAGATAGGGAGATAGAGAGATAAAGGTTTAGGGTTTCTTGGGTTTAGTGTTTAGTATTTAGGGGTTTATGGTTTCTCAAGTTTAGGGTTTACGGGTTAGGAAATAGGGGTTAGGGGTTAGGGGTTAGGGTTTAGGGGTTAGGTTTAATCATGTGTTAATACAGGTTGTGCAGTGAGAAATGGGTGGTATGGGAGATCAGAAGACTAGTTTAAAGTTGGGCCGATGGATATATGCCACAGTGAAAGGTTCAAAGGCTCGTCAAAAGTGGAGTGATCGGAGCATCGGTATAAGAATTTTTGAGTTGGCCAATAGTGTTTATCTTGCCGATAGGAAGAATGTATATGATTTGATGTTATTTGGGACTTTGAGAAGGTTTCTTAAAGCTGATTAAGCTTTAATCTATTTGAACTATGGGTTTTGATGGGTATTTCACTGTGTTTTGAGAGCTTCCACTATGTGCTCTGCATCAGACCAATAGGGAGATATAGAGGAGTCCGAGGGGAGAGAGAGGGAGATAAAGAGTGAGGGACATGGAAAGAGACATAGTGAGAGGGATTCAGAGGTAGAGGGACAAAGGTGATAGGAAGATAGGGGAGAGATAGGGAGATAGTGGTTTATGGTTACTTGGGTTTAGGGTTTCTCAGGTTTAGGGGTTAGGGTTTAGGGGCATTATAATTTAGGGTTTAGGATTTATTGTTTAGGGGTTAGGGGTTAGGTTTAGAGGTTTAGGGCTTTGGATTTAGAGTTTATAGAGAGAGAGGAATGATAGGGAGATATAGAGGAGTCTAAGGGGAGAGATAGGGAGATAAAGAGTGAGGGACATGGCTAGAGACATAGGGAGAGAGATTGAGAGGTAGAGGGACAAAGGTGGTAGGGAAATAGGGGAGAGATAGGGAGAGAGTGGTTTAGGGTTACTTGGGTTTAGGGTTTAGGGGTTTGGGGTTTAGGGTTTAGACGTTTAGGGTTTCTCAGGTTTAGGGGTTAGGGGTTAGGGTTTAGGGGCATTATTTAGGGTTTAGGATTTAAATTGTTAGGGGTTAGGTTTAGAGGTTTAGTGTTTTGGATTTAGGGTTTATAGAGTGAGAGGAAAGATAGGGAGATAGAGAGAGGAGACCGAGGAGAGAGATAAGGAGATAGAGAGTGAGGCACATGGCCAGGGACATAGGGAGAGAGATCAAGAGAGGTAGAGGGATGATAGAGATAGGGAGATAGGGGAGAGATAGGGAGATATAGGTTTAGAGTTGATTGGATTTAGGGTGTACCTGGGTTTAGGGTTTCTCAGTTTTGGAGATAGCTAGATAGAAAGAGAGAGGAGACAGATAGGGAGAGATAGAGGTGACAAAGGGGAGAGATAAGGAGATAGAGAGTGAGCGAGATGTCCAGAGAAATAGGGAGAAGGATTGAGAGGTAAAGCCCAATGATAGAGATAGGGAGATAAGGGAGAGATAGGAGATAGGGTTTAGGGTTGCTCATGTTTAGGATTTAGGGGTTAGGGGTTAAGGTTTAGGGGCATTATTTAGGATATAGGGTTTATGGTTTAAGGGTTAAGGTTTAGAGGTTTAGGGTTTAGTGTTTAGAGAGAGAGGACCAATAGGGAGATATAGAGTGAGGGACATATCCAAAGTATAGGGAGAGAGATTGAGAGGTAGAGGAATGATAGTGATGGGGAGATAGTGAGATTGGAGATAGAGAGATAGAGGTTTAGGGTTTCTTGGGTTTAGTGTTTAGGATTTAGGGGTTTAGGGGTTAGGTTTAATCATGTGTTAATACAGGTTGTGGAGTGAGAAATGGGTGGTATGGGAGATCAGAAGACTAGTTTAAAGTTGGGTCAATGGATATATGTCACAGCAAAATGTTCAAAGGCTCGTCAAAAGTGGAGTGATCAGAGCATCGGTTTAAGAATTTTTGAGTTGGCCGATAGTGTTTATCTTGCCGATAGGAAGAATGTATATGATTTGATGTTATTTGGGACTTTGAGAAGGTTTCTTAAAGATGATTAAGCTTTAATCTATTTGAACTATGGGTTTTGATGGGTATTTCACCATGTTTTGAGAGCTTCCACTGTGTGCTCTGCATCAGACCAATAGGGAGATATAAAGGAGTCTGAGGGGAGAGATAGGGAGATAAAGAGTGAGGGACATGGCAAGAGACATAGCGAGAGAGATTGAGAGGTAGAGGGAAAAAGGTGATAGGGAGATAAGGGAGAGATAGGGAGATAGTGGTTTATGGTTACTTGGGTTTAGGGTTTAGGGGTTTGGGGTTTAGGATTTCTCAGGTTTCCCTCAAATCATGTATAAATATGCATAAACATTTGTGGAAAAGGCATTGGAGATGTATTGAAAACATTTTGAAGATGAATTGAAGACAAGTTTGAATCAAATTAATGTTAAGAAACTTTGTTTTTGCAGATTTTACTATTTTCCTACTATTTCTTTGTTTAGTATAGCCCTATATGGATGTGTTAGGGCCTAAGAGAAATTGTAATTGAAAGCTAGTGGAATCTACTTTCTTGTGTTTTAGGTGCCAATAAGGCCAATAAGGACACTGGGGGCACATTATAAACATAAAAAACTTACATCTTGGGGGGAGGTGCCAATAAGGCCAATAAGGATACTATTTCAGTTGGGTGTGTGTGTATACAAATCCCATTTATGGCTGAGAAGCTCTCTATTTACTATTATTTAACTCTCGTTGATAGGAGGTTGGCTCTACAACTATTGCAATTTGTGTATGAAACCTAGATGCCTACGAGATCATATATACATGTATGTGTGTATGTAGGTAAATCCTATTTATGGTCAAGTAGCTCTCTATTTACTATCATTAAACTCTCATTGATAGGAGACTGGCTCTCCGACTATTGCAATTCAATCCATTTGTAATGATGCCTCTATCATGTTGAGTTGGATCCTATCTCTGCATCAAGTTAAAATCATGAATATGACAACACCATACAATCCTCATTGGGCTGTTAAAATGCACAAAACAATCATACAAGATAGTCATTCATTAAATTACTATACAAAGAGGAATATAAGCTGCATTAGGGTTTGTATAAATGATCTAATAGATTTATAAGGTTGTCAAACACCAAAATGGATGATTTCTATGAGTTTTGGGACTGTCACAGTTCATGTACAACTTGCCCTTTATGATTGTTAAAAAGATACATATGGCTATCCAAAAACTGCCCTTTACGACTATCCTAAAACAACATCGTGTATATGCTCATAAAAGCCATCAAACTCTGTGAATAAACTTTTAATTAGATAAGGAGTGGAAGGATAAAGTCATATTCCCAAAAACCTCTTAAAATCACATGTCTCTCCTTATGAAAACTAGGGTCTTTGCCGATACATTGTTCTGTAAGAGCAAAAACCTTGCTAGGTTGCATATTTTTTGTTTTGCTCATCATGGGCTTGAACAGACTATGCCAACGTGTTGGGGTGGGCAGGTAAATGCCAGTGGTCTCATTTCACATGCCAAGCATCCTGGTCGTTCCGGGCAAGAGGCTACCGGCAAAGTCCCTTAAGATCCCTGAGACCAAAAATGTGCCAAGCTTTGACGGAGTAGTTTTTAGAATTTGTGATAGCTAGGAATGTTGTGTTTGGACCTACAGGTGCACGTGGGGTTTGTCGACAATAACCTCTCTCATTTTTGGTCAACTCCCTTTCGTTTGACCGTGCTGAAATCAAACGCATTGTTGCAAAATGCTTCAATTTGATGCAGTGGAAAGGTGCTAGGTGTGACATTTTTCATTCCATAGCTCGTGGGGTCGACCGGACTATACCAACACATCAGGGTGGGTGAGTAAATGCTATTGGAGGTCTCATTTCATGCGCCAAGTGTCCCAGTCCTTCCGGGCAAGAGGCTTCTGGCAAAGTCCCTTAAGATCCCTAAGACCAAAAATGCACCAAACTTTGACGGAACAGTTCTCAGAATTCGTGATATCTGGGAATGTTGTGTTTGGACCTACACGTGTAGGTGGGGTCCATCAATAATAACCTCTCTCATTTTTGGTCAACTCCATTCCGTTTGGCCGTGTCAAAATCAAACGCATTGTTGCAAAATGCTTCAATTTGATGCAGTAGAAAGGTGCTAGGTGTGACATTTTTCATTCCATAGCTCGTGGGGTCGAATGGACTACACCAACAAGTCAGGGTGGGTAGGTAAATGCCAATGGAGGTCTCATTTTGTGCGCCAAGAGTCCCAGTCGTTCTGGGCAAGAGGCTACCGGCAAAGTCCCTTAAGATCCCTGAGACCAAAAATACGCCAAACTTTGATGGAGCAATTCTTAGAATTCGTGACAGCTGGGAATGTTGTGTTTGGACCTACAAGTGCATGTGGGGTCTGTCGACAATAACCTCTCTCATTTTTGGTCAACTCCATTTCGTTTGACCATGCCGAAATCAAACGCATTGTTGCAAAATGCTTCAATTTGATGCAGTGGAAAGGTGCTAGGTGTGACATTTTTCATTCCATAGCTCGTGGGGTCAAATGGACTATGCCAATGCATCAGGGTGGGTGGGTAAATGCCAATGGAGGTCTTGTTTCGTGCGCCAACCGTCCCAGTCGTTCCAGGCAAGAGGCTACCAGCAAAGTCCCTTAAGATCCCTAAGACCAAAAATGTGCCAAACTTTGATGGAGCAGTTCTCAGAATTTGTGATAGCTGGGAATGTTGTGTTTGGACCTACAGGTGCACATGGGGTCTGTCGACAATAACCTCTCTCATTTTTGGTCAACTCCATTCTGTTTGACCATGCCGAAATCAAACGCATTGTTGCAAAATGCTTCAATTTGATGCAGTGGAAAGGTGCTAGGTGTGACATTTTTCATTCCATACCTCATGGGGTCGAACGGACTACACCAACGCGTCGGGGTGGGTGGGTAAATACTATTGGAGGTCTCATTCTGTGCGCCAAGCATCCCAGTCCTTCCGGGCAAGAGGCTACCGGCAAAGTCCCTTAAGATCCCTGAGACCAAAAATGTGCCAAACTTTGACAGAACAGTTCTCAGAATTTGTGATAGCTGGGAATGTTGTGTTTGGACCTACAGGTGCATGTGGGGTCCGTCGATAATAACCTCTCTCATTTTTGGTCAACTCCATTCTATTTGACCGTGCCGAAATCAAACGCGTTGTTGCAAAATGTTTCAATTTGATGTAGTGGAAAGGTGCTAGGTGTGACATTTTTCATTCCATAACTCATGGGATCGAACGGACTGCGCCGACGCGTCGGGGTGGGCAGGTAAATATCAGTGGAGGTCTTGTTTCACGCACCAAACATCCCAGTCCTTCCGGGCAAGAGGCTACTGGTAAAGTCCCTTAAGATCCCTGAGACCAAAAATGCGCCAAACATTGACGGAGCAGTTCTTAGAATTCATGATAGCTGGGAATGTTGTGTTTGGACCTACAGGTGCACGTGGGGTCCATCAACAATAACATCTCTCATCTTTGTTCAACTCCATTCGATTTGACCGTGCCGAAATCAAACACATTGTTGCAAAATGCTTCAATTTGATGCAGTGGATAGGTGCTAGGTGTGACATTTTTCATTCCATAGCTCATGGAGTTGAACGGACTACGCCAACACATCAGGGTGAGTAGGTAAATGCTAGTGGAGGTCTCATTTCGTGCGCCAAGCTTCCCAGTCATTTCGGGCAAGAGGCTACCGATAAAGTCAAAAGTTGCTAGGATTGAAATTTTGCATTCCACAAGTCCTGCAGTTGAACGGATTATGCCAACATGTCAGGGTGGGCGGTTAAATGCTAGGGGAGGTCTCTTTTTGTGTGCAAAGCATCGTACTCATTCCAAGATATAAGCTACTGGTAAAGTCACTTTGCTGGTAGCTTACAGCTCAGAAGGACTGGGAGCCTTGGCACATAAAATGAGACCTCCCCTAGCATTTACTCACCCACTCCGACATGTTGGCATAATTTGTTTAGCCCCAGGACCTGTATAATGCAAAATTTCAATCCTAGCAACTTTTGACTTTGTCGGTAGCTTACAGCTCAGAATGACTGGGACGCTTGGCGCACAAAACGAGACCTCCACTGGCATTTACCTGCCCACCCTGACTCGTTGGTGCAGTCTGTTCAACTCCACGAGCTATGGAATGAAAAATGTCACACCTAGCACCTTTCCACTGCATCAAATTGAAGCATTTTGCAACAATGTGTTTGATTTCGGCACGGTCAAACAGAATGGAGTTGACAAAAAATGAGAGAGGTTATTGTCGATGGACCTCACATGCAGTTTTAGGTCTAAACACAATATTCCTGGCTATCACAAATTTTGAGAACTACTCTGTCAAAGTTTGGCGCATTTTTGGTCTCAGGGATCTTAAGGAACTTTGCCGGTAGCCTCTTGCCCGGAAGGACTGGGATGCTTGGTGCATGAAACGAGACCTCCACTGGCATTTACCTGCCCACCCCAACGCGTTGGTGTAGTCCGTTCGAATCCACGAGCTATGGAATGAAAAATGTCACACCTAGCACCTTTCCACTGCATCAAATTGAAGCATTTTGCAACAATACGTTTGATTTTGGTATGGTCAAATAGAATGGAGTTGACTAAAAATGAGAGAGGTTATTATCGACAAACCCCACATGCACCTGTAGGTCCAAACACAACATTCCCAGCTGTCACGAATTCTGAGAACTGCTCCGTCAAAGTTTGGCACATTTTTGGTCTCAAGGATCTTAAGGGACTTTGCCAATAGCCTCTTGCCCGGAATGACTGGGATGCTTGGCGCATGAAATGAGACCTCCACTAGCATTTACCCACCCACCCTGATGCGTTGGCACAGTCCGTTCAACCCCATGAGCTATGGAATGAACAATGTCACACCTAGCACCTTTCCACTGCATCAAATTGAAGTATTTTGCAACAATGCGTTTAATTTCGGCACGGTCAAACGGAATGGAGTTGACCAAAAACAAGAGAGGTTATTGTCGATGGACCCCATGTACACCTATAGGTCTAAACACAACATTCCCAGCTATCACAAATTTTGAGAACTCTGTCAAAGTTTGGCGCATTTTTGGTCTCAAGGATCTTAAGGGACTTTGCCGGTAGCCTCTTGCCCGGAACGACTAGGATGCTTGGCGGATGAAATGAGACCTCCATTGTCATTTACCCACCCACCCCGACGCGTTGGCATAGTTTGTTCGACCCCACGAGCTATGGAATGAAAAATGTCAAACCTAGCACCTTTCCACTACATCAAATTGAAGCATTTTGCAACAATGCGTTTGATTTCGGCACGGTCAAATGGAATGGAGTTGACCAAAAATGAGAGATGTTATTGTCGACGGACCCCATGTACACCTGTAGGTCCAAACACAACATTCCCAGCTATCACAAATTCTAAGAACTGCTCCGTCAAAGTTTGGTGCATTTTTGGTCTCATGGATCTTAAGGGACTTTGCGGGTAGCCTCTTGCCCAGAATGACTGGGACACTTGGCACACAAAACGAGACCTCTACTGGCATTTACCCACCCATCCCAATGCGTTGGCATAGTCCGTTCGACCCCACGATGAGAAAAATAAAAAATATTGTTCTAGTTGACACATTCTCAATCATTGACATGGATGTTATCTCAGTACCATTCCTTTAGGCACAATATGAGCTTCCAAGGGAAGGCACAATTGTGAGGTTGGAGATGATGAAAAGTGCACCTCATTCACAATCATGTTTTACTTTTTTTTAATGATGATTCCTTGATTCAACTTAATTTTTTGATAATACATTTTAACCTCCTTGTCAAAGTGCACTTTCAAGGTTGCTTGAGCAAGAGCTAGCGCCTCAACATCTAGGCATACTTTTGGTGTTCTAGAAGCATGAACTAGCACCTCAAATAGTAAGGCACTCATTCTAGGTTGTTTGTTCAATAATTGGTGCCTTGTATTATTTGGACATTCTTTCAACTTGTGGAGACAACTTCAACTTGCAAGATCAATTCATTATCAAGGTACATATCCAAAGTCATAGAGATATGAAGTGGTGCCTCACTAATCTAGGTGCACATTTGATGGTGTAGAGAGGTAGATGTGCACCCAAGTCATCATTTGAGGCCTTCAATAACTATAAATTCCTTTGATGATGCATTTTATCCTTCCAATTCAATGTCTAGCCTTAGGCGCACATTTTAGGTTGATCAATCATAATCTAGCGCCCTAAGTACCAAGGCGCACTTTTAGGTTAGTTTGATCAAGGATTAGCGCCTTCACTTCTAGGCACAAGTTTGGAGTTGAAATACATCAAAATAACAAGTTTCTTCATCACTTCATATTGTCACATGTTGTAACCCATGTATGTGAAGATGTAAACATAGTATTGGTGACATTAACAACACTACTACATATTCTTAAGTGTTGTAAATATGCATCTTCTTATTTAATCATGTGTTGTAAATGAAGGAATGCAATGATTGCAATATGTGCACAAAACAAAATTTTTGATAACGATTGAAAGGAAATGTTAAGAAACTGCAATTGGCGGGTGTAAATCCAAAGTGTGGAAGCATAGACAAGGCATGTGAATAGTTTGGCATGACACCTCAAAGAGATGCTATCTCATGGAATGCAATGATTGCAAGATATGCACAAAATGGATTTTTTGAAAAGGCTTTAGAAACTTTGAAGCAAATACAATTGGAATGTTTAAAACCAAATTCCATAACCTTTGCAAGCATTCTCCCTACTTGTGCCAAGTTAGGATCTTATATATACATATATGCATAATGTCATGAAAATAATTTGTATAGTGTATATATCAAGCCATATAGGCATGTACAAATAAAACCATATGGGTATATACAACGATATACATCGATAACATATAAAAGTATGTTTACAAAGCCAAATAGGCATATGTAACAAAATGTCCCAAAATCAAATCTCCTATAGATTGCTATCAAATAATCTATGGCTCTTACTAGGCCATGAAGATGGTGAACCAGTCAATGACTTATCCTCTATCGCTCATCGACTAGACCTCCTCGATAGAGATTTTTGAATTTCCACCTATTAATACAATCAAACAACGTGCACATTAATATAGAATTTATTATTCAAAATATATAACATGACATAAGTAATCAATCACTTACCGCTAATTGGTGATCCCTCTTCTTCTGTGAGAAGCAAATTTGAGAATATTGTTCACTAAACCTAGAACTATCACCAAGCAACATCCGTTTCATATGATGTGATCAACAAACATGTAAGAAAAATGGATATCAACCTTCTTGGTTATGCGTACTTGATAAGAGCCCATACTTTTCACAAGGAGCCACCAATTTTCAACTAAATATTCCATTAGAAACGGATAAAAAAATGTTCCCCCAGATGAGGAAACTAGATTGTTAATTAGAATTCTGTGTAATGTGATATGAAACAATAGATACACCTATAAATGACCAACTAACTTTGAATTCTTGTATTATTGCCTTGATGTTTCAAATATGTTGCTTCTCTTCATCCAAAACCAATGGTACAAAATTTTTCATAGATCAAGGAAACAGATATCTGTTTTCAGAATGGATATCCGTTTTGAAAACGGATATCCATTTTTAGAATGGATATCCATTTTGTAAATAGATATCCGTTTTGGAAACGGATATTTGTTTTGGAAATGGATATTTGTTTTGAGTTGCTTTTACCAAAGCAAAACGGATATCCGTCTTGCTTTGTACCAAAGCAAGACAGATATCCGTTTTGGTTGTTGACTTTTTTATGGATTCTAACGTGTTTTCATGTTTCAGTCTCTTCTTAGAACTTCACCCTTCATGCTGATGACTTTTTTTTAATGCAAAATTGATAAAACAAAAAGGTTTTATAGAAAAAATTGTTAGCTTTCTAAAAATATAAGATTTGTTTGGTTATCGTTTTATTAAATAATTATTAATAATTTTCTATATACTGTGTGTCTGAAATCCTGATGGACACACTGATTGAAAAACATCCATAACTTTCAAACCATTTCACCTTTTTGAGATCCAAAACCTGCGTCTCACTCTATGCTTTTCTGGCTATAGGTTAAAAAAAATAAATTTCAATTTCAATTTTTTTAATCGAGTTAGATTGGCTGGAAAATTACTTTTTATTTTTTTTAAAAAGTCACAATAAAAAAATCATAACTAATTATTTTATTGGAAAAAAATTTCAAATAAATATGTGTCACATCCGAACATGAGTCCTCTACTTATTTTGAAAGTTTCAAAAAAATATATATATTTTTACTCATAGTTAGGTTGGCTGGACAGACACCCACTTTTTATTTTTTTCTAAAAAATTTAATAGCTGTTCATTGAAATATTCAATTTTCACTAAGTAAATTTAGTTTTTTTTAAAAAAAATAGTAGACTATAAACTAGATTCAATTCTCTACAAATTTCGTTCTTACATCTTTTTCAAATTGTGTAGATAATCCATTCAAATTTTCACATGAACTTGATAAATTCTGATTTTCTGTATTTTCATTGCCACTTAGAGGTATAGTTTGGCCCATCATGATCCTGCACACACCCTTAACTACAGCCTTAGTGATTTCAATTAGGTGAAGAAATTCTAGATTGTGTTGAAATTGCCTAGACTTAAACTAATTAGTTCATTTTCCAACATACGACCCCTCATTGAATCTTGTGTGCCAAATAGTGTTTCTAGTTTTGTCCAGATTTCATTTGGTGTATTAAAAGACTCAGTGTGAAAGAGAAAATGAGGAGAAACAGACAAACACAATGTTCCATATGCCTCATCACATTTGTTAAACCACTTAGACTTATCTTCATCTTTAGCAGGTTCAGTTTCAAGTCCATAGTTATCCTATTTAATTCAGCTTTCCTTAAGTGAATTGTTATGCGTGATTTCCACTCAAAGTAATTGTGTGGAGTTAGGATGGGCATATTTGTTTGATCTATGATGAAGACATGCAGAGAAGAAGTGCCGAAAAAAAGAGAACACAACCAAGACAACCCCCCCTTTTCACTCAATCAAAGAACCCCCCAAGAAAATATGATTTAGCACTTTATATTAGTGCATTTACAACTACTACTAGCAAGAAATACTTAGTGGTCTTGATTTCAATGCATTACAAAACCCTCACAAAGAGCATATGTTAAAAATACAACTTTGGCACAATCTTCAAAGAAATAAACAGCACCATTGCGATCTACTCCACAAATCATGCACTTTCAAAAAAAGAATTGCCTCGATACGAGGTCGTATGTGAAAGTTATGATCCTCCGAAGTTCCCAAAATGAAAACTGTGCAATGTCACGATTGAGAATCTATAATTTCTGAAAAATCTTACCATCAAAATCAAAAAATATCTGCACTAGTGCATAGAGCCCAAAAAAAAATCCAAAATCAAAAAAACATTTCGTGGGAAAAGGAGTTCATATTAGCAATAACCGAGCATTTGAAAACTGCCTTCAAAACTGCCACTGCTAACGGAGAGGGGTCCTCCTGTAGCTTTCTAAGCATGTTTCTACAAAATATATAGACTGCATGCAAAAATAGAAGGATACCCAGATGGTTTTTCTATGCTACGCACAAAACCCAGAAGGCATTTTTCTTGTTGATGTACAAAAGATGTTGATCCAGTGTAAACAAAACACCTTTTGCTACAAAAAATGACCCCAACAACCAAAAAATAACATGCAAAGGCTGATTCAGCTACCTAAGACAAGCAATGGCATGCTGGAACCTGCAATATTGATTGAAAACACCAAATATGCAAGTTGGTTGTCAGATTTGAGCTAAAAACCCTGGTTCCGCAATTGTGTATGACGATCTCCGATTTCGGTGAAACGAAAGCTAAATCTGACTTTCTCAAGCCTCTTAGACATGTTGGAATAGCTGGAAATGTTGCCAGTATAACCAAAAATGCTTCAATCACCTAGATTTCATAAAGCACATGTGCAAACCCTAGAGATTAAAAAAGTTTCTGTCAAACCTTTCTGATTCTCAAGATCATCTGAAGATGCAAGAGAAGAGCATATTGAGTTTTTGAAAAACTGTAATAAGATTTATTAGCCCCCCCTGAATCTCTCAAATATGAAAACTAAAATCTACTCTTGCACATAGAATAGCTCTGATACCATGTTAGAATCTGAAAAGATTATTAACCCAGAAAACTAGTGCAAACGAATAGATATCTAAACTATGAATGCAAATGATACAAAATCAAAATAGCAACATAGAGTTAGTCTCCAAGAGAGTAATACAAATGCTAGAAGGAAAATAGCATTAAGAAGATGCAAAAGTAAAAAGATACAATTTACAAGCCAGGTAGCATGCTTATATAGACTAGGAAGAGGGAGGAGGTGGTGACATCGACCAATAAAGAGCAACCATCTATCAGACTAAAGATAGCAAAGTATCTTCCTAAGATAGCTAATGGATGCTCACATGTAGGAAGGTGACACCTTGCAACCACTCACCTAATAAGACATGCTTTATTAACCTAAGCAAGATTAATAGAAGTGTAGGAAAAACCTAGGAATATAGGGAAAAAATAAATAACCCAACTAAGAAATAAAAACCTACACTAACATTTTTAAGGATGATAAACATCTCCTTGTCACCAGTCATGTGGTTAGAGAAACCACTATCAATTACCCAAGCATTGTCTTCTTCTTTTACATGAAGTACAATCCACACAACCATTGATTTTTCATTGCCTTGGTTAGCCTGCAAGGTATTCTCAATATCACCCTTTTTGTCACCAACACTCAAGGCCATGAAAAGTGTTCCATCATTTGAATCATCATGATCGTCATCTTCTGAAGAGTAGCTGTTCTCCATGGAATTGTTGACGAGCAGGATTGCACCCGTTATGCAAAGCTATGAAGCTCAACAATCCTGTGTAACATGGGATCAAACTCGGGCTGTGGGTGACCTATGGTGAGCTTGAACCTCCACGTTATGGGCTGGTTCCCTTAAAATTTTCAATTGGATCTATGACTTTGATATGGAAAAGGGTAAAAAGGATCTTCTAAAAGCACTAAAACTATAATTTAAAAATGGTGATGTACCTAAATTTGATGGAAGAAATCTAACTCACAATAAATCTTAGAAAATCTACCCACACAAACCACTTTAGACAATTTAACCACAAAAATAATTCTAAGGGAGGCTAAAAAGATTTTCTTCTTGAAGGAAAAAGATTTTTCACAACAAAAAGGAAATTTCTCCAATTACACAGCCTGAGACCTGTGATTTTCAAAGCTATCTAACACATGCAAGAATAAATGAGACAATGATTTTAAAATTTTTGATGTTAAAACACAATAAAATCTCATCAAATCATTTCACAAAAGTTGTATTAATGGAAAGGTAGACACTTGATTCAGCTGAAAAATAAAGGAAATAATTGCATAAAAAGACAAAGTATAGAACATGTAACCTGCTAGAATCTATATAAATCTGCAAAAGTGAGCTACAAAACCTTCTTTCTCTCTTAAAGTGTAAAGAGAAAAAAATGCAAGAACTAGGAAAGAACTAAGTTTTCCTTACAATATATATCTTTCTCTCTCCAAGAGACCTAGAAGGTCAATTGCAGTCAACTGCCTCTAAAAATAAGCCCTTAAAACTGATCCACGAGCAAACAATAAAATCCCTAAAAATAAGGGTTATAACTGCCTCAAATTGAGAAAAAAAAGCTCCAAATTGATCCTTTCTATGTGTTTGACCAAAAAGTTGACCAAAACTCTCTAATTTGTCCTCCAAACCATTCAAAAGGACTCCAAAGTCTTCAGTTAACATAACTCTCAATTCTACGTGATTTTGGAATGTGTGAACAAGTAATAAAGTAATCTTTGCATGATTACTTCACTATGAGTTTCAATTTGTCTTATCTCCTTGATTTTACAACTTGTGACAAAATAATACAGTAATTTATAGTGATTTTACATTTTTTGTTTACAATAATATAGGTGCAAAATCATGCACAATTGGATAAAAAGAAATCAACACCTTATCTCTCCCTTTTGATTATACATCATACATATGCATACAACCTTATTACTCCATGCATAGAAGAAGAACACATCATGCATCATTTTTGCATACAAGCTATAAAAATATACCGCATTATCACTCCATGCATATCAACTCGTATACCATGCATCTATACAAAAAATCCTTATATTTTCATGCAAGAAAACAATATCATATACCCTTCACCACCGTTGAAAATATTTGGACACCTTATCACTCCTTCATAATGCATACTATCATGATATTTACCCAATGTAAATCCATGCATATTCTTTGACTTCATAATGCAATTATTACCTTATCCCCATTTCTACCTTTTTTCATACCTTTGAATAATTACCTTCACTGACTTTAATAATCATATGTCCTTTGGCAAAAATGAATATAAGGCATTTGGCCTTGTCTTCATGCTGTTGATCCTTAGGGAAGAAAAGTAAAAAGGATTAAGCCTTACCTTGACATGATTTTTACATTTGACATTGTAAAGAATAACAATGAAAAGACAAAAGGGATCTCAGCCTCACGGGCCCATGTGGCTTGATCATTAGGTCTTAAGACTTAACAAGTCTTGACCACGACATGAAATAAGGTAATGATTTATCTTTTTGGAAAGTCAAAAGAAAAATGGGAAAAGATGAAGCCATCGTTGA
Source organism: Cunninghamia lanceolata (assembly GCA_027924645.1). NCBI lineage: Eukaryota > Viridiplantae > Streptophyta > Pinopsida > Cupressales > Cupressaceae > Cunninghamia > Cunninghamia lanceolata. The sequence continues at coordinate 2,290,238 of BSBN01000749.1, read as the reverse complement.
CCAAAAGGAAGTTTCAAACCCAAACTCATCATTTTGATGCTTGTCATTCACTTGAACTCTCACTGTGTCGACGCCATGCTCGGCTAGAGTTTGATGGCATTCTCACTTTTCTCTACAACTCTTGGGCTTACTTGGTCGATTTACTCTACATTTTCTGGCATAAGAATGAAAGGTGAGCTCTCTATGTAAAAAACTAGGCCATTTTCTTTGATTTTCTGTGACTGTATCTCCATTTGGCCTATGGCCATATGGTTTTCTGAGCATTTTATGAGTTCTATATTCCATTTTCTCACTGTGGTTTCTTTATTTCTCTGTATTCGTCCTTTCTTGGTGTTGATCTCCTGCACTTTTGAGGGTTTTAAAAATAATACATAGGCCTGTAGCCTGTGGCTTCTCCTCCATTGCAAAGCACAAGGTAAGGTCCCATTCTTCCTTCACCATTCAGATTTCTTTTGACTGTATACTTTACTTCTGGCAACGGTTTTGAAGAAATGACATGGGTATGTTACATTTTTGAAGGAAAGGTCCTTCTTGGTCATGACCATGATTGTATTTTCTTTTCTTTGACTTCTTTCTTCTGCAGATATGAAAATACAAGGGTTTGAAAAATATGTTACATGGGTTTTCACTTTTATTGCAAAAAAACATCTCCTCCAGTCACGGCCATGATACACTCCTTCTATATCTTGATTTCTTTGAGAAATAAAAAGAACCCATGAAACTGTTTAACCTGCATCATTTTTAAAAGGTTACTTTGGTTCATTTGGTAGAAGAAGAAACAAAACCCTCTGTATATTATAAGAAAAACCACAAGGGTTTTGAAAAAATTGTATGGGTATTGCAAATTTATTGCAGAAAATTTCTTCTTGGCTATAGCCTATAACTCTTCTTTTCTCTGTGCATATATTTCCTGTAAATCTGCTATCAAATGTATTTCTAAGTGTACTCTTTTGTCTTAAAAGTTTGGCTTCTCCTTATTATTTGTCTGCTATTTTGTATGAAAACCCCATATGGGTTTTACTCTGTGTTAGGGCTTCTTTTATCATTTCTCTGACTGTAACTTCATTATGCAAAAAGTGATAAGGATTTGCAAAAATAAGTATTCAGGTGACAATACAAACTAGGCATCATTATTTTGTATATGCAGGAAAAAAAAAGATAACCAAAACCCCTCATTCTTTGTATACAGATATATCTCAATTTGTGTCTAGATGTATGATTCAAGAAATGGTATCGTGTGAAGACTGTATCTTTTTCTTCTTTGCATCTGATACATTTGAAGTAGTAGTATACTCCAATGTTTATGCTTCTTCTCCTTCTACTTGACATGAACATTCTAAACTATTTCTTTGTATATGCTACCTCCTAAAGCTTTATTATCTCTGTCGAGTGTTGCTCAGTTGCTTTTGTAGACTCTCATAATGACTGATGCTCCTCTAACTGTTCTGACTGTGTCATGGATTCTCTTTGCATTTACATATTGATGAGGTAAAAGTTTATTAAGTCACCATATATCTTCTTAGGGTTTGTAAAAACTCTACTTACTTTTCCTTTCTGTATGTGATCTTCATGCTATTTCTTGAAGCTCTGCTATTATTTGGTCTATGAAACAGTCACAAGACTGCTGCTCCACCTTGTACTTCTTGCATTATATGATGTGGTCTTTGGAAGATTTATACCATGCTAAGACTCACCTGGTGTTTGTAACTGAGAACTACATATAGATTTCCTCCTCTATATTTTGAACAAGCTTAATGTATTTTGATCTTGACACTGTACCTTGGCATTTATGTGTTATCTTATTCCTTGATGATGTCATACTGTCTTTCCATCCTATAGAATAATGATCCCTCTTTATGTTTTTCTTTTCTTATTATCTCCTTATATGCATTCTCTTCATGTTGTTCCAATTGGCATAAGGATGTTGTAGCATATATGATGTTCCTTTATTCAACTTGTAGCTGTATCTTTTACACTTATAGATCTTGTACTTCATGTCCTTTATATAACTGTTCATTACTCTGGCATGGTTGTTTCACATGCTATTTTGTATGACTGTACCTGTTGATAATACATGACTACCACATCACACCTTATTTAAAACAAGAATGGAAAAGTACCTTGTGTTTTTGCATGTGTCTTGGTACTTGGTCATGAACCTGTTGCCCTCTTATTTGCAACTGTAACTGTATATTTCATTTGTTGATGTATCATTTTGGAGCCTCTATCAGTTAAGACAAAGTTTAAGGTCTTCTTTCTGGTATCTATCGCTAAGTATGACATAAGGTATACCTTTTCCTATCCTTGAATAAGTTGATACATTTATGATATAAAATCACTGCTTATTCTATAGCATGTGTATGATGAAGAATTTTGAACATGATTATCTTATTTTGACAAGTTCTTTTCTGAAGTGACCATAGTTTATAGGAGCAACTGCTCTTCTTCACTTCTCTTATGATGACTTCACTCCATTTGCTATGTTGACTATTCCAATGCATAGCAATCTCTTGAATAGTGTACTCTGTTTATTGAAATCTAATGTCCTTCTTGGGTGAATAAGAAGGAAGCATGTTGGGATCTACCCTTGTTGGAGCCACATTTTCTCTAAATGCTTTAATGTCTTCAAATCAGTAACATTACTTTTCCTATACCTGCATAGTGAAAAAACAAGTTAGCATAAAACATACCTCTTGAAGTTGATTGATCTTTCTCATGATGATCTAATTTCTTGCACATGTCTGATTTTGATCCAATCATATTAATGCATAATGTTTGCAAGTTTTATATGTCTGCTGATAAAGCATATGATGAATCTGCATATCTAGAGCTTCTAACAGGGCTTTTCTCCAATTTTGCAGGCACACTATCCTGATCAGGAGAAAAAAAATATGAATACATGAAGATCAAGCAGCCAGTCAAGAGGATCAACCTTCGATAAGGCAATGATGGATATCCATTTTCCTCATGTATTCTTTTCTTTTCCTTTTATCCACAGATGTATAGCTTGCACAATGTTTGCATTGCTTAGTTTAGTCACACCCACGCCTTGTGTGCGACACATTTAAATATTTCTTTAAATATGATCAGTTACTTTACCTTATGCAAATGATTTATATATGTTTTGCTTTTCTAAATCAAGTGCATAGGATAGAATAACTAAATCTAATTTGAAACATATGTCTAAACATGATAATGAAATGATAGTTTATAAATACCATTCCTTCACATTGAATTGTGATATTTGAATAATTCAACCATATCATAACTGAAAGATAAAACTAGTTAGATACCTATCTTTCATTGAATATTTGATCTCTTGTCACTTGATAAACTTCACTTGTCAGGATGTTTTGATAGTTCTAATTGGACTGTCACATTATGCTGACAAATGATCTTTGCTGCTCTCTTGCCAAGATATCATACATTCAACTGATTGATCATATACTTAATTTTTTTTCTTTTATTCCTTTTGTGACAACTACAACTCAGGGCTTGCTAAATTAGGTGTGAACATAATTTAGTAATAGGAATAAAGACTTCTTCTAGACTTCTCTCTTTTGTTTCTAGCATTTGACTCTTTAGAAGGACATTTAGAGGGAAAATGACCAACGTTCCCACAATTGAAGTATTTGAAAGGTAACATACATTTGTATTTGCTAGTGCCCTTCTTCAATCTTCTCACAAATTTTGCTTCCACATCATCAAGATCATCATCTTGATTAGTTGTTCCATCTTCTACCTTCTTGTTGACTTTGAATATTACTTCCTTATTTGGAGCACCTTTGTCAAATTCTCCCATTTCAAAGGCTGTGAGAGCACCAAACAATTGATCTATTGTATAGGCATCCAAATCCTTAGATTCCTCAATAGAAAATACCTTATGGTTGTAAGATTTAGGGAGAGATCTCATAACCTTCTTCGCAATCTCATCTTATTTCACTTCTCCACCAAGACCTCTGATGCCACTAACTAATTCATCCACCTAGAGCATATAACTAGCAATGTCTTCTTCTTCTATCATCCTCAGGGCTTCAAATTTTCTCTTGAAGATTTTCATCTTGGCTTGCTTCACTTTTCTATCTCCTTCATAAATGCTGCTAAGTTTCACCCAGACATCCTTAGCAGATTTGCAACTCATTACCTTCAGAAGTTCTGAATCAGCTAGCCCACTCATGATAACACTCTTTGCCTTGGCATTTTTATCATACAACTTAATCTCATCTACATCCATGAGATCACTATAAGGAGTAGTGTAACCATTCTTGATAGATTTCCAAACACCAAACCCTAGAGAGGATAGATATTTTCCATCCTTAGCTTCCAAAAGCTGTAATTTTTTTCATCAAACATACGTGCCTTGTGAGATCCATTATTAGGTATCTTAGACCTTCCTCAAGTGGTTAAGCTTCTTCTGAGTAACTTGGCTTTGATATGAATTGTTGAACACACCAAATACTGAGAGGGAGGGGGGGTGAATCAATATTCAAACAAATCTCAAACCCTTCGGAGTAGATTAAAACTTAAACTTTGCATTATTAACAAAAGCATAAAAGATCAATACAATGCACAACACCACATAACACTAGATGTTTGTGGAAAATCCCAAAAGGGGAAAAACTATGGTGAGGATTAACTCACAATATATGAAGCTCACTGCTATAAAATATTACAACTTTGTTTTAGGTCTACAACCCAAGGAAGCTACTACTCCATGGTGACTTTATTTTAGGACTTCAACCCAAGGAAGCAACTACTCCCTGAAGAAAGGTTTTAGGGTCACTCCCAAGGAAGCTACAATTTCCTACAGAATTTGTTTTAGGGCTACAACCCAATGAAGCAACTACTCCTTAAACTAAGAACAAGCTTAGAAATAATTATAGCATGACAATCCTTCTACTGTCTAAAACTGACAAAGAAGCTCACTCCTTTTGATGGATACAATTATTCCTCTTCACTCTTCTTTTGATGATTGAATCAGTTAGGCACACTCTTCACTTCCCTTCTATCACAAAATATCTTCAAGATGAATCTAGACAGGATCTATCACTTTTTTCTCTTTCTCCTTCAATCACACATCATAATGCATTACACATCCACACTCTGTTCCTTACATTCAAATTCATAATCATAGCTCACCTAGATCAACTAGGTTTACAATATGTACATGATATTACATGGATTACATTACATTTCAACCAAAGGAAATAAGAACATTACAATTACAAGTCGGCCAAATATCAAACATCATGAAATGTTCATGTAGAGAGCAAGCCTAAAAATGAACTCCACGCAACACCAAGAAGTGGAAGATGCCTTACAGATTCCAACACATGCTTAACTTGGTCCTAAACATCCTTCACAACATCATACTTCAAACAATAAGATCAGCACATCACGCTTATTTGAAATAGGTCGCCCTTAAGTAAGAAAATATGAAACTTGTAGCATATTGGCCATTACAACTTGGCGGTATTCATGAAAGATTGAACAATTCTTACACTTCTCCTAGATGAGTCAACAAGACCTTTACATCATCTCCAAACACTCCTTGAACTCCACACAACAAGAACTTTGTGGTGCACATCACCAACATGTATTCTAAGAACAATTAGGCATCTAGAACTATCTGTAGCTCACTGTCATTTGGAAAACTAAACTTGCAAAACACCAAATCTCCTAATACTACAAATTAGCATGCATTGAACACCTCTGATCATGTTCACAAAACCTCATGATCAAATCTTCACATCTGGAGGAATGCAGAGCATTCCAACAAGCCTTCATCATCACTTTACTCTTCCAAAGCATAGACCAGAACACTGTTACTTGTAACTTTCGCTACTGAAGGTATAATTCCAATAGATGGTCTTTAAAAGCAAGAGATGTACCCTCACCACATATGATATAGGTGTTCTACTACTCATCTCATGCCAACAATATAATTCAAGCTATATTACTACAATAACTAGAAACTCACAAGGAAAAATAATCACAACACTTATCTAGCACATTATTGTAAACTTTCTTACAAGCTCTCACTATATGATCAGTATCTAGGACCTTACCATTACATCATGATTTACAGCTCAAACCATGACCAATATCCACATTGTAAATGAGAAAGCATGAAAACACTAGAAACGTCCATTGGCCTCATGATTTACATCTTCACTAGGGAATACCAATTGTTCCCAATCTATAGATATGCTCTAATGCATCCTCATTATGCCAAACACACTAACTAGTAATCCAAAATCAACCATGGCACAATCAACCATCCAAGAAACCAATGATCATCCATCTTAACTAACAAATCATAATTTGAACAATTCAATCAAAGACTCCAAGATCCCTTCATGGCAAAAAGTTGTCTACATCTTCAAAAAATATCAAGATAAGAATCTTTTATCAATAGAACTAAAATATCAAAGAACTCTCATTGCATGCATTTAAGGAAAATATCAAGAAATCCTCATGACACCAACAACCGCTATAGAAGAACATCCATCACAAAGTGAGATCCACATCACTACCAAAGATCCCACTAATGGTAGTCCCAAGATACACATGGCATTGTGATAAATATCTCCTAAGTGAAGATGAATCATAGTCCTCACACATGAGAAGCACAATTACAATACTAGAAGCTCTTGTTGATGGCCAAATTGAGATAATACAACATAAGTAAGTTGATTAACAATTTACCTCTCCTGAAAAAGATAATTGACCCTAAGATCAATTAGCTTCCAAGGTCCTGTGAGTTGGGTCACAACCACGCTATGCAAATAAAGGGTTCAATACGGTCTATTTATTCAAGGGGCCTAGTTTTCACAATGTTCATTTAAACAAGATATCTAGTCTAACTTCTAATCTATTGAATTGAAAAGAAAGATAAAAGACTTTATAAAGAATGTAAGAAAGCAATGCAACACTTCTAGTTCAATCTTTGTATCAACAAATCATTTTGAGGAATTCATAAACTTAGTTATATTAAGATAAGTTATAAACTCAACCATTCATACAACTAGTGCAAGATTCAAAGGATTTGTTTTGTAATATGAGATAAATTTCATTTCCAATTTCTGTATTAGACATGTAAATTAGAAATAAAACCTTCAATATAAGTTCAGATTCAACATTTTTAAAGAAAATACTGAAGTAAAGATTGAGGATAAAGCACTACACCACATGCAAGAAGATGAACTCAGAGGAACAACAACCATCTTGTATTACTTTCTTCAATTTAGGTAGAAATCGAAAAAGAATACTACACTAGAGTTACATGTTTTGCTTCTCAAAAACTTTCTCCTCTAATCTAGAATGTTGTAAAGAAACTAATACTATGATAGAGTTGAAATATTGTAAAAGTTCACTAAGTATGGACCAATAGTATAATTCTTCAACCATCAGCCACTTTGAATGAGATAGGTCCTTCCATTTAATAGAACAAATAAAAAATATGACTTCCTCTAGAAGACCACATGTAAAACTTAATGATTTTTATCTCCTCTAAAATCCATGCATGTAACTAAAGAAAGCAACTCTATTTTTTGACCTCAAGAGTGCATGCAAACTTGAATGCTAACTCTCAAAGATCCCACTAATGGTGGTCCCAAGATACACATGGCATTGTGATAAATATCTTTTAAATGAAGATCACTCATAGTCCTCTCCCACACGAGAAGCACAATTGCAACACTAGAAGCTCTTGTTGATGGCCAAACTAACACAATGCAACATAGGTAAGTTGATTAACAACTTACCTCTCCTAAAAAAGATAATTGACCCTAAGATCAATTAGCTTCGAAGGTCCTGGGAGTTGGGTCACAACTGTGTTGTGCAAACAAAGGGTTCAATATGGATTGTTTATTCAAGGGGCCTGGTTTTAACAATGTTCATTCAAATAGGATATCGAGTCTAACTTCTAATCTACCGAATTGAAAAGAAAGATCAAAATATTTTATAAAGAATGTAAGAAAGCAATGCAACACTTCTATTTCAATCTTTGTAGCAATGAATCAGTTTGAGGAACTCATAAATTTAGTTATATTAAGATCAATTATAATCTCAACGATTCATACAACTAGTGCAAGATTCAAAGGATTTGTTTTGTAAGATGAGATAAATTTCATTTCCAATTACTGTATTTGTAGACATCTAAAATTGACCATGTCTTACAACATCACCTTGTCGATACATTACTTGAGACATTTTATGACATTTTTTTTAGAACCCTCACATACCCCTTTCATCACCTACTCAGTTAAATAAATCATATTTATTTAACTAATTCCCATCCTAATCCCATTAGCCAATTAATTAAATAAATTATATTTATTTAATTAATTCCTGCATCATCTAATTTAAATAAATAAAATATTTATTTAAATTAGCCCTCACCTTTATTCTCATCACAACACATGTCCCTCTCTCATAATATAAGTAATTTTTTATTTGAATTAAATGTGTCACACTACCACCTCCATTAAATGCCTTGTTACACTACCAACTAATTTAAATAATTTTATTATTTAAATTATTTTAGCTTTATTCTTATCCTCACACTTGTCACACCACTACCTTTTATTAAATGAAGTGCCCTTGAATTAAATCATCTTTTTATCTTAGTCATCCACATCACACAATTGACCATTCAATCCTAGCCATCAATCCTTATCCCTCATCTCCTATAAATGAAGCCTCAACCAAGCCATTCTTATGTATCCATCTTCAAGAAACATCATGCTGTTGAATTCACTCTAAATCTCCATTTCCATTATCGTCTATCTATCGTTATGTTGTAGAAATCATGAACAATCAACATATCATTATCCATCATTCACCATCTAACATTAGAGGTGTTTAGAAGCCTAAAGTTGTTATTAGAGGTTGATCCTATGGTATTTTTGTTGTGGGCCCACTTGAATAAATTAGGATTGTAAAGTGTGTTTTTAGCATGTTTTCATCATCAAATACCAGTAAATAAGACACTTAACATTTTGATGTTAACCTGACAAGCCTATGACCCTAAAAAGTTGAGTCAAAACTACTTTATATTCTTTGTTTTGTGTGTGTAGATCTCTTGCCACCTAGGGATTGAATAGTTATCACCAAGAAAGTCTCACAAATCAACAAAATCCAACTTTTAATTCTCACCACAATCAAATCCCATTCTTGAGCCCCATCTAATTCATCACTTGTCAAAATGGTTATGATAATTGACGAGCCTAGGAAAAATCCAAAACCCAAATTCACAACCCTAGGAGGCTATCCTTCTAACTCTAATAATGGTGAGCACCTTGTAGTTCATGGTGCCTATTTTTAGGAACAAGATGAAATACAAAGACTTCAACATATGTATAAATCCATTCCACCAATAGGAAATAAGAACCTAGAGAACGATCCCTATGGAACCTAAAGAATGCTTGATGTCAAACTTAGGATGCTTTCCATTCAACAACCACAACTTTAACATTCATTTCACACATCATCGATTATACCATCACCCATACAACATCAACAAATTTCCCCTCAATATTATGAGTTATCCCGCTCAACTTCATACCAACCTAATCCAACCACATATCATGTTACCTTGACATCAACTTATCCCACTTCTTCCAATGTTAACCAATATATATATATATATCAATTCATACCTCAAGAACATCCAACTACTTATCTTAACATTTCACCTCACCACCAAATCCATTCACAAGACTATCAAGTTCCTTTACAACAAGAACATGCAAGTCTAAGTTACCCTATACACCAAAATCAAGTGTCCTTAAGTCCTTATGGTACCTTTGACAAAGGAAACACCACTCTAGCTATAATGCATCCTATGGATACCCTACCCCATCTTCCAATCAAATACCCATACAAGAATCTACTAGTCCTATCCCAACACCTCCATGTAGCCCCTATCATAGTCTATTGGTCCATCAACCCTCTAATCCATCAAGCCCTTCATTACCTTCGTCCCCATGTTCCTTCAATCTTCCACCAAAGGATCCCTTGGAGATGACCTCATGACAATTGATCCAAACACCATTGCTTGAGCTAAGCTCGATAAAACCATCCTATTCAAATCCTAGTATGTCTAATCACATTATTCCTCCATCTAGTTTGAATCCTAATATGTCCAATACAATTATCCATCCACCTAATCCTAATACAACACCTTCTACCCTTATCATCCATCCATTATATTGTTCATCCACCCATATACTTATGAAGGATGTGATCCAATGGATATTAGCAAGGAATCAACCATCTCTATGTCATCAAGTGTCCATCCTTGAAGTGTCCATTTTGTATGCTCTCAAAAAGTTGATCAAGGGAAAGAGCCCTCACAATTCAGTCATATGACAACCTAGCAAAAATATTTATCATTAGCATAGGCCCCTATATATATATATATATATATATATATATATATATATATATATATATATATATATATATATATATATATATAATAAAGAACTTGTAGCAATAAAACAAATTAGAAAAAACATAAGACCCTAGGGGAGATGGCCCTATAGTGGGTCACCCTAATTTTTGAGGACCACGTGGAGCACCGCGTTAGTCAAAGATTAAAAAAATAATGAGCCACACGTGCAATGACATGTAGAACTTAAAAGAATTGTTTTCAGGGGTGTCCAACTCATTTGCCACGTGGAGGATGAGGAGGTGTGGAGGAATCTATTTTCCAAGCCATTTTGAGGCTAATTGACGGTGGAGCATGAGGACCCCTAGTGGCAATCCAAGATTGCTAAAGTACATGTTGACCATGTCATGGGGTGAGAAGACACAATGCCACATTCATGATAAACATGCTAACATTAATTGCTTGTCGCCTCCTATTTCTTTCTCAACCCATCACATTAGCTCTATTTGCTTCCACATTTCGGTGTATGGGATAGAGCCAGATTACCATGCGATGGAGCCTTTAATGCTTCAGTACCTCACATTTATCTCACATTGACACCCCACTACTAAGCCTCCTCTTCCTAAAAGTTCATTGCATTTTGCACTAGAACATGTTCACTTTACCTATGCTTCAGCTATGGCTTCCACAAAAGGAATGGGTACACATGGTTGACATCCTCTCATTGCTTCTATTGGATGTTGTCTTCTACATGTCAATGAAGGCCAAGTGAGGATTTCATATCTCACTAGGACAATGGACCAACAAAGTCTTCATTTTTTGAGGTGTTTGTTGACTTTTGTTCTTTCAAAACATATTTCTCCACTTCACTTCTGTGTATTTCTTCAATGCATTTATTACTTAACAACTTGGTTCCTTTGTTTTTTACATAGATGTTATTATAATTCCTTAGTGGTTTATTTAATTGATAATACATTTCTTAGTTTCACTCCAATGTATCACTATGAATGGAGGTCAAGGCCATCATACCCAGTTATATTTTAATTATTTTTCATCCTTCTTTATTATTTCATGAGGGTTCTATTTATGTTACTCCATCTAGTTGTAAATGGAAGCTGAGATCATCATACCTCACTAAGGCAATCACCAACTAGAATTGTATGCTTTTACTCCTATCTTCTATTGTATTTTCTTTATTTCATTTTTTATCACATGGTTATGGGGTTTAAGGGGTTTGATACTTGTGCACCCTAACAGTCCAGCTTCATATGCCCTTCTATTGGGCACTGTGTCTTGTTTTTGGTCTGTGAACTAATTTTTCCATATTTTTTATTATTCTTTACTATTTGAGATGGGATTTCTTCATTTCACTCCTCTATGTGGCTATAAATGGAAGGTGAGGTCCTTATACCTCTGATGTAGAGGACAAGGGGAAGATAAGCAGTTTTAATGAAGTTTGACAGTCCTAAACCAAAGGCTTACTTGATATTTGACACAAACCAACAAATTTCTTGGAGGCAAACATTTGGAGGGTTTATTGACACCTTGAATACACTAGACAAACCATCCCATGGGGTCTTGGGACTTCACACATGACACTTTCTTCATAGGATGCCCCGACTCCTTCTAGCCATATTTCTTGGTCTATCAGAAGATTTCTTGCAATCCAGGCACTTTGAAAACCAGATCAACATTGTTTGAGATACCCTTTTGGAAGCCTAACAACATACTAAGAACTTGCTATGGGTTGTTTTGGAACATGTGGTACTTTCAATTGGACATACCTAGTGCAAAGAGCCCAATTAGCCCTAAAATACAAAGCTAGTACCCTTGAATGAGGTCACAAAACTTTCTAAATTATTTAGACACATCAATGACATGGTAAGACTAAGGATTTCATGGGTTTTTGGATCTCACAATCGACTGTGGAAAATATAGACTATGTTGTCCCTCTTCTTGACACCTAACACATGGTTTTGTTAGGTTACTTCAAGCAGTCTCCCTCAATATCAGTTCGCTACCCAAAAAATTCTCATGAAACATTAAAACAAACATGAACAAGCCCATTCCATTCATAAAGAAGGATTCAAATCAGTGGAATGGTGTGAAAACACATGATTTCTATTAGAAACCCTAAGGTAGGGTTTAACTACCAAATCTCAGAAAAAACATTTATAACTCTGCACTAGAAAAGTTTCAAGATACCAAACAAAATGCAAAAGAAACTTAACTCACCCCTCTCTCATACAAGCATCATGGTGGTTTACAACTTAACCATACAGGTATAGAGTACAGGCAGGAACAGGAGCAAATACATAGAAATGAGTAGAAAACTGGATCTTTTTGTTTTATTCTCCTTCAAATCACTTCATACATTGTAATGAACATGAGCATCAACCTATTTTAATCCTGTGGTTGATCATCAATTGATTGGGAGGCAGTTTGAGGATGGTGGGAAGTCACAAATCTATCCTGCAACCACTGAACTGCCTTGTTTTGTCTCTTTCTGCAACTACATATTTGTTTACATGATTAAGGATTGTTTACAAAGTGTTCAAACTCCTTTTACAAGATTGATGAGCCTTTGATAAGGCATTCAAACTCCTTGATATGTTTCCTACATGCCATGATTGGCTATCAAATCATAAGACTCCTCTATGACTATCCCTAAGCAGACTTGTATGCTTATGTATGCTTACAACCTTTGGGACCATGCCATACATCATCATGAGAACAACTTGACATCAACTTGAAATGGTCTTTAACCTTATTACAATGCAACAAGATGGTCTTCAAGACCTTATTGGAAAACATGACAAGAAAATAATTTGAATAGGCCTTTTAGACCTATGGGTGCCCCTACACCATACTCCCGGGGTGGGAAAAACTCAAGTCCCTTGAGGAACCAGATCAGCAACAGTGGTCCCATGCTTCAAAATCTCTTCTTCACTCATCCAAGTAGCATCTTCAGTAGGTAGGCCACTCCATTCGACAAGGTACTCCTTATAGGTCTTCTTTCTAGTCTTCTTGATCACCTTGGTGTCCAATATGCTTTCCAACTTCAATGGTTGGCTAGGTGGTAGGTCCTTAATCCTTTCTAGTGGCTCTGATACTAATATGATGTAGAGGACAAGGGGAAGATAGGCAGTTTTAATGAATTTTGACAGTCCTAAACCAAAGGCTTACTTGATATTTGACACAAACTAACAAATTTCTTGGAGGCAGACACTTGGAGGGTTTATTGACACCTTGAATACACTAGACAAACCATCCCATGGGGTCTTGGGACTTCACATGACACTTTCTTCATAGGCTGCCCCAACTCCTTCTAGCCCTATTTCTTGGTCTGTCAGAAGATTTCTTGCAATCCAGACACTTTCAAAACTAGATCAACGTTGTTTGAGATACCCTTTTGGAAGCCTAACAACATACTAAGAACTTGCTATGGGTTGTTTTGGAACATGTGGTACCTTCAATAGGACAAACCTAGTGCAAAGAGCCCAATTAGCCCTAAAATACAAATCAAGTACCCTTGAATAAGGTCATAGAACTTTTTGAATTATTTGGACACATTAATGACATGGCAAGACTAAGGATTTCATGGGTTTTTGGATCTCACAGTTGACTGTGGCAAATATAGACTATGTTGTTGCTCTTCTTGACACCTAACACATGGTTTTGTTAGGTTACTTCAAGCAATCTCCCTCAAAATCAGTTCTCTACCCAAAAACTTCTCATGACACATTAAAACAAATATGAACAAGCCCATTCCACCAATCAAGAAGGATTCAAATAAGTGGAATGGTGTGAAAACACATGATTTTTGTCAGAAACCCTAAGGTAGGGTTTAACTACCAAATCTCAGAAAAATGTTTATAACTCTACAATAGAAAGGTTTCAAGATGCCAAACAAAATAAAAAAGAAACTTAACTAACCCCTCTCTCATACAAGCATCATGGTGGTTTACAACTCGACTATACAGGTACAGAGTACGGGTAAGAATGGGAGCAAATACATAGAAATGAGTAGAAAACTGGATCTTCTTGTTTTATTCTCCTTCAAATCACTTCATACATTGTAATGAACATGAGAATCGACCTTTTTCAAGCCTATGGTCGATCATCAACTAATTGGGAGGCAGTTTGAGGATAGTGGGAGGTCACAAAATTATCCTGTAACCATTGAACTATCTTGTTTTGTCTCTTTCTGCAACTACATCTTTGTTTACATGATTAAGGAGTGTTTACAAAGTGTTCAAATTCCTTTTACAAGATTGATGAGCCCTTGATAAGGCATTCAAACTCCTTGATATGTTTCTTACATGCCATGATTGGCTATCAAATCATAAGACTCCTCTATGACTATCCCTAAGCAGACTTGTATGCTTATGTATGCTTACAACCTTTGGCACCATGCCATACATCAACATGAGACCAACTTGACATCAACTTGAAATGGTCTTCAACCTTATTAAAATGCAACAAGATGGTCTTCAAGACCTTATTGAAAAACATGACAAGAAAACAATTTGAATAGGCCTTTTAGTCCTATGGGTGCCCTTGCACCAACCTCACTAATGAAGTTACCCAACTAGTTTTTTTTTGTGATTTTAATAATCATCAAAGGCACAATAATGGTTGGTCAAATGTCTAGTTGAATGCTTAAGGATTTTTATCTCTTTAACTTTCTAATGAGAAGACTTAAAAACTTCTAAATTTCAAAAAAGTTGTTCAAGGGTGTTTGTTGGAATAGTTTATCCTTCAATTGACTAGTGCTTATCAACACAATTGTATGGCCATCTTTTGTGTTTTGTAACACATTTATTACTTATGGAAATTCAAATATTTTATTCATCATCACTGTGACCTCTCCAATTTAAGTTATAAATTTAATTTATAATTCTTTCAATTGGTAAAGTTAGACTAACACAATTTATGGAAATGGGCAATCATAATTTTTATTATTTGCAAAAAAATATTGTAATGTTGGCTTCAATGTTCATTACCTACACTAAATATCTTGTCAAAATAATGTTTATCTACTACTTAAACCCTAATTAGTTTTATCATAACAACATTTATTCATGATTTTATATTTATTTCATATATGATGTATCTTTTAACCTTTTATATCCATGCATGCATCAATATATTAGAGTTTGACGTTGCTTTTCATACTTTCTCTTTTTCCCACCCAATCTAGGCTTTAATTAACCCAAGGTTTATAATTTTACCATTCAAGGTTTACATGTGAGATTGATATGAAATTTGATATGTCTCATGCCCATACAATTATAAACATTAGAATTGAAATCTCTCATGGCCATCTACCCTTGATTTGACCCAAGGTTTACAATTTTACCATGGGGGTTTATAATTTATGTTAGTGTAAGCTTGGAATTTTAACATTTGAGGTTTCCATATGAGATTTCTTATAAGTAACTAGCCTATTTGGCCAACTATCTAGAATAATTAAGACATTTAACCTAGATGCTAGGTTTGATTCCTAAATCCATGGACACACTCAAGTTTCATGTCTAAAACCTCTACTTGTAGTCTATTATGGGTATAAAACATTATTAAATAATACAAAAGAGAAAAGAAAAGAAAATTATTTAATAGTAAAGGAGGTGTGTAGAACAAAAGAATGAAAAGAAAGTTATTTTGATGTCCAAAAAAAAGTTAAAAAGATTAAAATAATGTTATAAAAATAAAAACACTCTTATTTATGTGATTGTTATGAGAAGAGTGAAAATAAAAATAATTATATTTTGTCTGATTGGGTGTGATTGTTGGAAGCCACCCTTTGGGTTATTATGTAAACCCATGAAATAAATGTAAATGGGGGGGTTATTTGAGAAATCATTGAGGAAAAGTATACAAGAAAATGTATAGGAAAGTATACAGGAAAAAAGTATATAGGAATTAGAGGGCACAAAGGGGTGAGGATTAGGGTCATTGGCTGGGCACTAAGAATTTGGAGAAGGGGCACACAAAGTGTGTCCAACTCAGGCTATAGTGTACATCTGGGAGTGTCTTAGCCAAAGTTGTGTTTGTTTGTACTGTGAGGCATGGTTGGTTCTGTGTAAGAAGTGCTTCCTCCAGAGGTGATCTTTGCCATAGTAGTTTTTGTCTACCACTATTGTGAAAAATCTCTTATAAAGTCATTTTTCCAATTTCTAAAACCGCCACTATATCTACTAAAGTTCTCATACTAATATATAATAGACTTCCTCTCAGGAGGAATTATGATAATAATGATTTGTGCTCTATTTGTAAACTTCTTGAGACTGGCAAGCATATTTTCTTTGATTCCTCCATTGCTAAGGAGATCTGGTTAATGTTTGGCTTTTCTATCCCTGATCTTGTGAATATTATGGAAATCATTTCTGGGCACATTCAAGGATTGAAAAAGGATGCTAATATCTTTTGGTTTACTTTATCTGCTAATATTCTTTGGTATATATGGAAAATTAGGAATGCCGATAGGTTTGAAGGCCAAGCCAGGGCCCTTACTGAGTCTTTTTGAAGACTCACATTCTTCAAAGTTGTTGTGCAGGTTGCCTCTACTATGAACATTAAGAGGAACAAGCTCCTGAGGTTCCTCAAGGATGGACACACCACCATGTTCATCTATGAAATGAAGGATGGTTATGAGTGGAGGCACAATGTGGACAACCTATCCTCCTTTGAGGAGGCTCTCAAGAAGCTGAACAATGAAATTAAAGACAACAGGGAGCCCTCCTATGCCCAAGTTGAGATGCTGACATAGATTTAGAGCCAGAAGACCATTGTTTGGATGGAAGGACCTCAGGGATGGGCGGCATGGGTTGAAGCCCATGATGACATCCTCTCTTGATGCCTTTGTTGATGTTTTGTATATATTTTCTTCTCATGATGCAGTTAGTTTGTTAGTACTCTTTTGTGCAGATTTTGCACCCTGTTGTAACTTTAGTTTTTGCTGTCCTGTGGTGGTGACAACTATGTTTTGCTGAGGCCTAGCCTCCTTGTACTGGATTCTCTCGATTTTTAATATATAAAAAAAATATAATAACAATGTTATATTATCTTCAACACATAAGCTATTAAAGTTACTTAAATTGCTTTATTTTATTATTGCATTTACTTTAATAATTACCTAAAGTAATATTATTATTACTTAAGAGTTGTTTTATTTTTTCACATTATTTAATAATTATTTATTACATATCTTAAATAAATAACTATTTAAATTATATTATTATAAATATTATATCATATAGTTATAAATGAAAGTGTACATATAGATAAGGGTTAACTAGTATATTTATATTTAAAAAATATATATCTATAGTACACCGAGAGATATCTTCCAATTTGTTGGCATTTATAAATTACTTGTAGCTACTGAGACTTTTCATATTCTTTAAATGTAATAAAGATTTCACTCCATAACTGCCCAAGTTTTTCTATTTGTTTTTCTATTTTTCTATCCATTTGGCTTCCACGAAATTATTTATTTACACATTTTATGAATTTTGTTTACTTGGAATCTGAATCTTAATTGTTTACGGCATTGTGAATCTTTCAGTGCTGTGAATGTAGAACGCCTCTAGGCATAATTATATACCACTAAAATTATTTTATATTCATATTAATAAGATTTCTTTTTCAATTGAAGAATTACTTACTAGTATAAGAAAACTACACTATACGTCTTATATAAATTTAAAAAATCTAATATATAAGATGATGTGTATTTTAGAAACTTAAACTATCCATAAGAAACATTCTCACCTTGTTTTCTTTATTCGTGTGTAGATATGGGTTTAAAAAGTAATTTATTTGACTAATATTAGGTATTTATAACCAACTTATTTTATAGGTATTAATATATAGAGTTATTTGGGCCTCTGAATATTAGCTAGAAAAATATATATTATAGGTAGAAGAAAAAAATGACTATTAAATTGGTTACTAACTATATATTATACATAACAAAAATATATATTATAATTTTAGTGTGTGATAATTGACCAAGACAATTACATATTGGTTTTGCTTGGATGCATATGAAAAATTTAGATTATATATGATTAAGTTGTCTGACATATGAATATGAATATAATGTTTTGGACAGATTGATTAGCATATTATATTTTGTTATATTCTATTGGCTATTAATATTATTTATATTTATGTATATGAGTATACTATAATTGGTGAAATCTAAGTCTGTATATTTAATGAAAATAAAAGATATAAATACCTATTAATTAAATGACACTTACTAACTAGAATTATTTTTCCTCACCAACTCACCTACACTTTTACTTAGAGAATGTTAGGACTAGGAATTGGCTATGGTTATCTCTAATTTAGAACAACCTAACAAACCAACAAATAAAATAATTTGTAATAGATAAGACATTGTGACTTGAAGAAAAACTATAAACAATGAATCTTGTTAAAGGAAGAGACAATTCATGGATGGTTAAATAGTGGCAGTTTTAGAAATTGGAAAAAATGACTTTATAAGAGATTTTTCACAATAGTGGTAGACAAAAACTACTATGGCCAGGAAATATTGGTCAAATGGGACTGTTTGAATGGGATTGTTTGAATGAGACTATTGTGGACAGTGGTCTTCATATACATCTATTTCAAACTCCTTTATAGGTGCCTACTCATGACCCTTCACTCTTACCTGCATGATCTACCTCCATCAAATTACATGCCAGTTTGTATCATAATAGGGTCAAGATTGGGTCTAGTTGTAACTCCTTTAATTTTGTTTCTTGAAACATAGCAAGTTTTCTCTTTATAATAACTAAGTTGGTGTAGGGACGAGAAAGATGATAGAAGGCTACCTTGCCTCTACCATTGTCAAATTTTAAATCAATGTTGTCAATATGTATCACATATCCTAAGGCAAATCCCTTGTTTAGCACATTTTTTTGGAAACTCATACACCTTACCTAAGTACCAAAAAATGTCTCTAAAGAGTCTTATGGTAGTACTGGAGGGACCAAAGAACTAATTGTTGTTATATGGAGCCTAATCAGACTTGGAGGTTAAATTTTCCCCACTTTTATCGGTGCAGTTTTCCCCCAAATTCCTATGGGGTCAAGGGGCAGCACCCCCAAGACGGGGTCAAGGGGAAGCGCCCCAAGACAGGGTCCAAGGGTAGTGCCCCTGGCACACTCCCTGTCGCAATATAGGGCAGGGTCGAGGGGCAGTGCCCCTATGGGGGCTCGGGGGCAACGCCCCTGAAACCTCACATGATTTTTTATTATTTTATAAAGGCACCGGGAGTTATTTTTCATTGGTCGACATAAGAAAACCTTATTTTTGTAACCGACAAAAAGCTTGATCAAAGCGGCTAAGGGTTAGGGTTTCAATTGATTGTATTGTAGCATTTGCAGTGGTATTGAGTTGCAGGGATTGCTGGTTGTAATCAGTTTGATTTACTGGATAATAATATTGGACTCTCTATTTGGTAGATGTAGCCTGAGTTTGGGTGAACCATGTTAAAACTTATCTCTCACTATTATTATTTCTGTGTATTTCCATTCCTTTGTTTAATCTTTATTTGTATTTAATTGATATCTTCTACCAGCTAACCCTAACACCAATAACCTATTCAACCGAATCTAAGGATTATTATATAAGACATGGAGAGTCTTGTGACCTTTTCTTTTAGGATTAAAGTCATAGTATGAACAAAAAATTAGTCCACATACTCATAATAATAAAAATAATCTTTGAGACTAAAAAAAGAATCTAACACTGAGGAGCTTGCATAATTAATCATGGAGGTTGTAAACATATTGTCAAAATGCAAATATTGTTGTAAGGAGATATGAATATTGATCTCCTTTTTCCTTTTAGGATTGATAAATGACATAATATTATAGCTACCATAAATTAAAGACTCCAAGGGCATAGAAATATATTGTAAACCCATGTTTTTATAAATGTTGAGTTTTAAAACATTATTTGGGATTTGGGTTTGGATAGATAATTAAAGACCTTGAATTGAGGTGTCCTTAGTTATTTTAGGAATTCATAGTTAGATGGTTGAGTGATGAATCATGATGAATTTGATAAGAGAGTAATGTGGATCATCCTTTATTTACTAGTCTTGTTGTAATATATTGGTCAAACCAAGTTAGTGTTGACCTACACATTGTCAAATGAGGTACACACATGTTGGCTCTAGATATTGGTGTTGCATGTGGCATATGTGGGCCCTCTCTAATCCCAATTGTTCCTAGAAAACTACATGTTTCTCAATAAGTAACCATGTTGATTCATTTAGGAAGAAGTTTAGTGGTTAAAGTTAAGGGCTAGTCTTCCTAAAGAGTTCATGATATTAGGTGTGTCATTCCTCTTCCAATGGTCTAGTTGTAATGCATTTAAATGTGTAGATCTGAGTTATGTCACATAGGATTTAAGCACATACCACAATGTTGTCTCATTATGACTATTGTTCCTCTATAATCATGTTATAGTTAAGGTCATAACTAACTCAAGATAGCATTTTAAAAGGTCATTAGGTTGGTACTTCTTTAGATGAGGGAATTATCCTATGTAACCTATTTTTATCTACTAATATATAGTGGGATTGTTGAATAAGGGTCAAATAATCATATAGGTGTGAAGTGTCATTCATTTATAATAGCTATTAATGGCATTGTATAAAGGAAATAATTATCTTAGTTATAGTCAAGTATACTTCTAAGGTGCAAAATTATTTTAGAAGAGATATTTTTGGAGCATTATATAATAATTGCTATATCATAAAGAAATACATTCAAAATGTATTAGGGTGAACCATAATAAATGGTTGGAAAAATTTCTTTCCAATTTTATTTCTTGACCACTTGTGAACGTTGTTTAGAATTATAACTTTGATAATCCACTCATGTAAATATAGAATTGGATTAATCATGAAGTTTTGGAAAGATTTATTATACATCATGAGACCTCAATTAAGAGATGAAACTTTAGTTGTATTAAGTTTAAGTATTGTTAAAACTATTTCAATTTAGCTTGTACCCTCTTGTACACGAAATTTCTCTTGGAAACATAGAGCTAATAAGTTAGTCTTTCTAATAGACAAAATTATAAATCCTTTCCAAATTTCATTTAGTTTTTATGTCTATTTATTAGGAAGTGGTGTTCCTATACTTGTTGATAGATAAAAACAAAAACTTGATAACTAGATTGATTTGACATAAGTTACATTGTGGGCCCATAACATAGAGGTCCCAGGTTCATTGTCACATCTTAAAATTTGGGAAAAATGATGTCATCAAGTGGAATGAAACAATATTTTATAAGATATGAAAACAAACATATTATCTTAACATATACCATGGAGAAATGTCAAATCTTACAGGGGGGGAGATGATCTATGATTACAATAATATATATGATTATTATACAAATTTGATTTTGAAAAGAGAAAGTCGTTCATGGTACAAAGATGAAAATTTTGTTAAAGATGTTTATATCTTCCACAAATTTTAAATTTAGACCAAGCCTAGGTTGTTAAAGACTTATAAGTATTTTGACAAAACAAACTAAAACATCAACTCAAATGAAATCAAACATGTGAACATAGTCAAAGGTCTTGAAAGAACAACATACTTGAGCTCTTTATTGTACTATGATGTAATCAACTTACCCATACTAGGCACAAGGATATTTAAATGGAATTCTTGTTGGCTAATTAGAAAATAAAAAACCTATATTCAAGGCCAAGGCATAAGATGAACTTGTCCTAATAAAACAATCATTACAGTTACAAAATTGTTAATTCAAATGTCACATGGTATTTGTTGTTTCTCATTATTGAATGAATATTTTCGTTGTTGGACTTATAACTAGAGTGGATGCCTTTTTGGAAACTTTGGTATCACATGGCTATTTTAAACACTATTATTCATGTTTTTTTTTCTTTAATCCATAATTGTAATCAACCTACAATTTGAAGGCTCCAAGGGAGTAGATAAATTGACAACCCATTTAAGATCCATTTTTAGATAATTATTTAGGATTTGGATTTGGATGACCAATCCTAATACTTTGAATTGAGATCAATATAATCTATTTATAGGAGTAGACATAATTAGGTGGTTGAACAATCAATCTATGTGGGTGATTTGTTAATGCTTTTTTTTTATAAATACCTTATAGGATTATGTGTACTACCTTTCATTTTATTGTGTTATGTTATTGGACTTGATCAACCCAATAACATTATACATGTTCTTTGTGCAATATTATATAGAAAGAGAGGATAATCATGTAGTCTACAATGCATGATTATTATCTTGGAATATATAATTATGTAAATTATATAGTAGCGAATGGTGGGTGATTGCATAGTATGAGATATGTATGTTACATGAGTGACCAAATTGAAAAGTTATTAAGGGATTTAATATATAGACTTGCATTAACTCCTTGATTGCAAATTCATGATCTATTTCATGTAGAAGTATATATAGTTATGATTAGATTATTGATTGGAAAAAATTTCATGTTGAATCTATTTGTGATTAAATTACACTAGAAAGTATTACTAAAAATATCTAGAAAATTGTAAAATAGAATTATAGATGAAGTTAAGTGAAATGAATTCATAGCATGATATTGATAGTGATAAATATATATTTATTTAAATAAATGATTTTGCATGTTTTGTTATAGATTCTCTTTGAGCTACTGAGGACAACAACTAAGCTACATGGGAAGAATTATTGTGGGACTTCTTCCCCGAGAAATGAATTAAATAAGTAATGTTTATAAAACATTATTAAAGAATACAAAAGAGAAAAGAAAATAAAATTATTTAATAGTAAAGGAGGTGTGTAAAACAAAAGAATGAAAAGAAAGTTACTTTTAAGTTAAAAAAGAAGTTAAAAGTTAAAAGAACCTTATAAAAATAAAAAACACTCTTATTTATGTGATTGTTAGGAGAAGAGTGAAAATAAAAATAATTATATTCCTTATTGTGTAAAGATTGGGTGTGATGGTTGGAAGCCACCCTTTGGGTTATTATTTAAACTCATGAAATGAATTTAAATGGGGGGGATTATTTGAGAAATCATTGAGGAAAAGTATATAGGAAAATATATAGGAAAGTATATAGGCAAAAGCATATATGAATTAGAGGGCACAAAGGGGTGAAGATTAGGGTCAATGGATGGGTACTAAACATTTGGAGAAGGGGCACATAGAGTGTGTCCAACTCATGGTATAGTGTACACCCGAGAGTGTCTTGACCAGGGCTGTGTTTGTTTGTGCCATGAGGCACAGTTGATCCTGTGTAAGAATTGGTTCCTCTGGGGGTGCTCTTTGCCAGGAACATCTCAGACCTGTGATTACTCCTTTGAGTTCTATATAACAACATCACAGTGCTTCACAGATAAGTGATTTATATATTTATGTGTAGTAAATATTACCAATGTTTCATTCATTAAATTATTGTTGCAAATTTGATGTTATTAAAGTTTATTGATGAAATATCTGGTTGTATGATGTTATTTGCTATGTTTTAACAAACATAACATTTATTTAATGTATGAAAAATAGATTTATTTATTTCTATTTCAAATAATTTACCTTCTTTATAGTTGTTAAGAAAATAATAACTCTCCAGTAAATAAATGTTACTTGTGTGAAAAGTCGATCACATAGTCATTTGCTCTTATGCATATGAAGATAATAACAGTCTAATTTTATAATAAATATAAAATTCAAACTCCAAATGGATTATTAAACTTGTGGGAGAAATCAAATTGTAGTTGCAATCACCTACTCTCAGGGTTTACAATTCTATGGCCATGGAAAATATCAATCCCCAAGTTTAAATTGACATAAATTATACACATTCTTTATTGAAAAGATCTAAAACCTATTATCTAATACTAAGCCTATGTTGGTATGTGGCGACTGATCATGCAAGTATTCTACACAAATTATGTATCCTTGCTGGGGTTCGGGGGTGCAGCTCCCTTTTTTTTTCCCTCTTTTTGCACGATTGGAGTTGGTGGTTAATTTTTGTTAACCGACAAAAGAAAAATGACATTGCAAAACCCTAATTCTAGAAGCTTCCAAAAGGCTTGTTATAAGCGGCTGGGATATATGATATAGTGAGGTATTCACAAGATTGTAATCTATTTTGCATTGGATAATAAAATCATTGGATGGCCGAGTTTCTGTGGATGTAGCCCATATTGGGTGAACCATGTTAAATTTTTGTGTTGATCCCTTTTGTGTTATTCCTCATTATTATATTTGGGTTATTTAATCTACATATAATTGTTAGTGTTTATTGTTTTGATCTACTCCTAACCCTACAACTGGTATCAGAGCAGGTTGTGTTTGTTTATCATCTACAGGAAGGTCTCATGGTTGAGTGGGAGTCTCACAATTAAGCTGGAGCAATGGTAGACTAGGGTAAATTGAAGGTAGATAAATTCAATGGGCAAAACTATCAATTACAGAAGATGCAGATGGAGGATTATCTCTATCAGAAAGATTTATGGAGGCTATTGGAAGGAAAAGCCAAGAAACCAATCTAGCAATGACTGATAAGGATTGGGATCTTCTGGATAGAAAGGCACTGGGAACCATTCAGTTGTGCCTGGCACCATCTGTAGCATTCAATATAACAAAAGCAATGACAACAGATGGTTTGATGAAATCTTTGGCTAAATTATATTAAAACTCTCAGCCTCTAATAAGGTATTTCTCATGAAGCGTTTGTTTAATCTAAAAATAATTGAAGGTGGATCTATGTCAGATCATTTAAATGAGTTTAATACGATTACCAGTAAGTTAACTTCTGTAAAAGTGAAATTTGATGAAGAGGTAAGGGCTCTCTTGGTTTTATGTTCTTTGCCAGAAAGCTAGAATAGCTTGGTAATGACTATAATTAACTCTGTCTCTGGTTCAAATACTTTGAAATTTGATGATGTTGTTGGTGTTATCCTTAGAGAGGAAATGCGACGGAAAAGCACAGGTGAGAATTCAACAGCTGGTAATGCTTTGATTGTAGAGAATAGGGGAAGAACAAAGGAAAGAGGAAAAATCCCTACAAATCATGGGAAGTCATAAGGGAAGTCAAATAAGGGTAGATCTAAATCCAGAGGAAGAATGAATTGCTGGCACTGTGGAAGGCCAGGACACTTGAAGTGGGATTGTTGGTCTCGAAAGGGAAAACAAGGAGATGGACAACATGATGACAGTAAGGAAGCTAATGTTGCAAATAATAAATTATAGGATGCTTTAATTCTATGTTTAGATAATGCTAATGATTCTTGGGTAATAGATTCAGGGGCTTCATTTCATACCACACCCTATAGGAAATATTTTTTAGATTATGTTCAAGGTGATTTTGGATAGGTATATTTGGGTGATGATGAACCCTATCAGATTGTAGAATGGAAATGAATGGTTACTACAGGAGGTAAGGCATGTTCCAAATTTGAGAAGGAAATTAATCTCTGCAGGACAACTAGGTAGTGAAGGTTGCATAGTTACCTTTTCAGACAAAGTTTGGAAGGTCACTAAAGGTGCATTAGTAGTAGCTAAAGGTGAAAAGGTAGGCACATTGTATTTGTGTACTAGTAATACTTATTTTACCTTAGCTGCTATAGAAATAGTTGCTACTGAGACAGTTATAACACTTGCTGCAGGGACAGAAATAGAATTGTGGCACCATAGACTTGGGCACATGAGTGAGAAAGGGATGAAGATTCTACACTCCAGAATGTTGCTACCAGGTCTGAAGAAGATTGACTTAGAGTTCTGCGAAAATTATTTTTATGGAAAACATAAAAGAGTCTTGTTGATGATTGTTTTGATGCAGTCAACAATTAGTTAAAATTCACATAAAATGAACCAAAACTAACTTGAAAGATATGAAGGAATTGGTTAAGATTCACTTAATCCCAAGTTTAATATGGTCAGGTCTTGACCTGTTGAGGAAATTCAGTTGGTCAATGTGAAGCTGTAATGTTCAAGGGGCCTTACATGATTTAGGGTTTCTTGTTGGTTTACTGGACTCAAAACTATGCAAAAGATCATAAAATATCAATATGTTGTTCATTCCTTTTTTTGTATAAACTTATTACTGTGTTTACAAAGCTTTAAATGATTTATATTGTTGTAAGCCTTTTCCCTATTTCAACTCAACTATGCATGCTTCTTTCAAATATGAGACAATCTCCTTCAAATTTCTGCATCTTAAGCTAAGTATTTTCAGATGGGTTGGGAAAAGTTAGAAAGATCTAATCTAAACTTCATTCACTCTACTCAAAGGATCTAATTGTTCTATTATGCACTTTGTAAATAATGCAGCAATTTGATCAAATACACAGACTAAACCTTAAATGTAAGTTATGAGCATTTTCACAAACATACACTTAAGATTGCAAGCTCTAAGAGAAAATGTTTCAAACAAAATGAAGAGCTAGAAACCACTCAGAAGATAGATGCAGAATTCTAGATTCAATTTTATTAGAAACAGATAGTCATATAAGATTTACAATGTCTGAATGACTCTTAGCTTCATTGATCAAATTACAGAAAACTTACGAGCTTTACAGATACAACAAGGAGGTAGGATGTTCCACACGCTCCTTGTTACAGACACAGGAAACCTCCTTCTACTTCTAAACTAAAAGGTCCCTCTACTCTAAAATGCTAAGACTAGTTACAAGTGCTAGCTATCTTCTAAAAAAATCCATGTGTAGCCCCTATTACAAGTGTACAGAGGCACAATATATAGACTTTGATTGTCCTCAATATAGCTCAAAACCCTAGTTAAGCAATGGTTCAAACCTCTGGTTACAACAATAAATACTGGAGAACTAGTCTCCCAAAATATCTATGAGCATACATCAAATCTAAGTGAAAATATGCCCTCCTGGAAACCCTAGCAGCTCAATAATAACTTCTGCTGTCTACTGCAATAATGTCTCCATCTGCATTTTGTCCTCATCAATGAAGGCCTTTGACTTCCTCACCCTCCATCCTCATTTTCCTCTGCCTCTAAGATCAGATCTCCTTTCCATGATGTCATCGTCATCAAGTTTCAGCTCCTTCTTCAACTGCAAACCTGCAAAAAAGACAGACCAACAATAAATACCATTTCACCTAATAAACTTGTAGGAAGATAAGTAGTTATTAAATCCAGTCGTGATTATACGATTGCAGAAATCAGGCCCTAAATTCATGAAAAAATGTGGGTCAAATGCATATATAGCATCCAAAATAGTCGGGTCAACCATCACTAACCTGAAGACATGCATTCAGGCCCAAAATGCCCAAAAAATCCTATTGCTCGTACTTTTCCTGCCTATCAGCATGAGGTTTGCCCATCGGCGTGGCTAAAAAATTATCTACCGATCGCATTGCTCTGGCTAAAATGGCCTTAATGGCTAAGTCTTTTCTCTTTTCCTTGCTATATCGGCCTCCATCAGTGAGACACCACCTGTCGAGGAGACAAAACCAACCAAACCTGATAGTTACAAATTAGGCCGATACCAAATTTCCATCGGTGAAATGTATAACATCGGCAAGACCAAACCAACCATCACTGATCGCAACAGTCACACCGATCACTAAGATACATATAAACTCCCTTGCACATGCATCAGACTTATCATTGTTACAAACGGAAGCTTATAACCCCTTGAATCCGCAATGCATAAAACAAAATACTTCTCCCAATATGCAATTCGTACGTGATACACAGGATATATCGGATTTAAATCTGTTTGAATTCTGGCTTGTATATCGGGTTGTAAATCGCTTACATACAAGCACCAAAAATATGCAAGGAATTTGTTGTATTTACCTTCCCTTCTCATCCGCCAAGGTATCATTTCAACTTGCATCCTCCGCACCATCGGCGGGACTAAGCCTTTCGGCATGAAATTACCACCGAACTCCGATGGCTATGAGCTAGGCTGATGAGCGGTGGGACCCACACACTATTCACTTTGTATCCAATCTCACATATAAGCAAGGATACATATGACGATTTAACCATATTTCATAAACTTCAAATCCATGTGATGTATAAGTCATTGCATATTGGCTTTGTATGTCGAAACATACAAAGCACAAAATATGCAAAGACTTAACTCTTTTAAATAAGACCATCGGGTCCGCCCAATCTATATTTTGATGCACATTGGCTTGTATATTCTAAATATACATTCAAACTTTCATACAAGCGTTTAACCAAACTTTAATTTCTCTTCGATTCTGCATTGTATGCACTGCCAAAGTATGAAGTGCAATGTATGTATCCGACATGATTTAACAATGTTTAATAACTTTTTCGGGTCCGCCATTGTATAAATCCCTTGTATATTTGTCATGTATGTTTCGACCTACCAAACATACAAACGTTAGATACATACAATGAAATTCAAACATTTATCAATTTCAACTCTAAACTATTTTGGGTCCATCTTGTATGTATAAATCAAAACCTTTACCCAGTGCATACAAGGTTAAAAGACATACAATTGACTTTGTATATGAAAGCAATATACAAAGGGCATTGTATGTATTATGCAAATGACCCAATCATGCAAACCACCCTGTATATGAACCCGACTACCCATACGACTAAGCATAAAAATGACTTTGCATATAACTTGCAAAATATGGTGAATTTTAAGATGGTTCAAAAAGAAACTCTAGTTTATTTTTCACAAGGAATCCATCCATACTCTGCTTTGATACTGAAAATGCATTTTTTCTCTAGTTTTAACAAAGTTTGCAATTTTTTTACCTTCTTTTCCCTTTACCACCAAATAGACCCACACAAACAAAACAAAAGCAAAGCCACAACAGGGGTCCTCATTCTGCTAAGGAGTAAAATGGGACGTGTTGTGAACATCACAATAACTAGAAACCAAACAAAATAATTAAATTCAAGGTATTCAAGAAAACTAAATGAAATAAATTCATAACTTCCAACTATCTTTCCTGCAAATTAATATTCAACTTGAGACCTAAGATATTCAATAAGGGTGCATGAATTTTCATCTTTAGTTTAAGTGTGTCCACGCGATTAATTATCCTCACCCTGAAGATCAGTTGAACAAACTAGTCACTGATATTAGCCTATGTAGGTGAGTACATTCCCTCATAGACAACTGGATAGAACCTTGCTGCTAGCGAGCGTCCATAGCCCTGTTATCCTTACAATTATCCTAAGTAGAGCCCCACTACCAGCGAGCGTCTATAGCCCCGGTAGAGTTACTTAGATGGCTTAATCTATATTTTCAGTATAATCAATTTTATTTATTTTTTATATTTTATATTTTATTGATTTTGATGCTTGATTGAAATTTCACAAGATATAGCAATTTGTAACTTTATGATGCAAGGAGTGAGCACTTGTTGAAATTAAGCTGAGAATTGTAATGGTAGCAAGGGTGTCCTCTGATTTTCACCTAATATCTACATTGGTAGGTTCAACAAACCCAAGGATTTTAGGTGTGTCATCATGAGAATCTTCCCTTGAATTCTCAATCACTATTATTGAATATAAAATTTTAGAAGCTAAACAACTCTATACATTCATGACAGTTACAACAAGTTATGCATAAATTGCAAATTGTTAACCTAAATGTTCTGAATTTTTTGTTGTTTTCAATTGTTGTTAATCTGCTCCTTACTCTAAATCAAAATAAACATCCCTGCTGAGGAAACAACAAAACAAACCAAAACAAGCAAACTGTACAAACAACTAACCTACAAAAGGAAACAACAGAAAGCAAAAAAAGAAAGCAAAGAAAAGAAACAAAACAACCACCCAACCAAACTATACACAAGATACTACAAGGCAAATAAAACCCAGGAAAAGACCCAAATACACCCTTATTTTAATACTTACTTAGATTGTGTAGGAGCATCATGGCATTAGTTATGGTTCTAAGCCTAGCAAGTTCATCTTTGTATTCTGAAAAATACTCTTGTATTTTGAATTCATTGTGTTTAACAGAATAACTCTTAATGATTACCAACTGAGGAAGTTCATCATGCTCATGATTAATCCATATGCATGTCCTATCTCTCACATTCCCATAATCAAAATAGTAATCAACAACATTTACCGTGGAAAGGAAAGATACAACCTGGTGTATTTCTTGTTTTGTCGGACATGCTTGTTTGTTGACAACTGGCTCTCCATTTAACCTTATACTTTCATTGCCTAGCTCCATGTCAGGTCTTTCTTCAAATTGAAAGATGAATGACTCTATATGTATCATTTCTTCATCTTTATCCAGCCTTGTTCCTTCATTTTGGATGTTCAGTTTATCCTCAAATTCAGCAAACCCCTCAATGTTCTCATCAGTTTCCTGCACATCAGCACTTAAGTGAGTATATTCGTCCTCATAACCTAGTATACATAAATTAATCATTTCTAGATCACTTGACTGGAAAGGTGGAATGACATCTTTTGATTGATAAGAATATTCCCCTCTTTTACTTTCAAGATAATGCCGAGGTGATGTTTGATTATGCACATCAACAACATGATCCTCAATATCCTCCATTTTCATGAATTGTTCATCAGATGACTCACATTTATCATCTAGTGTGGAGTCTGATTCCATTAATCTGCAACAATCTTGAATTTGATCATTTAATTTAAAGAAATCAGCTATGACATTAGGATTTACTTTCTTTTCTATGACTTCATTAGTTGCTACAATAGGAACCTCATTAATTTTAGTGCAATTTAATTCTTCCATTTGTTCACATTTCTCTTTACCATAGAAGGACTCATAGAAAGATGTTTTACTACCCTTCCTCAAAGTATTAGGATTAGCATCAAAGATTTCATTCTGACAAATGGTTTCCTCTCTACAAGTTTTCAAAGATTTAAACCCGTACTCCCCTTTCCTAGTATTAGGAAGTAGAGAATTGCTATCAATCCCACCATAACACGACCTAAGGAAAGAAGTTTTTCTATTATTTCCTTCTAGAACTGATTTAGCTATTGTATTATCTAACCAACTGATAAGATCTAGTGCTGTATCTACTTGTTACTCCAGAATCTCTTCATTTTTCTGCCAAACTTCAGCCCTGAACACATCTGAGAAAAGAATTAGTCCTTTCAAATATGAATCTATCCTGGCAAGGAAAGTTAAACAATTAATTTCACTATGTTCCGTAGACTGGTGTATCCTGCAACAACTGGATAAACCAAAGTTACATAAACTTTGAGGATAAAGCTGTCTATTCAAAGCTTCCTAAAAGCCAGGAATACTAACTTGAAAATTGTCCCCATATGAGTCCATTAAAAATGGGACCTTGTTTTCAACCTTTCTTTTGAAATTTTAATGAGATCTATCATATCTCAGAATAAAATGTTAAAACTCAAAAAATCCTTATCACCAGCTTATACAAAACTACCTTAAATCCTATCGGCCCTCCTTCTAGTGCAAGAAAACTATTGATGATTGGTTTGATGCAGTCATAACAATTAGTCAAAATTCACATAAAATGAACTAAAACTAACTTGAAATAAATGAAGGAATTGGTTAAGATTCACTTAATCCCAAGTTTAATAGGGTCAGGTCTTGACCTGTTGGGCAAATTCAGTTGGTCGATATGAAGCTGTAATGTTCAAGGGGCCTTACGTGATTTAGGGTTTCTTGTTGGTTTACTGGACTCAAAACTATGCAAAAGATCATAAATATCAATATGTTGTTCATTCCTTTTTTTGCATAAACTTATTACTATGTTTACAAAGCTTTAAATGATTTATATTGTTGTAAGCCTTTTCCCTCTTTAATATTATGAAACTGTCTACTTTCAACTCAACTATGCATGCTTCTTTCAAATATGAGACAATTTCCTTCAAATTTTTGCGTCTTATGCGAAATATTTTCAAATGGGTTGGGAAAAGTTAGAAAGATCTAATCTAAACTTCAATCACTCTACTCAAAGGATCTAATTGTTCTGTTAAGCACTTTGTAAATAATGTAGCAATTTGATCAAATCCACAGACTAAACCTTAAATGTAAGTTTTGAGCATTTTCACAAACATACACTTAAGATTGC
The DNA here is from genome assembly GCA_027924645.1 of Cunninghamia lanceolata. Classification (NCBI taxonomy): domain Eukaryota; kingdom Viridiplantae; phylum Streptophyta; class Pinopsida; order Cupressales; family Cupressaceae; genus Cunninghamia; species Cunninghamia lanceolata. The sequence continues at coordinate 2,257,750 of BSBN01000749.1, read as the reverse complement.
AAGCTCTAAGAGAAATGTTTCAAACACAATGAAGAGCCAGAAAACACTTAGAAGATAGATGCAGAATTCCAGATTCAATTGTATTAGAAACAGATAGTCATATAAGATTTACAATGTCTAAATGACTCTTAGCTTCATTGATCAAATTACAGAAAACTTACAAGCTTTACAGATACAGCAAGGAGGTAGGATGTTCCACATGCTCCTTGTTGTAGACACAGGCAACCTCCTACTTCTATACTAAAAGGTCCCTCTACTCTAAAATGCTAAGACTAGTTACAAGTGCTGGCTATCTTCTAAAAAAATCCCTGTGTAGCCCCTATTACAGTGTACAGAGGCACAATATATAGACTTTGATTGTCCTCAATACAGCTCAAAACCCTAGTTAAGCAATGGTTCAAACCTTAGGTTACAGCAATAAATGCCAGAGAACCAGTCTCCCAAAATATCTATGAGCATACATCAAATCTGGGTAAAAATATGCCCTCCTGGAAACCCTAGCAGCTCAATAATAACTTCTGTTGTCTGCTGCAATAATGTCTTCATCTGCATTTTGTCCTCATCAATGAAGGCCTTTGACTTCCTCGCCCTTCATCCTCATCTTCCTTTGCCTCTGAGATCAGATCTCCTTTCCATGATGTCATCGTCATCAAGTTTTAGCTCCTTCAACTGCAAACCTGCAAAAAAGACAGACCAGTAATAAATACCATTTCACCTAATAAACCTGTAGGAAGATAAGCAGTTATTAAATCTAGTCATGACTATATGATTGCAGAAATTAGGCCCTAAATCCGTGAAAAAATATGGGTCAAATGCATATACAGCATCCAAAACAGTCGGGTCAACCATCACTGACCAGAAGACATGCATTCAGGCCCAAAATGTCCCAAAAAATCCTATCGCTCCTACTTTTCCCACGTATCATCATGAGGTTTTCCCATTGGCGCGGCTAAAAAATTATCTACCGATTGCATTGCTCTGGCCGAAATGGCCTTAACAGCTAAGTCTTGTCTCTTTTCCTTGTTATATCAGCCTCCATCGCCGAGACATCACCTGTCAGAGAGACAAAATCATCCAAACCTGATAGTTATAAATTAGGCCAATACCAAATATCCATCGGTGAAACGTATAACATCGGCGAGACCAAACCAACCCTCGCCGATCGCAACAGTCACACCAATCACTAAGATACATATAAACTCCCTTGCATTTGCATCAGACTTATCGCTGTTACAAACGGCAGCTTATATCCCCTCAGATCCACAATGCATAAAAAAGAATACATCTCCCGATATACAATTCGGACGTGATACATAGGATATATCAGATTTAAATCTGTTTGAATTCTGCCTTGTATATCGGGTTGTACATCGCTTACATACAAGCACCAAAAAATATGCAAGGAATTTGTTGTATTTAACTTCCCTTCGCATCTGCCAAGGTATCATTTCAACTTGCATCCTCTGCACCATCGGCGGGACCAAACCTTTCGACGTGAAATTACCACCGAACTCCGATAGCTATGAGCTAGGCCAATGAGCGGTGGGACCTATGCACTGTTCACTTTGTATCCAATCTCACATACAAGCAAGGATACATATGATGATTTAACCATATTTCATAAACATCAAATCCGTGTGATGTATAAGTCATTGCATATTAGCTTTGTATGTCGAAACATACAAAGCACAAAATATGCAAAGACATAACTCTTTTAAATAAGTCCATCGGGTCCGCTCAATGTATATTTTGATACACATTGGCTTGTATGTTCTAAATATACATTCAAACTTTCATACAAGTGTTTAACCAAACTTTAATTTCTCTTCGATTCTGCATTGTATGGACTCCCAAAGTATGAAGTGCAATGTATGTATCTGGCACGATTTAACACTGTTTAATAACTTTTTCGGGTCCGCCATTGTATAAATCTCTTGTATATTTGTCATGTATGTTTCAACCTGCCAAACATAAAAATGTTAGATACATACAACGGAATTCAAACATTTATCGATTTCAACACTAAACTATTTCAGATCCATCTTGTATGTATAAATCAAAACCTTTACCCAGTGCATACAAGGTTAAAAGACATACAATCAACTTTGTATATGAAAGCGATATACAAAGGGCATTCTATGTATTATGCAAACGACCCAATCATGCAAACCACCCTATATATGAACCCGACTGCCCATGCGACTAAGCATAAAAATGACTTTGCATATACAAATGACTTTGTATATGCAAAGCGACATACAAACTTGAATGTACATTTTACCAAAATGATTATAACTTGCAAAATATGACGAATTTTAAGATGGTTCAAAAAGCAACCCTAGTTTATTTTTCACAAGGAATCCATCCATACTCTGCTCTGGTACTAAAAATGCATTTTTTCTCTAGTTTTAACAAAGTTTGCAATTTTTTTTACCCTCTTTTCCCTTTACCACCAAACAGACCCACACAAACAAAACAAAAGCAAAGCCACAACAGGGGTCCTCATTTTGTTAAGGAGTAAAATGAAGCATGTCGTGAACATCACAAAAACTTGCAACCAAACAAAATAATTAAATTCAAGGTATTCAAGAAAACTAAATGAAATAAATTCATAACTTCCAACTAACTTTCCTGCAAATTATTATTCAACTTGAGACTAAAGATATTCAATAAAGGTGCATGAATTTTCACCTTTAGTTTAAGTGTGTGCATGTGATTAATTATCCTCATTTTGAAGATCGGTTGAACAAACCAGTGACTGATATTAGCCTACGTAGGTGAGAACATTCCGTCATAGCTAACTGGATAGAGCCTTGCTGCCAGCGAGCATCCATAGCCCTGGCAAGGTTATCGTTACAATTCTCCTAAGTAGAGCCCCACTGCCAGCGAGCGTCTATAGCCTTGGTAGAATTACTTAGATGGCTTAATCTAGAATTGCAGTATGATCCATTTTATTTATTTTTTATATTTATATTTTATTGATTTTGATGCTTGATAGAAATTTCACAAGAAATAGCAATTTGTAACTTTATGATGCAAGGAGTGAGCACTTGCTGAAATTAAGCTGAGAATTGTAATGGTAGCAAGGGTGACCTCTGATTTTTCACCTAATATCTACACTGGTAGGTTCAACAAACCCAAGGATTTTAGGTGTGTCATCGTGAGAAACTTCCCTTGAATTCTCAATCACTATTGTTGAATATAAAATTTCAGAAGCTAAACAACTCTATACATTCATGACAGTTACAACAAGTTATGCATAAATTGCAAATGGTTAACATAAATATTATAAATTTTCTATTGTTTTCAATGGTTGTTAATCTGCTCCTTCTTACTCTAAATCAAAATAAACATCCCTGTTGAGGAAACAACAAAAAAACCAAAACAAGCAGACTGTACAAACAACTAACCTATGAAAGGAAACAACAGAAAGCAAAAAAAGAAAGCAAAGAAAAGAAACAAAACAACCACCCAACCAAACTATACACAAGATACTACAAGGCAAATAAAACCCAGGAGAAGACCCAAATACACCCGTATTTGCATACTTACTTAGATTGTACAGGAGCATCATGGCATTAGTTATGGTTATAAGCCTAGCAAGTTCATCTTTGTATTCTAAAAAATACTCTTGTATTCTGAATTCATTGTGTTTAATAGAATAACTCTTAACGATTACCAACTGAGGAAGTTCATCATGCTCATGATTAATCCATATGCATGTCCTATCTCTCGCATTCACATAATCAAAATAGTAATCAATAACATTTACTGCCGAAAGGAAAGATACAACCTGGTGTATTTCTTGTTCTGTCGAACATGCTTGTTTGTTGACAACTGGCTCTCCATTTAACCTTATACTTTCATTGCCTAGCTCCATGTCTGGTCTTTCTTCAAATTGAAAGATGAATGACTCTAGATGTATGATTTCTTCATCTTTATCCAGCCTGGTTCCTTCATTCTGGATGTTCAGTTTATCCTCAAATTCAGCAAACCCCTCAATGTTCTCATCAGTTTCCTACACATCAGTACTATAAATTAATCATTTCTAGATCACTTGACTATAAAGGTGGAATGACATCTTTTGATTGATAGGAATACTCCCCTATTTTACTTTCAAGATAATGCCGAGGTGATGTCTGATTATGCACATCAATAGCATGATCCTCAGTATCCTCTATTTTCATGAATTGTTCATCAGATGACTCACATTTATCATCTAGTGTGGAGTCGGATTCCATTAATCTGCAACAATCTTGAATTTGATCATTTAATTTAAAGAAATCAGCTATGACATTAGGATTTACTTTCTTTTCTATGACTTCATTAGTTTCTATAATAGGAACCTCATCAATTTTAGTGCAATTTAATTCTTCCATTTGTTCACGTTTCTCTTTACCATAGAAGGACTCACATAAAGATGTTTTACTACCCTTCTCGAAAGTATTAGGATCAGCATCAAAGATTTCATTCTAACAAATGGTTTCCTCTCTACAAGTTTTGAAAGATTCAAACCCGCACTCCCCTTTCCCAATATTAGGAAGTAGAGAATTACTATCAATCCCACCATAAGACGACCTAAGGAAAGATGTATTGCTATTATTTCCTTCTAGAACTGATTTAGCTATTGTATTATTTAACCAACTGATAAGCTCTAGTGTTGTATATGCTTGTTGCTCCAGAATCTCTTCATTTTTCTGCTAGACTTCAGCCCTGAACACATCTGAGAAAAGAATTAGTCCTTTCAAATATGAATCTATCCTGGCGAGGAAAGTTAAACAATTAATTTCACTATGTTCCACAGACTGGTGTATCCTGCAAAAATTGGATAAACCAAAGCTACATAAACTTTGAGGATAAAGCTGTCTATTCAAAGCTTCCTGAAAGGCAGGAATACTAACTTGAAAATTGTGCCCATATGAGTCCATTGAAAATGGGACCTTGTTTTCAGCCTTTCTTTTGAAATTTTAATGAGATCTATTGTATCTCAGAATAAAACATTAAAAATTAGAAAATCCTCTTGACCAGCTTATACAAAACTACCTTAAATCCTATTGGCCCTCCTTCTAGCACCAGAAAATTGTTGATGATTGTTTTGATGCAGTCATAACAATTAGTTAAAATTCACATTAAATGAACAAAAACTGACTTGAAAGATATGAAGGAATTGGTTAAGATTCACTTAAGCCCAAGTTTAATATGGTCAGGTATTGACTTATTGGGCAAATTCAGTTAGTCGATGTGAAGCTGTTATGTGATTTAGGGTTTCTTGTTGGTTTACTGGACTCAAAACTATGAAAAAGATCATAAATATCAATATGTTGTTCATTCCTTTTTTTGCATAAACTTATTACTGTGTTTACAAAGCTTTAAATGATTTATATTGTTGTAAGCCTTTTCCCTCTTTAATATTATGAAAATTGTCTACTTTCAACTCAACTATGCATTGCTTCTTTCAAATATGAGAAAATCTCCTTCAAATTTCTGCATCTTAAGCTAAGTATTTTCAGATGGGTTGGGAAAAGTTAGAAAGATCTAATCTAAACTTCATTCACTCTACTCAAAGGATCTAATTGTTCTGTTATGCACTTTGTAAATAATGCAACAATTTGATCAAATCCACAGACTAAACCTTAAATGTAAGTTTTGAGCATTTTCACAAACATACACTTAATATTGCAAGCTCTAAGAGAAAATGTTTCAAACACAATGAAGAGCTACAAAACACTCAAAAGATAGATGCAGAATTCTAGATTCAATTGTATTAGAAATAGACAGTCATATAAGATTTACAATGTTTGAATGACTCTTAGCTTCATTGATCAAATTATAGAAAACTTACAAGCTTTACAAATACAACAAGGAGGCAGGATGTTCCACATGCTCCTTGTTGTAGACACAGGAGACCTCCTTCTACTTCTAAACTAAAAGGTCCCTATACTCTAAAATGCTAAGACTAGCTACAAGTGCTGGCTATCTTCTAAAAAAATCCTTGTGTAGCTCCTATTATATTATACAGAGGCACAATATATAGACTTTGATTGTCCTCAATACAACTCAAAACCCTAGTTAAGCAATGGTTCAAACCTCTAGATATAGCAATAAATGCTGGAGAACCAGGCTCTCAAAATATCTCTGAGCATACATCAAATCTGGGTGAAAATATGCCCTCCTGGAAACCCTGGCAGCTCAATAATAACTTTTACTGTCTGCTGCAATAATGTCTCCATTTGCATTTTGTCCTCATCAATGAAGGCCTTTGACTTCCTTGCCCTTCATCCTGATCTTCCTCTGCCTTTGAGATTTGATCTCCTTTCCATGACATCATCGTCATCAAGTTTTAGCTCCTTCAACTGCAAACTTGCAAAAAAGATAGACTAACAATAAATACCATTTCACCTAATAAACCTGCAGGAAGATAAGCAATTATTAAATCCAATCGTGACTATATGATTGCAGAAATCAGGCCCTAAATCCATGAACAAACATGGGTGAAATGCATATACAGCATCCAAAATAGTCGGGTCAACCATCGCTGACCAGAAGACATGCATTCAGGCCCAAAATGTCCCAAAAAATCCTATCACTCCTGCTTTTCCCACCTATCGGCATGAGGTTTTCCCATCGGCGCGGCTAAAAAATTATCTACCGATCGCATTGCTCTGGCCGAAATGGCCTTAATGGCTAAGTCTTTTCTCTTTTCCTTGCTATATCGGCCTCCATCGGTGAGACATCACCTATTGGGGAGACAAAACTATCTAAACCGATAGTTATAAATTAGGCCGATACCAAATTTCCATCGGCGAGACCAAACCAACCCTTGCCGATCGCAACAATCATACTGATCACTAAGATACATATAAACTCCCTTGCATGTGCATCAGACTTATCACTGTTACAAACATAAGGTTATAACCCCTCGGATCCGTAATGCATAAAATGTAATACATCTCCCGATATACAATTTGGATGTGATACACAGGATATATCGGATTTAAATCTGTTTGAATTCTAGCTTGTATATCAGGTTGTACATCGCTTACATACAAGCACCAAAAATATGCAAGGAATTTCCTGTATTTAACTTCCCTTCGCATCCACCAAGGTATCATTTCAACTTGCATCCTCCGCACCAGCAGCAGGACCAAGCCTTTTGGCGTGAAATTACCACCAAACTCCAATAGCTATGAGCTAGGCCGATGAGTGGAGGAGCCTACGTACTGTTCGCTTTGTATCCAATCTCACATACAAGCAAGGATACATATGATGATTTAACCATATTTCATAAACTTCAAATCCGTGCGATGTATAAGTCATTGCATATCAGCTTTGTATGTCGAAACATACAAAGCACAAAATATGCAAAGACTTAACTCTTTTAAATAAGTCAGTCGGGTCCGCCCAATGTATATTTTGATGCACATTGGCTTGTATGTTCTAAAATTACATTTGAACTTTCATACAAGCGCTTAACCAGACTTTAATTTCTCTTCGATTCTGCATTGTATGCACTCCCAAAGTATGAAGTGCAATGTATGTATCTGGAATGATTTAACACTATTTAATAACTTTTTTGGGTCCGCCATTGTATAAATCCCTTGTATATTTGTCATGTATGTTTCGACCTGCCAAACATACAAACGTTAGATACATACAACAGAATTCAAACATTTATCGATTTCAACACTAAACTATTTCAGGTCCATCTTGTATGTATAAATCAAAACCTTTACCCAGTGCATACAAGGTTAAAAGACATACAATCGACTTTGTATAAGAAAGCGATATACAAAGGGCATTGTATGTATTATGCAAATGACCCAATCATACAAACCACCCTGTATATGAACCTGACTGCCCATGCGACTAAGCATAAAAACAACTTTGCATATACAAACAACTTTGTATATGCAAAGCGACATACAAACCTGAATGTACATTTTACCAAAATGATTATAACTTGCAAAATATGGCGAATTTTAAGATGGTTCAAAAAGCAACCCTAGTTTATTTTTCACAAGGAATCCATCCATACTCTGTTCTAGTACTAAAAATGCATTTTTTCTCTAGTTTTAACAAAGTTTGCAATTTTTTTACCCTCTTTTCCCTTTACCACCAAACAGACCCACACAAACAAAACAAAAGCAAAGCCACAATAGGGGTCCTGATTTTGCTAAGGAGTAAAATGGGGCGTGTTGTGAACATCACAACAACTAGCAACCAAACAAAACAATTAAATTCATGGTATTCAAGAAAACTAAATGAAATAAATTCATAACTTCCAACTATCTTTCCTGCAAATTATTATTCAACTTGACACCTAAGATATTCAATAAGGGTGCATGAATTTTCACCTTTAGTTTAAGTGTGTGCACGTGATTAATTATCCTCATCTTGAAGATCGGTTGAATAAACTAGTGACTGATATTAGCCTACGTAGGTGAGGACATTCCCTCATAGTCAACCAGATAGAGCCTTGCTGCCAGCGAGTGTCCATAGCCCTGGCAAGGTTATCGTTACAATTCTCCTAAGTAGAGCCCCACCGCCAATGAGCATCTATAGCCCCTGTAGAGTTACTTAGATGGCTTAATCTGGATTTTCAGTATAATCTATTTTATTTATTTTTTATATTTTATATTTTATTGATTTCGATGCTTGAGAGAAATTTCACAAGATATAGCAATTTGTAACTTTATGATGCAAGGAGTGAGTACTTGCTGAAATTAAGCTGAGAATTGTAATGGTAGCAAGGGTGACCTCTAATTTTTCACCTAATATCTACACTGGTAGGTTTAACAAACCCAAGGATTTTAGGTGTGTCATCGTGAGAAACTTCCCTTGAATTCTCAATCACTATTATTGAATATAAAATTTTAGAAGCTAAACAACTCTATACATTCATGACAGTTACAACAAGTTATGCATAAATTACAAATGGTTAACCTAAATGTTTTGAATTTTCTATTGTTTTCAATGGTTGTTAATCTGCTCCTTCTTACTCTAAATCAAAATAAACATCCCTTCTGAGGAAACAACAAAACAAACCAAAACAAGCAGACTGTACAAACAACTAACCTATGAAAGGAAACAACAGAAAGCAAAACAAGAAAGCAAAGAAAAGAAACAAAACAACCACCCAACCAAACTATACACAAGAATCTACAAGGCAAATAAAACCTAGGAAAAGACCCAAATACACCCGTATTTGCATACTTACTTAGATTGTGCAGGAGCATCATGGCATTAGTTATGGTTCTAAGCCTAGGAAGTTCATCCTTGTATTCTGAAAAATACTCTTGTATTCTAAATTCATTGTGTTTAACAAAATAACTCTTAACGATTACCAACTGAGGAAGTTCATCATGCTCATTATTAATCCATATGCATGTCCTATCTCTCGCATTCCCATAATCAAAATAGTAATCAACAACATTTACTGTGGAAAGGAAAGATACAACCTGGTGTATTTCTTCTTCTGTCGGACATGCTTGTTTGTTGACAATTGGCTCTCCATTTAACCTTATACTTTCATTGCCTAGCTCCATGTCAAGTATTTCTTCAAATTGAAAGATGAATGACTCTAGATGTATCATTTCTTCATCTTTATCCAGCCTTGTTCCTTCATTCTGGATGTTCAGTTTATCCTTAATTTCAACAAACCCCTCAATGTTCTCATCAGTTTCTTGCACATCAGCACTTCAGTGAGTATATTCATCATCATAACCTGATATACATAAATTAATCATTTCTAGATCACTTGACTGTAAAGGTGGAACGACATCTTTTGATTGATAGGAATACTCCCCTATTTTACTTTCAAGATAATGCTGAGGCAATGTCTAATTATGCACATCAATAGCATGATCCTCAGTATCCTCCATTTTCATGAATTGTTCATCAGATGACTCACATTTATCATCTAGTGTGGAGTTGGATTCCATTAATCTGCAACAATCTTGAATTTGATAATTTAATTTAAAGAAGTTAGCTATGACATTAGGATTTACTTTCTTTTCTATGACTTCATTAGTTGCTATAATAGGAACCTCATCAATTTTAGTGCAATTTAATTCTTCCATTTGTTCATGTTTCTCTTTACCATAGAAGGACTCATAGAAAGATGTTTTACTACCCTTCCCGAAAGTATTAGGATCAGCATCAAAGATTTCATTCTGATAAATGGTTTCCTCTCTACAAGTTTTGAAAGATTTAAACCCGCACTCCCCTTTCCCAGTATTAGGAAGTAGAGAATTACTATCAAGCCCACCATAACACGACCTAAGGAAAGATGTTTTGCTATTATTTCCTTCTAGAATTGATTTAGCTATTGTATTGTCTAACCAACTGATAAGCTCTAGTGCTGTATCTGCTTGTTGCTCTAGAATCTCTTCATTTTTCTGCCAGACTTCAGCCCTGAACACATCTGAGAAAAGAATTAGTCCTTTAAAATATGAATCTATCCTGGTGAGGAAAGTTAAGCAATTAATTTCATTATGTTCCACAGACTGGTGTATCCTGCAACAACTAGATAAACCAAAGCTACATAAACTTTGAGGATAAAGCTGTCTATTCAAAGCTTCCTGAAAGGCAGGAATACTAACTTGAAAATTGTCCCCATATGAGTCCATTGAAAATGGGACCTTTTTTTCAACCTTTCTTTTGAAATTTTAATGAGATCTATCATATCTCAGAATAAAATGTTAAAACTCAGAAAATCCTCTTGACTAGCTTATACAAAACTACGTTAAATCCTATCAGCCCTCCTTCTAGCGCCAGAAAACTGTTGATGATTGTTTTGATGCAGTCATAACAATTAGTTAAAATTCACATAAAATGAACGAAAACTTACTTGAAAGATATGAAGGAATCCGTTAAGATTCGCTTAATCCCAAGTTTAATATGGTCAGGTCTTGACCTGTTGGGCAAATTCAGTTGGTCGATGTGAAACTGTAATGTTTAAGGGGCCTTACGTGATTTAAGGTTTTTTGTTGGTTTAATGGACTCAAAACTATGCAAAAGATCATAAATATCAATATGTTGTTCAGTCCTTTTTTTTCATAAACTTATTACTGTGTTTACAAACCTTTATATGATTTATATTGTTGTAAGCCTTTTCCCTCTTTAATATTATGAAAACTATCTACTTTCAACTCAACTGTGCATGCTTCTTTCAAATATGAGACAATTTCCTTCAAAATTCTACGTCTTAAGCTAAGTATTTTCAGATGGGCTGGGAAAATTTAGAAAGATCTAATTTAAACTTCATTCACTCTACTCAAAGGATCTAATTGTTCTGTTATGCACTTTGTAAATAATGCAGCAATTTGATCAAATCCACAGACTAAACCTTAAATATAAGTTCTAAGCATTTTCACAAACATACACTTAACATTGCAAGCTCTAAGAGAAAATGTTTCAAACACAATGAAGAGCCAGAAAACACTTAGAAAATAGATGCAGAATTCCAGATTCAATTGTATTAGAAACAGACAGTCATATAAGATTTACAATGTCTGAATGACTCTTAGCTTCATTGATCAAATTACAGAAAACTTACAAGCTTTACAGATACAACAAGGAGGAAGGATGTTCCACACGCTCCTTGTTGCAGACACAGATGACCTCCTTCTACTTCTAAACTAAAAGGTCCCTCTACTCTAAAATGCTAAGACTAGTTACAAGTGTTGGCTATCTTCTAAAAAAATCCCTATGTAGCCCCTATTATAGTGTATAGAGGCATAATATATAGACTTTGATTGTCCTCAATACAGCTCAAAACCCTAGTTAAGGAATGGTTCAAACCTCAGGTTACAACAATAAATGCTGGAGAACCAGTCTCCCAAAATATCTCTGAGCATGCATCAAATCTGGGTGAAAATGTGCCCTCTTGGAAACCCTAGTAGCTCAATAATAACTTCTGTTGTCTACTACAATAATGTCTCCATCTGCATTTTGTCCTCATCAATGAAGGCCTTTGACTTCCTCGCCCTTCATCCTCATCTTCCTCTGCCTCTGAGATCGGATCTCCTTTCCATGACGTCATCATCATCAAGTTTCAGCTCCTTCTTCAACTGCAAAGCTGCAAAAAAGATAGACCAGCAATAAATATCATTTCACCTACTAGACCTGCAGGAAGATAAGCAATTAATAAATCCAGTCGTGAATGTACGATTGCAGAAATTGGGCCCTAAATCTGTGAAAAAATGTTGGTCAAATGCATATACAACGTCCAAAACAGTCGAGTCAACCATCGCTGACTAGAAGACATGCATTTGGGCCCAAAATGCCACAAAAAATCCTATCGCTCCTACTTTTCCCGCCTATCGGCATGAGGTTTTCCCATCAGCGCAGCTAAAAAATTATCTACTGATTGCATTGCTCTGGCCGAAATGGCCTTAACGGCTAAGTCTTTTCTCTTTTCCTTGCTATATCGGCCTCCATCGGTGAGACACCACCTGTCGGGGAGACAAAACCATCCAAACCCGATAGTTATAAATTAGGCCAATACCAAATTTCCATTGGTGAAACGTATAACATCGGTGAGACCAAACCAACCCTCACCGATCACAATAGTCACACCAATCACTAAGATACATATAAACTCCCTTGCATGTGCATCAGACTTGTCGCTGTTACAAATGGTAGCTTATAACCCCTCGGATCCGCAATGCATAAAACAGAATACATTTCCCAATATACAATTCAGACGTGATACACAGGATATATCGGATTTAAATCTATTTAAATTCTAGTTTATATATCAGGTTGTACATCGCTTACATACAAGCACCAAAAATATGCAAGGAATTTGCTGTGTTTAACTTCCCTTCACATCCACCAAGGTATCATTTCAACTTGCATCCTCCATACCATCGGCAGGACCAAGCCTTTCGGCATGAAATTACCACTGAACTCCGATAGCTATGAGCTAGGCCGATGAGTGGTGTGACCTACGCACTGTTCACTTTGTATCCAATCTCACATACAAGCAAGGATACATATGACAATTTAACCATATTTCATAAACTTCAAATCCGTGCGATGTATAAGTCATTACATATCAGCTTTGTATGTCGAAACATACAAAGCACAAAATATCCAAAGGCTTAACTCTTTTAAATAAGTCTATCTGGTCCGCCCAATGTATATTTTCATGCACATTGGCTTGTATGTTCTAAATATACATTCGAACTTTCATACAAGTGTTTAACCATACTTTAATTTCTCTTCAATTCCGCATTGTATGCACTCCCAAAGTATGAAGTGCAATGTATGTATCCGACACGATTTAACACTGTTTAATAACTTTTTCAGGTCTGCCATTGTATAAATCCCTTGTATATTTGTCATGTATGTTTCGACCTGCCAAACATATAAACGTTAGATACATACAATGGAATTCAAACATTTATCAATTTCAACACTAAACTATTTCGGGTCCATCTTGTATGTATAAATCAAAACCTTTACCCAGTGCATACAATGTTAAAAGACATACAATCGACTTTGTATATGAAAGTGATATACAAAGGGCATTGTGTGTATTATGCAAATGACCCGATCATGCAAACCACCCTGTACATGAACCTGACTGCCCATGCGACTAAGCATAAAATGACTTTGCATATACAAACGACTTTGTATATGCAAAGCGACATACAAACCTGAATGTACATTTTACCAAAATGATTATAACTTGCAAAATATGGTGAATTTTAAGATGGTTCAAAAAGAAACCCTAGTTTATTTTTCACAAGGAATCCATCCATACTCTCCTCTAGTACTGAAAATGCATTTTTTCTCTAATTTTAACAAAGTTTGCAATTGTTTTTACGGTCTTTTCCCTTTACCACCAAACAGACCCACACAAACAAAACAAAATCAAAGCCACAACAGGGGTCCTCATTTTGCTAAGGAGTAAAATGGGGCGTGTTGTGAACATCACAACAAGTCTGATTTGTCAAAGTTGGGAAAGAGAAGAAGAGTGAGAAATTAGAGCTTGTGCATTCAGATGTGTGGGGACCATCTCAGGTATCTTCTCTTGGAGGCTCCTGCTATTATCTTACTTTTATTGATGATGCAACTAGAAAAGCTTTGGTTGAGAATGAGATAGGAAAAAAGGTTATGTGTCTCATATATGATAATGGAGGTGAGTATTGCAGCAGAGAATTTGAGAATTAGTGTTCATATAATAGAATCGGTAGGCAGAAAACAATTCCTAGAACTCCACAAGAAAATGGTGTGTCTAAGAGGATGAATAGGACCATTATGGAGCATGCAAGGAGCATGAGATTGCATGTTGAACTACCCTTACACTTTTGGGTAGATGCTGTACATATTATTGTTTATTTAATAAACAGGGGACCTTCAAATCCTTTAGATGGTGGCATTCTAGAGGAGGCATGGATGGGAAAAAGGTAAACTATTCATTTTTGAAAACCTTTGGTTGTGAAGCTTTTGTCCATGTTGATGTTGAAAATACAATGAAGCTTGAGGCTAATTCTAAAAAATGTACCTTCATTGGATATGGAGTAGATAAATTTGGTTATCGGTTATGGGATTTTGAAAATTATAAAATCATTAGGAGCAGAGATGTTATATTCAATGAGAAGGTCATGTATAAGGATTAGCTACAAGAAAAGAAGCATGAACAAGCCAAAAAGGAATATGTGGTGCTGGATGAGATTCCAGAAAATAAAATGCCAATGGTACCTGATGCTCAGCAACAAGTTATCCCATAGATTCCTGCAAGTGTTAGACGTTCTACAAGGATAAGTAGACCTCCAAAAAAAATTTCTCCATCATTATATTCTATATTATTAACTAATTCTAGTGAACATAAAAGTTATGAAGAAGCAATGCAGGTAGATACCAAAAAGCAATGGGAGCTAGGCATGAAAGAAGAAATGGATTCCTTGCTGTAGAATCAGACTTGGGACTTAGTCAAATTGCCTGCAGGAAAAAGAGCATTGCCAAATAAATGGGTTTATAGGTTGAAGGAAGAAGATGGAAGCAAGATAAGATATAAGGCCAGACTCGTGGTAAAAGGTTTTGCACAGAAAAAAGGTATAGATTTTGATGAAATATTTTCTCTGGTTGTAAAGATGACTTCTATTAGAACTATTCTAAGTCTTGTGGTTGCGGAAGACTTGCATCTTGAACAACTAGATGTGAAAACAACATTTCTCCATGGGGATTTGGAAGAGGAAATATACATGCAACAACCACAGGGATATGAGGTCAAGGGTAAGGAGGATTTTGTGTGCAGGTTAAAGAAGAGTTTGTATGGCCTGAAGCAAGCACCTTGGCAATGGTATTTGAAATTTGATAGTTTTATGGTTGAACAAGGTTACAAAAGATGTCATTCTGATTATTGTGTTTATTTCAAGAAATTGGGTAATGGCAGCTATATTATCCTATTGCTTTATGTTGATGACATGCTTGTTGTAGGGTCTAAAATGCAACATATTAATGAACTTAAGTAGAAATTAGTAAATTCATTTTCTATGAAGGATTTGGGTGCAACAAAACAAATCCTTGGTATGAGGATCAGACGGAACAAGATAAATAGAAAATTACTTTTGTCTCAAAGTGAGTATGTAGAGAAGGTGTTGAAAAGGTTTAACATGCAGAATGCAAAAGTAGTTAGTACACCTTTGCCTAGTCATTTTGAGTTGACTAAGGAGATGTGTCCAAAGACATAAGAGGAGGAAGACAAAATGTCTAAGATACCATATGCATCAGCAATTGGCAGCTTGATGTATGCAATGGTATGCACAAGGCCAGATATTGCACATGCAGCGGGAGTTGTGAGTAGGTATATGAGCAATCTAGGAATGGAACATTGGAATGATACAAAATGGGTTCTCTGGTATTGAGAGGTACTACTTCACAGAGACTATGTTTTGGACGAACAAATTCTGCTCTAAAAGGATATGTTGACTCTGATCTGGCGGGTGATATTGATAGGAGGAGTACTATAGGGTATGTTTTTACTGTAGGAGGTACTACAATTAGTTTGATTTCAATACTCCAAAAGGTTTTTGTGCTTTCAACCACTGAAGCTAAGTATGTTGCTACTACAGAAGCTAGCAAGGAGATGATTTGGTTACAACATTTTCTAGAGGAATTGGGGCAACAACAAGATGATAGCCCTTTGTACACTGATAGCCAGAGTGTCATTCATCTTGCTAAGAATTTATCTTTGCATTCAAAAACTAAGCACATACAGCTCAGATACCACTTCATCCAATCAGTTTTGGAGGATGGGCAGTTGAAGTTGGAGAAAATTCACACAAGTGAGAATCCTACAAATATGTTCACAAAGGCAGTTACACGGGAGAAACTAATTTCCTCATTAGTTTCTGTTGGCCTTCATGACTAATAATGGTGGACTTAAGAAACCAGCCATGCCTGTAATCCAGTGGGTGCTGCAAGCACAGTGGTGTCATCTAGGATTAGTCTCCAAGTGGGAGATTGTTTGGTGTGGAGCCTGATCAGTCTCCAAGTGGGAGATTGTTGGTATGTGGCGACTGATCATGTAAGTATTGTACATAAGTTATGTATCCTCTTCAGGGTTCAGGGCCGGGCCGAGCCTGGCCTCGAGTGGGGGTTCGGGGGCATAGCCCCTAAATTTTTTTCCCTCTTTTACACGATCCTAGTAGGTTGTTAATTTTTGTTAACTGAAAAAAGAAAAATGACATTGTAAAACCCTAATTCTAGAAGCTTCCAAAAGGCTTGTTATAAGCGGCTGGGATGTATGGTACAATGAGGTATTCATGAGATTGTAATCCATTTTGCACTCGGTAATAAAATCATTGGATGGCTGAGTTTCTATGGATGTAACCCATATTGGGTGAACCATGTTAAATTTCTATGTTGGTCCATTTTGTGTTATTCCTCATTGTTATATTTGGGTTATTTAATCTACATATAATTGTTAGTGTTTATTGTTTTGATCTGCCCCTAACCCTATAGCCTATATATTAAAAAGATACACTATAATTATCCTAGCTACACATGAAGCAACCAACCATAATAAAAATATTATTTTTAAAATATAAATTCCTTTATAAACAAAATTCATGGTGAAGTGTACCATTAAAAAATAGATGTCCCATATCTCCTCATCAACTTAATTTATTCAAGTGATATTTTCCCTACTACTGGTTAGTTCCTCCATGAATACTTGCTAGTAACACATTCAAAGGTGTAAGGATCACCAATCAAGCAATCAAAATAAGTGCATATAAATCAAATGTCAATATTATTACCAAATTCTAATGTTTTAACACCATCAAATCCATCCCTTCATCTCACATGAATCGATCCACACAATTCAATTTCAATTTCAGACCAAAGAAGAGGACATAAATTTAAGACTTCAAACCAAACAAGCATTCAACAAAATCAGTCAACCTCTCATGATAGACTAGTAAAGGTATACCTCAACACCACATTCCCCATTTAGATATCTAGAAAAGATGAATTATATTGTAGGTATTAAGGATGGGATTGCAAGAATTGATCAAGATTGTATGCATAATTATATTTAGGATGACATAACAACAAACTTTAGTCTGACATAGATGTCTATATGTAAGATGTTTTAATTTTAATTAAGAAATTATACTTACATGTCATGATTCAAATTGTTGGGACTCCTATTTTTTATCTAGAGATGTACATGTAAAATATTGCAAACTTTCCCAAGGCACATGCCCCATGTTGTCAAAAATAAAAGAAATTCTAATTTTGGAAGTCTCCAAGTGTGCATCTTTGGTCCTTTGGTCCGAGCCAAAAGTTTTTTCCTAACCCAGACCCTTTCTTCACTTTGGTTCTTTGGTGTCAGGCAAGAAATGTTTCCTGACCCATACCCTTTTTCATTTCATGGTGCTCTGATTCATGTTTCTTTCAGACTCCTACCTCCCAAGATCACTCCTCTTCATCTTTAGGATGTGGTAGTGACATTGACATGTTGTCAACATGGCGATGCAATATATTTGTCTAATTGTTGGTGTTCTGTTCGCATTTTCCTAACCTTTATAGGTTTTTGGGTACCTAAGGAACTTTGTAACTTTGACAGTTTTCCCTTCATTATGAGTTCTCCTAGATTCCTTCCACCTTTTTTCATTCCCATTTCTCATTCTGATCTAAAACTTTTCTCAGCCCAAACCTCTGTTGATATTCCTTCTGATACCCCTAGGTCCCAGGTCGGGAGTTTTTCCCACCCATTACCTTCTTCCCACTTCCACTCTTGTGTCGAGAGAGAACTTTGTCATGGCCTAGATGTTGTTCCTATGGTCCCTTTCCCTATTTACTCCCCATTCCCTATCCCTGACACCTCATCCGTTGTATGTGCTCTTCCCGAGATGGAAGTTTTTCTTAGCCCAAAACATTTTCTCTTCTACACCCTGATCCTTTTTCATCCCATGTTCCTACTCTTGTCTGGGATGGAACTTTTTCCTGACTCAGAACCTTCCCTTGTTCACACCTAGAAATGTGATGGGATGCTCCAACAACTTGCAGATTTTCCATTAAAGGCTAGATTTAGTCATTGCAACTTCTCAAATGCATTCTCGTAGACTGGATTCACCTATTCCTTCTCGGACATAACTTTCCAAGAATATTTCTTGTGGATATTGTTTCAACTTTTTGGCATCTCGGTGGATTCTAGCTCCCTTACTTTCAAGGTGGTGGTTCAATTTGAAGATTTAAGGTCTTCTACTCTCTCTTTCCTATAGATTTCAGTACCTAATCAATTGGCATAAAGAGATTTTCTCTCCATTTCTCAAGGGTTGGTCATTTTTGAGCATTTTCTCTCTTTAGGTGACAAGAACAATGCAGTTAGGGTTTCAATCAGTGACCAGTTACAATTCTTTAGGAAGTGATAGCCAAAAGTGTATGTGGAATATGTTGTAATTTTGATATCAATCATTGATTTTCTCCACTATTGTATGTATTCCTTTAGTGAAACCTCTAATCACAATTAAGGTTTCTTCTTACAACTTTTTGTGGTATGATTATATTCATGGATTTGAATGAATGTGACAGTTCTTAATTCATTGCAAGATTTGTCAATGGTCATTTTAGTGTTGCATATCCAAATGAATGCAGTATGATATTAGATTAATAAGTATTTTCATGGTTTGATATTGATTTCTATGCTTCTCAATCCACCATACACTATTTTGTAATTGTTCTCCTTTAATAACTGTGAGACTCTACAATCGATTGGATAGGCACTGGTCTGAGAGGCCTATGATCACCCACACCCATTCAAAACCAAAAACAGATATCAAGTGTGAAATGAAGTTATAGATATGTATGCATCCTAGTTCTATGTTAAAGTCAGGGATTATCTTTTGGAAACATAGTTGTGTTTCATCACTTTCAGAACATGCATGTATACTTGCATCTTGCATTTTGCAATGATGCCTTTGTCAACCTAAGAAGAGGTTATTTGATGTAGTGAGATTTATTCTAAACCAATGACATCTATATGGTTTGGAATAACACTTTGGGTATCACTGCCCTTGTTGTTGTCTTGCATATCATGCTTAGCAATTGATACCTATTACCATTTTTTGACCACAGCTCAAAAATTGGTTGAGCAGATTTAACATTTATCATTTTTGAATGAGGTTTGATTTATATATGTTGTGTGCTAGTTGCATAGTTATTATAACAAATGCAGTTCAGTTGTTCAGGAAAGAAAGAGAAGTTTCAAAGCATTCATTGCATTGTAGAATAGTAAAATGAGATAAGTATTCATTCACCACAATGGTTATTCATTTACAATTTTGAATACACAAAAGAATAAGCATTGCATTGAAGGAAACTAAGACATATCAGATGTCCCACACAAGCTGTGGGTTATAGTTGAACTCATGCAAATACAAATAAAATACTATGCATCTAATGAAAGAGGAGGGAAAAACATAGCCATCATTCCCTTGTTTTGGTTGATCTTCATAGTAGCCTCTAGTCCTACTCCCGACCTCAACATGTACCTAGAAAAATTGCGAGAAGGGTCCTATTAGAAGCTCCAGTTATGAAAATCCTTCATCTATCAAGAGAGGCATGATACTTTAGTTATAATGCATTGATAAAATGAGAGCATCCATATGTAGAAGGAATTGAAGAGAAGAAAACATAGAGCATCATTGTTTTTATTCTAATCTATTTGTTTCATGTGCAGGTATAGGACAAATCATGAAGCTGATTGAAGACTTTTAGCATGTGGTATCAAATGAGCTCCCACAAGGGTTGAGCCCAACATGTTGTTTTCCCTTGATCTCAGAAGGGATGAATAGAAAGAAGAAGATCATTGATGACATTCACATGATAAGCTGAAGGAATAGCAAGACAATCATATGCATCACTCCCATTTCAAGGCATGACCATGATTTCACTTCAAGGTATGAAATGCAACCAAGAACATGACCTAAACTGATGGAGGACAAAATTTAATGCATATAACAACTTATGTACTACTCCAACTATTATGAAAATGACATTCTCAGGCATGATAATAATCAGGAGTACACAATGCATTTATAATCATCAGACTGATAAAGATAATTGTTCACAAGTGTTGACTATTTGAGAATTGCTTACTTATTCATGATCAATAATCCAATTGAAGTATTCATTATAAACCAGTAAGCAAGTTTGCAAGGACAGTGTGTATCAGATATTACATTCAATGCATATATATAAAAGAGACAGGACAATATTGCAGATCCGTATCAGATGGATAAAAGACAGCCATGTTAGATGGATCATTTTGTCTTGACAAACTTCAAAAGGATAAAAAAGAATACTTCATTACATGTGTTGTAACAGAATATCATTACTATGTGACACAGGAATAGTTAAATTGATACAGTGGACTTGATTGATGTCCTACATGACATCTTACATAATGCATTTGATATGATGAAGTACAGCAAAGAGGAACAGTAAAAGTCATCATGTGTTACAGTATATATAGAACAAGTAAGTGACTTCTTCATTTGTTACAATGCCACAATGTCATGAAATAGCCAGGTCATCAATCATGTTTAAGTGTCTAATTGGTATAGTCCACTGAATGGACAAGCGAAGCTATAGAAATGAATACATATATGTTGCTATAGAAAGAAGAGGAGTTGTGAGTTCAAAACTGACAGTATATACTTCATATGCAAAGTCCATGAAAGAGAAAATAGAGCTACAAGTGAAGCTATAGTATATGAAATCATCACTATTCTTAAAACAATGACAATGATTATAACTCAGCAATGACAACATAAGAAATAGAAAAGATATCATATGCGAGTGTATGCTATAGGGGCAATTTTGTGCTAAAAAAGATAGAAACCCTTGTTCAGTTTTGGAAAAATCTTAGTTCATACAATGAAGTGAAAAGTGTAGAGATACATCCATAGCAAGGTTGTGACATATAATGCCACTCTTTTTCATTTTTTCAAATACCCATGTCGAGTTTCCATAAACTTGGTATTTTTGAAGTGTTGAAAAGGAGAAATGATAAATCAAACTATCTGAGACAAGGCCATGGAGAAAATGACTATTTATACAGTGAGGACATGAAACCCTTGTCAGTTTTAAAGGAGTCTTCTTTCTTCTTGTAATATACAGTTGAGCAAAGAAGGAGTGGAGTGTTGTAAACATGGCTGCGAAGAGTAAAAAGGGTTTCTGTGTAATATAAAAGAAACCCTCACTTCAAACAAAAGGAACTTCAAATCTTTCACATCAAAAGACAAAGAGCCAATTATAGAATGCCTTATATGCCATGGTCATGCCATGTGTGAAGATATTTTAAGATACCCAGTAAACAAAAATGAAACCCTCATCACAGTTTGTATAGACATAAATGAAAGAAGCAATGATGAAAAGGGATAGTAAGGACTCACCGTATGACATTATAACAAAGAAGAAAACTGTATGGTCATGAACCAACTAGACTTGGTCATTTTTTCCATTCCCACAAAGTTCAACACAGAAAAGCCAAACAAATATACATCAAGCTGAGAAACTAAAGAAAGAGCAGCATGGCCATAGCCATTCAAGAAGGAGAAGCCATTAAAATACAATCAAATGCCATTTAAATCTTCAAATTCAAACTTACCAAGTGCGGCCTGTTGTTTTAGCTTAAGAGGTGTAATGATTGCAACCACAGAAGACCAGAGATGGAGAAAAGTCTGCAAAGAATGAAACCTCAAGTCGGTGGCCACACAGTTGCAAAGCCAAACTCAACACCAACAAAATGAAAATGACTGAAGTTTTAGGGTTTGTATTTGCTTTTGTTTCAATGTTCTCTTCATTATTTTGACTTTGCAACAACATAATTATTTTATCCAAATGAGATCGGGGTCAAAACCTTACATCGATGGTGCCTAACAATCATAAGGAGAAGAGGCCGACAGCTTGTAGAATATGCCCTATTTTATAAAGTCAAATGTGGACATAATCATGAGTGAACAAGGATTGTGCCTTTAGAATCTTTTCAAAGCCTTCATCTCTTATGTGGTCGACTCATATTGGAGTCTAAGTATCATTTGACAATGCATGTGGTTGAATGTCTTTGACATCCCATTTATGCATTATTCTTTTTCCTTCACATGTTTTAAATGTTTGCACAAGATCAAACAATAACCTTTGGAGATGTGAAGAGTATGCAAGGTTATGACATGGTCAAAGGGGTCAAATGCAACATGGTGGCACTATATGGGTAGTGAGTTGGCGTTGTCCAAGGCATATGGATAGTGATGAGGTGGTAGAATATCGACACATGGAGGCCATGGTGTTAAGCCTTTAAGTCCTTCATTTATTTTTTGCAAATATGTGTAATATTTCATCTTTTTTATGATTTTTATAGAAAATCAATAGTGATATCTTGTAAAATATCTTGGTGAAATTATAAGCCAAATATCATTTTATATTTGAAAAAAATCATATCGAATAGGATATTGATTAAAATTGCCACAACATTGTAAAGTTAACTTTAAAGCAATGAAGTTATAAATTGCTTTTAAAGTTTAACTATATTTAGGCAATTATAGGCTAATAAGACAGATCAAATATTCTATTTTGATTTGTTTTATTTAGAGCCATATAGGACAATTTTTGGAGCTTTCATGAGCAGAGAAAAGCAGTTTTATGGTGGGACCACACGAGAGGGCAATTTTCCAGCTTTATTTTCCAGATTGGTGACAGATTCAGTGCTTTATTTTTGGCTTTCATGAGTAGCTTGGAAATGGACTTAGGGTCTATTTTTAGGATCTTTTTTCAGCTTTCTTCAGAGGAGGTCATTGGGAGACATTTATAGGAGAAAAACTTAGTTTTTTCTCAGTCAGTTAGCATCAGTTTCTTCTCTCTTATTTATAGGAAGAGTTGTATACACGCAGTTGGCTCATATTTTATTTTTCATGCATTGTACTCCTTCCAGTTCTAATAGCAAATCATCCTGTTTCACATATTTTCTAGTCTTGATCTAATGTTATATTGTGACTTTTTCTATTCTTTATTATGTCTCAATACTGTTAAAAAACTTAGTTCTTCTTGGTTACAGTTTTGTTTGATCCAAACCTTGTTGCAAATTACTTAAGGAATAAACTATCAGTGAAATTGTGAGGATTTAGGTTAGAGGATCTGTCTATGAGTGATATAATTTCATCCAGTTTAGATTCCAGAATTAGTTTGCATTTCAATTACATCGTTCTATCCTTTTTCCCCTTAAGTCAGTAGTTTAGGAATTACAAGAGAACCAACTCACTCTGGAGACTCGTTCTCATGAAAGGAGACCCACATCTGAGAATGGTTCCATGTTTTGATAGGTAGTTAAGTTTTTGCGAACTTAACAACAGTGCATACTTGAATTGACAACAATTTTTGGCATGCCCGGTGGGACTCTAGAAGCAATTTCAGTGAGATTTGTACCCTCATAGCTACTGTTATGGTATATGCAATAGTTTTACCAGCCTTTGGAGGCTTTCAATATACTTGGCAACTCAATCCCTCTAGTTTGTTATGTAGATTAGTGCTTATAGCTTATGAAAACCATGTCTAATCCAGACCCATTTGACTACTTACAACTATCTACACCTAAAAGGAGAGGGAGATGAGCAAGTAGAACAACTAAGTCATCAAGGAGATCAAAGTCTACACCTTCCCAATTCAGATCTACAAGTCTGGTTAAAAGAAGTAGAAGTCCAGTGATGATAGTCCAGATACCTATAATGGCTAGGCCATATGCATTTCCTGCTTTCAATACAGGAAACCCATTACAACTTGCTGAAAGAGATGATATTCCAATGGTAGCCCTAAGAGGATTGCCTTATTTTACTGGAGAAGATCATACTACTGCTGCTGAACATATTCAAGATGTAGCAACCCTATGTTTTGTACACAATCTCACTCAGGAAAACATGGCACTCAGACTTTTAGCTATTTTGTTAAAAGGAAAAGATTTACAGTGGTTCAGGGGACTTGCTGAAAATTTGATAACATCCTGGGACTTACTGGGAGATTGGATTACACAAACATTTAGAGGACAAGTCTGATCATCTCTCATTGCTGGAGCAACTAACCATCATCAAAAGGGCACCCCATGAACACATGGCTGATTTCAACTACCGATTTCAGAGAACCTGGGATAGGATTTCCACAATGGTTAAACCCTTGCCAGGGCATGCTTTTCTGTTTTATCTTAAAGCTATAAATAGTGAAATTTCCATAATGATACAGTCAATGGGAGGGACCACCCTTCCATATTCTTTTAAGATCATTGTTAGAGCAGAAAACTACCTTATTCAGGCATGAAAGATAGCTCCTAGCCTCCTTTGCCCATTTTCCCTGAAATTCAGCCATCAGTGCCTATAGCAGTGCCTCCTTTAGCTGTTGTCCCAGCTATTCCAGTAATAGGATATCAAACAACCCAACAAACTATTGTCACAGTTCAAGCCCAAAGTATCCTAGGGTTGGAAGATACATTGAGGATAATTGCAAATAAGCTAGTGAATATAGATAAACGCTTGCCTTACCAAAATCAACATCAGCCTAATCAGCAAAATACTCAATATTAGCCCAATTAGCAATATAGGCAACCCTTTTAGGCTAATCCCTAGGGGCAAAAAAGGAACTACAACCCTCGACCTTTTCAGGCTTAAAATCCAAATACTGCTAGTACCTCAAAAGAGCTTGTGCCCACATAGAATAATCTGGTTCAAGATAGTGACTAGTGTTACCCATGTCACCAACCACATAATCAAGCTACCTGCACGAATGGAGTGAGAAACTAGGCACTCATGGTTCAGAATAGCTATGCAAGTTCAGTGGGGGTTAATGGTGAAGTTTCAACTCAACAAGATAAGGCTGATGTCATCTTAATGAATTGGGAAGAATTTAATTTTTATGGTATAAATTATTTCCAAGGTTAGAATCAACAAAGTACACCTATTTTAGCCAACACAAGGCCAAAACTAAGAGCTGTAGATGTAAATCAGCAAGCTACTGTAGTATAACAACAGGTTGTAAGGGATAAAAACAAGTCTATCCATCACAAACTACCTCTGTACCACAGCAAAAAGTGTAAATTCTATAAAGGGACCAAACAGTACTAGTGAAAGAATAGCCCAAAGTGTGCTATCAGTCATCACAAGGACCGATTGATGCAGTTGCAGCAAGAGGACAACATAAGGTAACCCCTATTTCTTTTAATATAGTTGATCATCTTAAGAAAGCGACAGTGAGCATGTCAGTTATGGATGCTTTATGCATCCCAAGACAAAATAATTTGCTGCAAGAGGCATTAGCTGAACTATCACTTTCTAAGCATTTGAATCATGAGAAGGCCAAGGTTGTACTTGCTAATAGTTTAGAAGTTAAGAGTGGGTAGCAAGAAGATGTGGTAAAACCACCCCTTTCTATCTAAGTCTCATTATTGGTGATAAATTGGTTCATAACTTTATGGTAGATTCAGGGGCAAGTAGTTCAGTTATGCCCAAAAGTGTAGCTAACTCATTAGGATTAGTTTATGAGCCCCTTGTAAAAGGAGTAGTTCAGTTAGATGGATATGCACTTAGTACTACGGGGATAATAAAAAATATGCCACTCACATTACATGTTTGTCCTAATTTTTCCATTCATCAAGACATTTACATCATTGACCTTCAACCTAGTTTTGTAATTTACCTTTCTAGGGAGTTCACAGCCAAATTGGGTGGGTTTCTTTCATCTGACTAGACTCACTTGTTCTTTAGAATGAGATATGGTACAAAAGTAACAATATAGTTGGAACCACTTGCAAAAGACCATATTGAGCCCTATGTTCCCAGCCCAATAAATGGTAATCTCTACATCACCCGCAGGCAATAGGATGAACGCATGAGCCTAGATCCCAATGCACCTATAGAAGACATAAATTTAGATGATTGGGTAGCTGAAGATCATGAAAGTGACCCTTTCCATCACACGGATGAGGTAGGATTAGACATCTATATGATACAGGAACCTGATGCAGTGATTCCTAATTTGATTAAGGATCAAAATCAATTAGAATAGCAAGAAGATCAGCTTTGGAAGCTATACTTTGACGGATCACGGACCAAGACGGGTGTCGATGGAGGTAATATGTTAATTTCACCTCAAGGAGACAAGTATTATGTTTCCTTAAGGTTTACCTTTAGCTGCACAAATAATGTGGCTGAGTATGAGGCCCTGATCCATGGTTTACAATGGACTCAAAAAAGGGTATCAAATCTGTTCAAGTTTATGGAGATTCTAAGTTGATCGTTAACCAGGTTAGGAATCTAAATGTTGCTAAAAATGATTTACTCAAAAAGTACAAGCATAGAGTGTGGGATTCAATTGAATTTTTTGATGCTTTTAATCTGATTTCAGTTCCAAGGGATCAAAATAAGTATGCAGATAGGTTGGTAGCCTTGGAATCTCAATTTGAGATTCCTGATCAGATTTAGAATGTTGAGGTACATCCATATGTTAAGATAGTTGTCAGACCTTTTGTACCTAACAATAGTGTTTCATGGCAAGTGTTTAACAGTGACGAACAAATCTTGAGTTTTTTAAGCGTAGAGGCTGAATTTGCAGCAGCTAATCAACATAAATATTAGCAGCAATTTGAAGATCAAATTGTTCCATTCAGGACCAACAAGTTGCCCAAGGGATTAGTCACATTAAAATCAGTGTTTAACACTGACGATCAGTTCAGAAAAGACAAGTGCAACATGGCAGTGAAGCAAGAACACTATCAGACCATAGAAATTTTTAAGGACAAACTGCTGAAACTTGGAAAGGTATGTACTAGAGAAGAACAACAGTATTTTATTCAATTATGTCAAGATTTTTCTGATGCTTTACATGGGAGTATAAAGACTTGAGAGGTTTTGATCCTGATTTGGCCCAACACACCATAGAGTTAGAGCCTAATGCCAAGCCTGTTAGGCAAAAGCAAAGACCCCTCAATCCCAAACTTGAACACTTAATGAAGGATGAGCTGAATAAACTGATTGAAAGAAGTATCATTTTCCCAATAAAACATACCTCCTGGGTTTCCAATTTGGTCCTAGTTAGGAAGAAGAATGGTGAAATCTGACTTTGTGTTGATTTTTGTGATCTAAATCAGGCCTCGTTGAAAGACCATTACCCTCTTCCTTCCATGGAACAAATTGTTAGATTTAGGGTAGACAACTGAGAGAGGGGGAGTGAATCAGTTGTCCAAAACTTTCTTCCAATTAATCACTTAAATCCTTTTCTTAATCCAGCAGCATAATAATAAATCAATCAAGGAAATATAATGCAATGATTCAAAAGCAGAGACACATTAACACATATAACACCAAGATTTTTGACATGGAAAACTTGGTTAAGGGAAAAACCACGGGGTGACTAACCCAAGATTGTATTCTCTATTAGAAGAATAGAAAGAACAAATGGCGCATGCCAATTAGGGCTCACTACTCGAGCACACTTCTCACAAGAGGCCCACTGCCTACAGGAGACACACTTTCTATAGAAAAATAAGTATTACATACTTGAACTGAAGAATATCATCTTCACCATGCTTGAGTTAGTTCCATTTAAGCCCAAACTTCTGCTCTGCCTTTTGCTTTCCTCCTCTCTACCATGCTCTCATCTCCTCAGGAAATACCATTGAAATGACTTTACAACTCCTTATTTATACAAGATATCGACTTAGGGATAATCATCCAAGTCAGAAAACATTACAGAGCAAATACATAAATACAATATGATTATTTACAAAAAGACTTCATGTAGATCAACACACTATCGGCCACACAGATGAGAGACTTCAATCTCCTTTAGGAACATGCCATTCTTCACAGAACATCTTCAAGATCCTTCGTAGGATGTGTAACTCATCCAGTCGGCCTGATTTGGGAAGAACATCATCATCCGGAAGCAATTCTTCAATTACGAGTGCAATCTTCAATGTAGACCACCAACATGAACTAGACACAATCCAAAGACCTCCACAAGCTTGCCTGAATCACCAAAAACATCCACACTACTTCTATTCACTAAAATCATTCTCTCCTTCAACCAGAACCTCAAGAACACAGTCTGTCATCACTGTCATATTGGAATAGATTCTTGCGGACCTCCAGACCATGAACAAATTGAGTTTTCAGTCACATTGACTTCCTAAACGCTCCATAGAATCCACAGAAAAAGATATTGCACCTCTGGATCTTACCGGACCTATCTGTGACACTCTGTCACCTCTGAACACTTGCTAGAACTGGTTTTACTTAAGTGGCCATAACTTCTTCATATCTTCATGTGGACCTCTAAAATCTTTACTGGATCATATTAAGACTCATATATACAAACCCTTTGAAGCGCATCCTTTGATCTTCATCTTAGCTGGGATCTTTACCTCACTGTCTCCACTGATCCTCTGTGTTCCTGATTAGGACTAATTTTCTCAATATCCTCAGCACAAAGCTCATCCAATCCTTATCATCAATGAAACAGGAGTATGTTGACATCAATGACAACACCGGTTAGGCCCATACTTGTAACAATCTCCCCCTTTGTCATTGATGGCAACATATGATGTGAAAAATTGTTTTAACCATCAAGACAAGAACAACTCCTTACTGACATAACTCTCCCTATCAACAACAACCATTCACATGTCTTCTCTTCCTTTACTTCTCCCCCTTTGATTAGAAACTACTTGTTTTTCACATGTCTTCTCCCCCTTTGACATCAATGGCAAAGGGCACATACATGCATTACTTCATAATCATATCAGTTGCTCCCCCTAAGTAACAGCTTCCCAAACATCAATCCAGACCACAAGATATGATTGTGAGATCCACCGAACTGATGCACAACAATGCACCTTAATTTAGAACCAGAGGGGTAATAATCCCTAACTTCTCCCTGAGATACTCAAAAGAGTCCTTAGGTAGAGGTTTAGTAAAAATATCTGCAATCTCATCTTTGGAAGACACAAACTCCAATCTAACTTCATTCTTGTTCACTTGCTCTCTCAAAAAGTTAAACTTGATGGATATATGTTTAGTCTTTGAATGCAACACCGAATTCTTTGATATATTTATTGCACTTGAATTATCACAGAAGATTGTGATAGGTTGTTCATACTCCACTCTAATATCTCTTAGCATTTTCTTCATCCACAATACTTGAGTACAACTACCTCCTGCTACAATAGATTCTGCTTCTGCAGCGGATAGAGATATTGCCTCTTGTTTCTTGCTTAGCCAAGAAACCAATCTCTTCCCCAAAAAGAATGCTCCACCATTGGTACTCTTCCGGTCATCTACATCTCCTGCCCAATCCGCATCTATATATGCATGAAGAGAGAAATCATGATCTCTGGGATAACACAATCCATACTCAACTGTCCCTTTTAGATATCTAAAAATCCTCTTGATTGCCATGACATGAGATTCTCTAGGATCAGCTTGGAATCTAGAAACAAGACCAACAACATTCATAATGTCAGGTCTAGTTTGAGTGAGATACAATAGTCCTCTAATCATTGACCTGTACTTTTTCTGATCAGCCTTAGGAGAGTCATCATCTTTTCTCAGTTTACATCCAGTTGCCATGGGAGTATTCATTGGTTTTGAATCTTCCATCCCAAATTTCTTCAACAATTCTTTCACATATTTGGTCTAACAAATGAAGATTCCTTTCTTTGTTTGAGTGATTTGAAAACCCAAGAAGAAATGCATTTCCCCAAACATGGACATCTCAAATTCACTTTTCATTTGATTTGCAAAGGTTTTGCACATACTATCTCTTTCTCCAAAAATGATATCATCAACAAACACTTAAACAATCAGGATATTTTCATGATCAATTTTGAAATACAAATTACTGTCAGTAGTACCTTTGTTGAAACCAATCTTTAAAAGGTGCTTATCCAATCTTTCATACCAGGCTCTTGGAGATTGCTTGAGTCCATACAGTGTTTTATTCAACTTGTAGACCATATCACCATGATCAGACAATTGAAATCCATCCAGTTGCTCAATGTAAACTTCTGCTTCCAAGTCACCATTTAGGAAGGTCGATTTGACATCCATCTGATATACTTTGAAATCCTTGAAGGAAGCAAAAAAAAGAAATAATCTGACTACTTCAATTCTTGCCACCAAAGAAAATTTTTTTTCAAAATCAACTCCTTTTACTTGGGAGTAACCCTTGCAGACCAATCTGGCTTTATTTTTGACTACTTCACCATCTTCATTTAGTTTATTCCAGAAGACCCATTTGGTTCCAATCACATTCTTGTTTTTAGGTCTGGGAACAAGATCCGAAGTGTGATTTTTCTCAATTTGCATCAAATCTTCCTTCATTGCAAGCTTCATTCACTGTCTTAGGTTTAATCTTTAAAATCAAACAATACTCTTATGAATCTTGAGCAATCCTTCTTCTTGTTTTTACACCTTTGCTTTTATCACCTATGATTTGATCTTCAGAGTGATTCAGTCTTACATACCTGGGAACTTTGGGAA
The DNA here is from genome assembly GCA_027924645.1 of Cunninghamia lanceolata. Lineage (NCBI taxonomy): Eukaryota > Viridiplantae > Streptophyta > Pinopsida > Cupressales > Cupressaceae > Cunninghamia > Cunninghamia lanceolata. The sequence continues at coordinate 2,226,713 of BSBN01000749.1, read as the reverse complement.
TTTCTTGCACTTCTAATTTTTGAACAGGTTCACACAAACTTAACTCTTCCTCTTGATTTACCAGATCAGTCTAAATTTGAATTTTAGAGGGAGCTTGGACTTTTTGAACAAAAACATCATTTTGATCATCTTCATCATATTCATAAAATCTTAAGGGTTTTTCAATACCTTTATCAACCTTCACATTTGTACTTTCCACAATCTTCCTTAGTCTCTTGTTATAACACCGGTATGCTTTGCTTTGAGTAGAGTATTCCAAGAATATTCCTTCATCACTTCTAGAATCAAATTTTTCTAGATCTTCATCTCTTTTAATGTAACATTTTCTACCAAAGACTCTGAAATACCTCACAGTGGGAGTGATGCCAAACCAAAGTTTATAAGGAGTCTTACTGGTATTGCTTCTGATTTGTACTCGATTGAGAGTATAGACTACAGTGCTTACACTTCTCTCCAATAGATCTAAGGAACATTTTCTTCCATCATCATGGTTCTAGATGCTTCCTAGATGGTCTGGTTCTTTCTCTCCACTACTCCATTCTGCTGTGGAGTCCTAGGAGCAGACAACTATCTTTTTATGCCATGTTTCTCACAGAATCTATGAACTCACTGGATGTGAATTCTCCACCTCTATCAGACCTCAAACATTTTAATTTTAATCCGGTTTCATTCTCTACCATAGCCTTGAATATTTTGAATTTCTCAAGAGCTTCTAATTTCTCTTTCAGAAAAGTTACCCACATCATTCGGGAGTGATCATCAATTAATAACATGAAGCATCTATCACCTTGCACACTCTTGATTCTTACTGGACCACATAAATCAGTATGATTTAAGTCCAATAATCTGGTAGAAGAATGTTCCTTGCTTTTGAATGAGATTCTACTTTGTTTACCCAACTGACATTCTTTACACAAACTATTGGTAGGTTTTACCAATCTTAGAAGATCTCTTACAGCCTGAGTGTTGCTTACCTTGATGATATTATCAAAACTCATATGACACATTTTCCTATGCCACAACCAACTTTGATCAATTTGAACAAATAAGCAACTTTTACCAGTACCAACCAAGTGGAAGATATTACCTTTAGTTTGAGTACCGGATGCAATCTCTATTCTGGAGCTTTCAAAGATCTTACATTTTCCATTTTTGAATCAGAGATCATAGCCTTTGTCCACCAACTATCCAACACTGAGAAGATTGTGCTTCAGGCCTTCAACATATAGTACATTACTGGTTTCATTCTTTCCATCAAAAGAAAGAGTTCCTCTTCCTCTGATTCTGCCAGCAGAATTATCACCAAATTTTACCACTCCTCCTTCATACCTTTCCAAATCTATGAACTTATTTTTGTCACCTGTCATATGGTGAGAGCATCCACTATCAATGACCCAATCATCCTTTTCTTCAACTTGGGTAGCCAGAGCTCTTTCAATAATTTTATGATTAATAGATTCAGAGGGCATTGGATCTTCTTCTTTGATGGTAATAAACACCTAGTCACTTCCAGATTTGTTTCCTGTTTCTGATTCATCATCTGTTACTCCTTCATCATCATCATCTTCATGAACATAGTAACGTTTCTTTTGTTCTATTAGGATTTGGCCTTGAAAATCTTTCCAGATATCTTGAGGCGAAATGACTAATTTTATTGCAGTTAAAACATTTAAAAGGTAATTTCCCTTCATACTTACCGGATCCTTTTGGAAGTCTTTTTGCACTAAGGGCTTCAAGTTGAGCAGCTTTTGCTTCATCTTCTTCTAGGTCTTTTCTTCCTTTCTCATACCATGATAAATTCTTTAAAGAGTTCTCTCCTGGATCAAACTTTTGTTTTCCTTTAACAGAGGCACTAGCTTTGAATGCAGATTCAGTCTTGGGGGGGCATCTCCAAACTCAGTCAATTCAAATGTAGCCAATTTACCAACCAATTGATCTCTTGTGATACCTGAAATAGATCTGAATTCTTCAATAGCAGCAACCTTGTACTTGTAAGATTTGGGAAGGGATCTGAGAACTTTGCCAACAATCTCATCTGCATCCAAGACTCCACCAGCACATCTAATGCCACAAACAAGCTCATTTACTCTTGGCATAAATGTGGTGATATTTTCATCTTCTCTCATCTTCAGATTTTCAAATTTTTATTTCAGACTCTGTAGCTTGGCACATGTAACATATTTGTCTCCTTCGTGCAGAAGTTCTAATTTTTCCCAAATCTCAAAAGTAGTTTGTAGGTCAACAACATTTGTCAGCTCTGAATCAGACAAGGCACTTAGAAGAGCTTCTTTAGCCCGCAGATTATTTTCAGCATCTCTGATTTCATCTATGGTTCTTGGACCATTCTATGGAGGAGTATACTTCTTTGAAGCCATGATCCAATACTGCATTCCCATACATTGTAAGTGACATTCCATGTGACTTTTTGAAAGAGTAAAATTAGTTCCATCAAACCTCAGACTATCCTTCTTATAGGACGACATCTTGGATCTCCTCAAGTGGTTAAGCTCTTTTAGAGGAACTTGGCTCTAATACCAATTGTTAGATTTAGGGTAGACAACTGAGAGGGAGGGATGAATTAGTTGTCCAAAGCTTTCTTCCGATTAATCACTTAAATCCTTTTCTTAATCCAGCAGCATAACAATAAATCAATCATGGAAATGTAATGCAATGATTCAAAAGCAGAGACACATTAACATATATGACACCAAGATTTTTGACGTGGAAAACCTGATTAAGGGAAAAACCACAGGGTGACTAACCCAAGATTGTATTCTCTGTTAGAAGAATAGAAAGAACAAATGGCACATGCCAATTAGGGCTCACTACCTGAGCACACTGCTCACAAGAGGCCCATTGCCTACAGGAGACACATTGTCTAAAGAAAACTAAGTATTACATACTTGAACTGAAGAATAGCATCTTCACCATGCTTGAGTCAGTTCCATTTAAGCCCAATACTTCTACTCTGCCTTTCATTTTCCTCCTCTCTACCACACTCTCATCTCCTTAGGAAATACCATTGAAATGACTTTACAACTCCTTATTTATACAAGATATCGACTTAGGGATAATCATCCAAGTCGACAAACATTATAGAGAAAATACATAAATACAATATGATTATTTACAAAAAGACTTCATGCGGATCAACACACTGTTGGCCACACAGATCGGAGACTTCAATCTTCCTTTAGGAACATGCCATTCTTCACAGAACATCTTGAAGATCCTCCACAAGATGTGTAACTCATTTGGTCGGCTTGATTTGGGAAGAACATCATCATCTAAAAGTAATTCTTCAATTACGAGTGCAATCTTCAATGCGGACCACCAACACGAACTGGACACAATCCAAAGACCTCCACAAGCTTGCCTAAATCACCAAGAACATCCACACTACTTCTGTTCACTAAAATCATTCTCTCCTTCAACTAGAACCTCAAGAACATAGTCTATCATCACTGTCATATTGGAATAGATGCTTATGGATGTCCAGACCACGAACCAATTGAGTTGTCAGTTCACATTGACTTCGTAAACACTCCACAGAATCCGCAAAACAAGATATTGCACCTCTGGATCTTATCGGACCTATCTGTGACACTTTGTCACCTCTGAACACCTGTCAGAACCAGTTTTACTTAACTGGCCATAACTTATTCAGATCTTCATGTGAACCTTTGAAATCTTTACTAGATTATATTAAGACTCATATCTACAGATCCTTTGAAGTGCATCATCTGATCTTCATCTTAGCTGGGATCTTTACCTCACTATCTCCACTGATCCTCTCTATTCCTGATTAGGACTAATTTTCTCAATATCCTCAGCACAAAGCTCATACAATCCTTATCATCAATGTAACAGGAGTATGTTGACATCAATGACAACACCGGTTAGGCCCATACTTGCAACAAAAATACTACAAGTTGTTTCAAGTTCTGATAGGTACTCTTTGTTAGATGGGTACTCTGGATATAATCAAATTCTTGTCAAAGAAGAGGACCAATACAAAACTGCATTCACAACTAAGTGGGGTTCCGTGGCCTATTAGAAAATGCCATTTGGTTTGTCCAATGCAGGGGCAACCTTTTAGAGGGCAATGGACATGGCCTTCCATGGCCTTATGAACTAAATATTGCTGGTCTATCTAGATGATATAACTATTTTTCCAAAGATTCTAATGATCATTTTGACCACTTGAAGTAGATTTTTCAGAGGTGCAGGGAATTTGGAGTTTCATTGAACCCCCAAGAGTGTATATTCTCAATTCATGAAGGAAGACTCCTCGGTCATATTCTTTCAAAAGAAGGTATTACTATCAACCCTGAGAGAGTTTCATCTATTCTAGATTTACTACTGCTTGCACATAAGAAAGGCTTGCAAAGCTTTCTTCACAGAATTAACTTTGTTAGGAGCTTTATTCCAAATATTGCATCTTTGTTACAATCTCTTACTACAATGTTGAAAAAGAATGTCCCATTCAGCTAGACTAAGGAGGGAAAAGGAAGCTTCAAGTAGATAAAGGAAGCCCTTTCTGCTGCCCCAACCCTCATCAATCCTAATTATGAGAATGATTTCATTTTATATGCTTTTGGAGGAGCTAACACTATTTCTGCAATGTTATCTTAGCAAAACAATGAAGGATTAGAGCATCCAATTGCATTTTTCAGCTAGGTGCTACACGAGTATGCAGTAAAGTAATCTTTTATGGAAAAACATGTTTTTGTTGTTGTAAGGAGTCTCAAGAAATTTAGACACATGCTGTCTAATACTAAAATTCATTTAAAGTTTGCTCATCCCACTGTCAAGACTTTTTTTTATTAAACAGAGATATAAATGATAAGAGAACTGGTTGGATAACCAATGTTATGGAATTTGATGTTGGCATCCAAGTAAACAAGCTGATTAGAGGTAAGGGCTTATGCAAGTAGCTTGCTGAAAGTGAAGAGTTTGAGCAAGAACATCAAGAAGACACCGAAATAGTGCTAAATAATAATCAACCAACCAATACACTAGCTCAAACAGATAGCTGGGTGCATCAGATGATGCATTATTTGCAGACCAGTGAGTGCCCAATTGGTTTAGACAGGGCAGGTAGAACGTATTTTTGATTGCAAGCTACTCCTTATGCTATTATTGATGGTATTTATATAGGAGAGACTTTAATGGTGTATTTCTGAGGTGTGTTGGACCTGATCAAGTTGATAGACTTTTAGAAGAGTTTCACAATGGACCTTTAGGAGGTCACTTCGTAGCTAGAACAACTCCTTGAAGATTATGCAAGCTAGTTATTACTGGCCTGATTTGTTTAAAGATTCTTTTGCTCGGGTGAGAAGATGTGAGAAGTGTTCCCTATTTGCAGGTGAGCAAAGACTTGCTGCCTTACCCCTACATCTTATTAAAGTTGAACAACCATTTGCAAAGTGGGGATTGGATTTTATAGGACCAATAAGCCCACCTTCAATTGTAGGCCACAAGTGGATTTTGACTGCCATAGATTATTTTACCAAGTGGACCGAGGTTGTTACCTTAAAAGAGGCAAATGAATCCGGTGTCCTAAGTTTTTATCAGGACCTAGTGTCAAGATTCGGTACACCAGATTCAATCATCTCTGATAATGGTCTAGCCTTTTTAGGATTAAGAATTTTAGATTGGTCTATCAAAAATAATATCTATTTGAATACTTCATCTAACTACTACCCACGGGGTAATGGGCAGGCTGAATCTACCAACAAAAATCTGATAAGGATCATCAAGAAGACTATTGACAACATTTAGAAAACTTGGCATGAAATGTTAAAGTTAGCTCTATGGGCTAATAGAATTACACCTAAGAGGGCTACTGGTTGTTCCCCATATGTGCTTACTTATGGAAAAGAGGCTCGATTACCTATTTCAGTTGAATTGCCTACATTGGACTTTATCAAAGAACTTGAGTTGCTAGAGGAGCAACCTCTTGTCATCAGACTAGCTCAACTCATGGAGCTGGAAGAGACAAGGAAAGAGGCCTTAAGGAAACTTGATTCACATCAGACCCAAATGAAGAATACATTTGATAAGAGAGAAAGACCAAGGAATTTTATTGTTGGAGATTTGGTGTTTAAGTGGAATGAACTAAGGAGCAGGCCAGGTAAGCATTCTAAATTTGATGCCATTTGGGATGGGCCTTATGTTATAAAAGAGTACAAAGAAAACAATGCATTTCAGCTATCCAAGTTAATTGGAGAGGTGCTGTTTATCCCAGTTAATGGGATCCACCCCAAGCATTGCCTCTGAGGGTAAAAGATTTTTTTTGTATATAATAGAGTAGTTTTGCAGTGAATAAGTGCTCACGCACATTTGGTTTCAGCATTTTGTTTTGGCCATCAGGGCCTATTAGTTTGCTTTTAGTAGAGTTTGTTTTCAGTTTTTTGCTGTTGTTTGAACTAATGGAGAGCTGAGTTATAGTGTTTTCTGAGTTTTTGAGAAGGATAAAATATGAATCTATGCCCAATGGATGTCAAGGCAACTGGTCAAATGCTTAGCAAGCAAGCATATAATAGAGGTCGCCAGAAATGTTACCATTTTTTGACCATGGCTCAAAAATTAGCTGAGCAAATTTAACATTTATCATTTTTGAATGAGGTTTGATTTATTTCTATTGTGTGCTAGTTGCATAGTTATTATAATAAATGCAATTCGGTTGTTCAGGAAAGAAAGAGAAGTTTCAAATCATTCATTGCATTATAGAATAGTAAAATGAGATAAGTATTCATTCACCACAATGGTTATTCATTTACAAGTTTGAATACATAAAGGAATAAACATTGCATTGAAGGAAACTAAGACATCAGATGTCCCGTACAAGTTGTGGGTTATAGCTGAACTCATGCAAATACAAATAAAATACTATGCATCTAATGAAAGAGGAGGAAAAAACATAGCCATCATTGCCTTGTTTTGGTTGATCTTCATAGTAGCCTCCAGTCCTACTCTCAACCTCAGCATGTACCTAGAAAAATTGTGGGAAGGGTCCCATTAGAAGCTCCAGTTATGAAAATCCTTCATCTATTAGGAGATGCATGATACTTTAGTTATAATGAATTGATCAAATGAGAACATCCATATGCAGAAGGAACTGAAGAGAAGCAAACATAGACCATCATTGTTTTTATTCTAATCTATTTGTTTCATGTGCAAGTATAGGACAAATCATGAAGCTGATTGAAGACTTTCAGCATGTGGTATCAAATGGGGTCCCACAAGGTTTGAGCCCAGCATATTGCTGCCCCTTGATCTTAGAAGGGATGAATAGAAACAAGAAGATCATTGATGACATTCACATGATAAGCTGAAGGAATACCAAGACAATCATATGCATCAGTCCCATTTCAAGGCATGACCATGTTTTCACTTCAAGGTATGAAATGAAACCAAGAACATGACCTAAACTGATGGAGGACAAAATTTAATGCATATAACAACTTATGTACTACTCCAACTGTTATGAAAATGACATTCTCAGGCATGATAATAATCAAGAGTACATAATGCATTTATAATAATCAGACTGATAAAAATAAGTGTTCACAAGTGTCAACTATTTGAGGATTGCTTACTCATCCATGATCAATAATCCAATTGAAGTATTCATTATAAACAAGTAAGCAAGTTTACAAGGATAGTGTGTATCACATATTACATTCAATGCATATCTATGAAAGAGACAGGACAATATTGTAGATTCGTAGCAGATGGATACAAGACAACCAAGTCAAATGGATCATTTTGTCTTTGACAAACTTCAAAAGGATAAAAAAGAACACTTCATTGCATGTGTTGTAACAGAACATCATTACTATGTGACATAGGAATAGTTAAACTAATATAGTGGACCTGATTGATGTCCTACATGACATCTTACATAATGCATTTGATATGATGAAGTATAGTAAAGAGGAACAACAAACGTCATCATGTGTTACAATATATACAGAACAAGTACGTGACTTCTTCATTTGTTACAATGCCACAATGTCATGACACGGCCATGTCATAAATCATGTTTGAAGTGTCTAATTGGTATAGTCCACTGAATGGACAAGTGAAGCTACAAAAATGAATACATATATGTTGCTATAGAAAGAAGAGGAGTTGTAAGTTCAAAACTGACAATATATACTTCATATGCAAAGTCCATGAAAGAATAAAGAGAGCTACAATTGAAGCTACAGTATATGAAATCATCATTATTCTTCAAACAATGACAGTGATTATAACTCAGCAATGACAGCATAAGAAAGAGAAAAGATATCATATGCCAGTTTATGCTATAGGGGCAATTTTTTGCTCAAAAAGATAGAAACCCTTGTTCAGTTTTGGAAAAATCTTAGTTCATACAGTGAAGTGAAAAGTGCAGAGATACATCGATTGCAAGGTCTTGACATATAATGCCACTCATTTTAATTTTTTTTTAAATACCCATGTTGAGTTTCCAGAACCTTGGTATTTTTGAAGTGTTGAAAAGGAGAAATGATAAATCAAACTATCTAAGACAAGGCCGTGGAGAAAATTATTGTTTATATAGTGAAGACATGAAACCCTTGTCAGTTTTAAAGGATTTTTCTTTCTTCTTGTAATATACAGTTGAGCAGAGGAGTGGAGTGTTGTAAACATGGCCGCAAAGAGTAAAAAGGGTTTCTGTGTAATATAAAAGAAACCCTCACTTCAAACAAAAGGAACTTCAAATCTTTCACATCAAAAGACAAAGAGCCAGTTATAGAATGCCTTATATGCCATAGCCATGCCATCTATTAAGATATTTTAAGATACCCAACAAACAAAAATGAAACCCCCATCATAGTTTGTATAGACATAAATAAAAGAAACAATGACGAAAAGGGATAGTAAGGACTCACCGTATGGCATTATAAAAGAGAAGAAAACTATATGGCCACGGCACAACTGGACTTGGTCATTTTTTCCATTCCCATGAAGTTTAGCATAGAAAATTGAAACAAATATACATCAAGTTGAGAAACTGAAGAAAGAACAACGTGGCCTTAGCCAATCAAGAAGGAGAAGCTGTTAAAATATAGTCAAATGCCATTTAAAGCTTCAGATTCAAACTTACCAAGTGTGGCCTGTTGTTTTGGCTTAAGAGGTGTAATGATTGCAACTACAGAAGACCAAAGATGGAGTAAAGTATGCAGAGAATGAAACCTCAAGTCGGCGGGCACATAGTTGCAGAGACAAACACAATACCAACAAAATGAAAATGACCAAAGTTTTAGGGTTTACATTTGCTTTTGTTTCAACATTCTTTTCATTATTTTGACTTTGCAACAACATAATTATTTTATCGAAATGAGATCGGGGTCAAAACCTTACATCAATGGTGCCTAGCAATTATAAGGAGAATAGGCTGACAACTTGTAGAATCTGGCCTATTTTATAAAGTCAAAGGTGGACATAATCATGAGTGAACAAGGATTGTACCTTTAGAATCTTTTCAAAGCCTTCATCTCTTATGTGGTCGACTCATATTGGAGTCTAAGTATCATTTTACAATGCATGTGGTTGAGTGTCTTTGACATCCCATTTATGCATTATTCTTTTTCCTTCACATGTTTTAAATGTATGCACAAGATCAAACAATAACCTTTGGAGATGTGAAGAGTATGCAAGGTGATGACATGGTGGCACTATATGGGTAGTAAGTTGGCATTGTCCAAGGCATATGGATAGTGATGAGGTGGCAGAATATTGACACATGGAGGCTATGGTGTCAAGCCTTTAAGGCTTTCATTTATTTTTTGCAAATATGTGTAATATTTCATCTTTTTTATGATTTTTATAAAAAATCAATAGTGATATCTTGTAAAATATCTTGGTGAAATTATAAGCCGTATATCATTTTATTTTTGCAAAAAATTATATCGAATAGGATATTGATTAAAATTGCCACAACATTGTAAAGTTAACTTTAAAGCAATGAAGTATAAATTGCTTTTAAAGTTTAACTATTTTTAGGCAATTATAGGCCAATAAGACAGATCAAATATTCCATTTTTATTTCTTTTATTTAGAGCCATATAGGACAATTTTTGGAGCTTTCATGAGCAGAGAAAAGCAATTTTATGGTGGGAGCACACGAGAGGGCAATTTTGCAGCTTTATTTTTGGCTTTCATGAGTAGCTCAGAAATGGACTTAGGGTCTATTTTTAGGAGCTTTTTTCAGCTTTCTTCAAAGGAGGTCATTTGGAGACATTTATAGGAGAAAATTTATTATTTTCTTAGTTAGTTAGCATCAATTTCTTCTCTCTTGTTCACAAGCAGAGTTGTATATAGTTAGTTGGCTCATATTTTATTTTTCATGCATTGTACTCCTTCTAGTTCTAATAACAAATCATCCTGTTTCACATATTTTACAGTCTTGATCTGATGTTATATTGTGACATTTTATGTCCTTTATTATGTCTCAATACTATTAAAAAACTTAGTTCTTCCTATTGCAGTTTATGTTTGATCCAAACCTTGTTGCAAATTACTTAAGGAATAAACTATCAGTGAAATTGTGAGGATTCAGGTTAGAGGATTTGTCTGTGAGTGATAGAATTTCATCCAGTTTAGATTCTAGAATTAGTTTGCAATTCAATTACATCCTTCTATCCTTTTTCCCCTCAAGACAGTAGTTTAGGAATTACAAGAGAACCAACTCACTCTGGAGATTCGTTCTCATGAAAGGAGACCCACATCCAAGAATGATTCCATGTTTCAACAAGTAGTTAATTTTTCACAAACTTAACAAGGTTGCATACTTGAATTGACAACAATACCTACTGAGGGATACCTCTAGGAACACTCTCCTTGGTCTAGTTAAACCAAAAGTGAAGAGGAGATTACCCACTCCTATTTTTTTCTTTAATTCTTTGAAAACTATGGATGAGCCCATGTTTTGTTATTCTAATGACATCCCCTAGCCCTAAAACCATAACCATACTCTAGGATTTGGACTTCTAGTTTTTGGATTTAACATCTTGGTGCCATTGCTGGGGAGTAGTTCTATTGTCATTTCTAGGTTATAGATAGTTGGAGATATTTTCAACACCCTAGTCATAGAGTTTTAAAATTGTGAATTATGCTTGAGTAAGTTGGTAGCCTTTCAACTCATACCAACATCTTAGTACCATTGCCAAGAAATAAATTGATTTTGATTATAATTTTTGTAGCTTTGCAAATCAAAGAATCTCCTATGTCTACATCAGTACATCTAGCTTGCAAAGTAGTCTCTTCTTAGTGAAGAGTGGTGACTATGTCAAGGTCTACCCAAAGAATCATTTTTTAGTAGAAAGTAAAGTACAATATGGATAGAAGAAGAAGATAGCAAGGTTAATTAGGACATGAAGGTTGCTTGGAAAATGCAGGAAATCAAAGGAATAGGTGGAGACCAAGTAACAATAGTAATGTCCCTAGACAAAGTGCTTCTGAACAAGTAGGAACATCTTGCAGAAATGATGCATTCAATGACTTGAAGGACCACTACTAGTACACATCTAATGATTCTGTAGATAACATTCTTAGGACAAATAGAAGGATAGATAGAGATGAATATGAAGTTAGAATAAATAAGAACATCATGAGGAGAGGTAGTAGGGATAGATCCCAAGATGCATATAGGGGAGCATTTGGAATGCCAAATGAAAATGATGAGATATTTCAAGCTCCCCAACATCCTACCTCATTGATTAGGTCACCAAGGAGTGAACATAATAATGCTCCTAATGTTGAGGAAGTAGAAAGGACTATCAAGGATTAGCTTGAATTGCTTGATCATATCAAACAAAGACAAAGGGAAGCGCAAGATTCACTTGATGCATAGAAGGCTCAACTTGCTAAACAACAAGTTATCAACAATAGAATCAACCTACAACAAATTACCAGTATCAAAACAAACATCAACAAGTGGGACAACAAGGTAGGAATCCTTCTAATGTTTATAACAAGCCACCACAAAATAAGATAAATCAACTATATAGAAACGTCCAAGATCCCAAAGCTGCACTTAGAAGATAGGCTTAGAGGTTTCCTCCACCTAGGTAGCCCTTGGAAGTAGAAATGTACAAGCAAACTGACTTCTTTGGTATTCTTAACTTTCCTAATCCAATTCCCAATGAGATTAGAGGAAAGATACCTAGATTTCAAGGTAACAATGTAGTCACACATGAGGAACATCTCAGACATTTTATAAATGTCACTGATGAGTATGAGATGGAAGATGAAGATATTATGATAAAATTATTTGTACATTCATTAGAGGAAGCTGCTAAGGAATTGTACAAGGCCCTCCCAGATAATAGTATCAACTCATGGGATGAGTTCATGAGGGTTTTTAGATTGCATTATGGGGATAAGATTGATCCCAAGTTTTCCAGCCACGAGCTCACTATAATAAAGAATAGAATAAATGAAACAATGAATAACTTCAATAGAATATTTATTATGACAATGAGAAAGGTACCCACTAATCTCAAGCCTAATGAATCAATGTGTTTAGCATTGTACTATTGTGCATTTGATTCTAAAATTGGTTATTTCTTAAGGGATAAGAGTCCTCAAACATTGAGGGTGGCTTATGCTATAGCTATTAATATTTAAAATAACAAGAGAGTTTTAGGGTAACATATTCAGAGGTCTGATTTGAAGATATCCTAGCCAGATAGGGCATCCTTGAGAAAGCTTCTCACCACTAAAGATAAATTAGATAAAATCATGAGAGTCATGAAGGACTTGTCATACAAAGTAGAAAGGAATGAGAAAGGGTTGCTACCTTAGGGTGTGAAAACATACTTCAATGAGGGACAAATATTGTACAATAGACATTACAACACTGATTGGTCCAAAAGACAACTACAAAATGAGAGCCAAACTACCCCAAAGTAGGTAAGTTTCAAACAACAAATTGAAAAAGAAACCCCAGACCCTCTAAGGAGAGATCATGTAAATTATCAAGAGGCTTTCTTGTAGTTTAAGTCTTTTTATCTTCTACATAATCCTTTGAATTGTGCAGTTACACACTCAATAAATAGAGAAGAGGAAGAGTTACCTAATGAGGAAGGTGCATCTAAGTACTATGATGATGAGATAAATTAGTTTGATGCTAATGATTATGAGTAGTTTGACAAAAATAATGACTATGATAATCACAAGGAAGATGATCAAGTCTTCCAATATGATCATGATGTAGCGTCAAAAAGGTATCAACTATCTTCTCATGATTTTGAGCACTTAAGAAAACTCATGTATAGGAAATACAAGAAATCCAAGCCATCTGACATGAGGATGTGAGGGCCCTGACTGATGTAGTTGTTATGCAAGTTCAAAGAATCTATCAATTGAGAAATAGGAAAGTGCATATTAATTATAACCCTTTGGTGAATCCATGTAAGGTTGAACCAGAAAATTAGAAGTAGCAAAAACAAAGCACTTATACTAAGAAGAGGCATTGTCATGCTAGTAAAAAGATACCTAAGAAGAAGAAGATCCCTATACAAGAGACAACACCAAAGAAGAGGTATGTGTAAAATGCCCCTATACCTATTGTGAAATCAGTTGTTGTGCCAATATTGGATGCCCACAAACCAAAGAATAAGGTTAGCCCCAAATACCAAATGAATCAGAGAAGAGAAAAGACACAAAGGAGTTGAAAGGTATGGATATTTCCTCCAGCCAATTGATATCCTACATACTGGATGCAAATGATATTACTATTTGGTGTGATACTCCTTTTCCAAATTATCACTCTATAGAAATGGCCCAAGTCCTAGATTAGATTCAAATATCAATGCTAGTGATCAAATTATTTAGAATCCATGAACGGAAGGATAGGTCTATGTCATTTATCACTACTATAAATGCACAAAGGTAGCCTATAGTCATGTCCAGTGATATTGAAGAAGGTAAAGGTCAAGATGTGATAGTTGAGGTGTATCTTGGGATGATTGTTGTTAACAATTGGATGGGTGTAGATTCTTTTTACACAACACTGATTATAAATGGGTGACTGTTGCATAACTACATGCTTGACCCTGTTGCATCTAGAAATGTCACATGCTAGTTGAAATCATGAATGATTTGGTCGTAAAGGTATCAAAATCATATAAGAAGTGTTTTTCCATGGACTCTAGAGAGGTTAATGTCATTGGCTTAGCGAAAGATGTTGAGGTCCAATTTGTAGCTTATCTAGACAAATCTTTTTTGATGTATGTCATTGTTGTGAACTATCCTCCCAAGTGGGGCATGTTATTATCTATAAAATGGGTAGCCTCCATGGGGGGAATCATACAAATGGATCTATCTTATTATACTATTCCAGTCCACGGAGTTGAACTAAATTTATATAGGAAAAATAAGGTAGAAGATCAAAATGTAGAAGACCATTACAAGACAAATGGATATGAGGCTACATTCTTTGATACAAACTTGGATCATTTCATTGGGTTTTATGAAAATTAAGAACTAGATGTTATTTCTGATCCCCTCATTGTGCTCCTCCGAATGAGGATTATTATGATGTGTGGACTATGCATTTTGATCGTGCATGCTCCAAGGATGGGTCATGTGCTGGTGTTGTTTTGACATCACTTGATGGTGAACATTTTGGACTATCCTTCAAACTTGATTTTCATTGCATAAAAAAGATAGCTGAGTATGAAGCACTTGTATTAGGTTTGAATGTGGCTCACAAACATGGGATCAAGACTTTAAGGATCTTGGGAGACTTTGAATTGGTAGTGCACAACAAGTTAGAAGTGCATATGAAGCTAAAGAGAATAGGTTGAGGGCATATAGAAATATAGTCTAGGATACACTAGAGTTATTTGATACTATTGGAATCTACTGGATAGGGAGAAATGAGAATTAAGAGATGGTGCCCTCACTGTTGCAGTTTCAAGATTCAATTTGAAATTAGCTTCCTCTTTTTGTCATTTTTTGTTGAGGTACTTATTAGTTCAACCATTATAGACAACACATATACACTTTGTAGGTATTTAATGAAAGTAATCACATTTAGAGTTTTCTCAACTTGGATGAGTGCCAATCAGATCAATTATTGGTAGCTGATGGTAGAAGTGGAAGATTGAAAAGAAACTTTCTTTGGCAATGAAATTGTTTAGCTGACAACAAATACCATTCCTATGGGATTTGTAGCACTTGAAACGATGTTGAAGGCATAAACATGGCAACTAAGGATGAACTGATTTCCATACAATAACAAATTTTATCTCCAAGATTGTTATAAGAGAAATGTTTGCGAGAGATGTGAACCATTTTCATAATTTTTAAATAGGGATAGTTTCCTAGAGAAGATTATTGGTGATGTTGAATGCATCAATTTGAAAATAGTCTTGCACTATAATAATGTGAATAGTGTTAGATCTCCAGTAATAATAAAGGGACATCCAACAAAGCATAATAGAAGGGGAATTTTTTTTAGATGTTGGAGTTGCAGCTGCACTAGGAGACATGTACACAAAATGTGGAAGCATAGAAAAGGGCACAACCTATTTGATAGATCACCCAAAGAAATGTGGTCTCATGGAATACAATGATCATAGGTTACTCTCAACTAGATTTGTTAAAAAGACTCGAGAAATTTTTAAACATATCCGTCTAGTAGGTATAAATACATACTCCATGATCTTAGCCTGTATTCTCCCACTTGTGCCAATTTTAAGAGCTTGCAAATGGGAAAAGAGCATTCATCAAAGCATAAAGAATGAATTATTTTAACATGTTTGGACTTCCTAAAGAAGTTGAACAGGTTGAGCAGTAACTACATGAAGATGGCACTAATTCAAATGAATTTCAAAACTTGTAATAAAGTAGATTTGATGTCTCAACCTGTCCAAATGTGAATGCAATCTCATTCATTACCACCCAAGTTAGAGGCATAAAGGCCCAAAAAAATTTGTGCAAAAAATACATAGATAAAAATTAAAATTCTATCATGCGTTATACACAGACATAAAACCACTTACATATATGGCTAAGAAATGCAGGAGTGATCAATAAACAAGAATTTTATGCAGCTAATGATTACATATTGAATGGAAAACAAAATGAGAATTTATCTCAAAATTAATTCAATGAAAACATAATGCCAATCACAAACATACCTAGATTTCATTTTGATACAACATCTAATAATGAAGGTATCCTGATTTGACCAGTATCTTGCTTGGTTCAGCTCCTTCAATGATACTTGGCAGCATTTCCCTAGAGTCTGATTCTATATCAATTCCCTTCAGTTCCATAACAATTTCACCCCTTAAAATCCCCTTTTTTCTCAGTGTTTTTGAATTCTTGACTTCATTCATAGATCCCCCAGACCCTTACCTCCACCTGTGAATGCATTTTCTCATTTTTTTTTGGTTTTTCTTTTTGGAACAGTGGAAGTTTAATGGTAGGATAAAAGGTAGAAACCATGTAGAAGAAAACTTGGGAGATAGGTGGGCCACCATCTTACACATATTACTTTTGATTGGAAATCAATATTCAGCAGCCCAATGCATCGTAGGTAAAAATAAAATAAAATAATTATGGTTACTCTTTGTTAATGATTAGAAACTTAGAAATGTTGAAAATGAAACATCGTAGAACCCTTCCTTGAAGTCCACCCTGAAATTCCTCCAGAAAGATTACAATAATCCTTCCATCCTCCTTGTAAAATTTTGTCGATCATGGAATAAAACAAACACAATAATTTGCATTTTATTCTTCTTTCCCCACTTACTCCTTAATTTATTAAATTTAACTCCACTAACAATAAGTAGCTACAAAAATAAGATCCTTTTAAAAGATTTGAAAACTCAACAATAAAACACTTTAACCTTATAAAAGAATTATACATATTAATTATTAATCTAGTAATTTAATTAACTAAATATTAAACATGTGTTGAAGTTATAAACTAACAAAATGGAATATTTATTTTTCCCTTTTGTTTCGATTCAGCTAAGCAATTGTCTATGTAATAACATAAATCAGTTATTTCTTTGCCATCAATAATCATTTAAACAGATAATCATCTAAATGTGATTCTTAATCAAATGAAACAAAAATTCAATAAAATAGTTTATTAGAATGAAATCTACAATCTTGAATTAATGAAATAGTTTGTCCAAAATATTCTATTAAGGTCCTATCAATATAATGTCATTTACAAGGTGCCCTTACATTCTCTCCCCCTAAGAATAGACTTCCTCCTTGAAGTCCTCGAGGGGAGAGAAACACCTACTTGTTTTGACAACCTCAAGTCTAGGAACAACAAGGATATACATATATTCCACCACTACATAAAATAATGAGACAAGAATCTAGACAACCACATTTGTTTCATCCAAAACATAAGGTTACATCAAGGCATGTTAGTTCACATATCTCATTTTCATCAACTAAACATGTCTTCAAGATGTCACTATTATCATGAATATATCCATTTAAATCTAAAGAATTGAACAAGTCATCATATTCGAGGAAATTACTCAAATCCTCAAGTTAATAATTTCAAGCACTTGATTCACAACAACACCGAACAACTCACATATCACAAAACTTAACTCCATGTATAACACATTATTTAAATTTAAGGTTCTTTCACATCACATAACTCACATAGGTAAAACATACACAAAAAAGACTATATTCAAATGTACCAATCTATACTCATCACAATGACCTCACATGACTCACACGACAAGGCTCAACAAAATGGGTAATTACGAGGAGGACAAGCATGGATATGCCACTGCATAATCCATAGTGCCATGGACCCAAATAACCAATAAATGCATAACCATGTAATGCAGAATCACTATGCCAGTATCAGAGTGTAGTGCCCCTCCATTTGCACCTTGGATGTGCAGGTGGTCGGGCTAAGGAGCATGAAGATGAAGGTAAAATACTCGAAATACTTAGGGTATGATAGACATGTTGATGGTAGGCTCACTGTTATGATACTCATTGATGTGTACTATGATGACACTGTTGATACTTTATAATTAGTACATTATGCTCATCTTGTGATCAATTATGGGTTAATTAATTATGTAGATTAGTTTTACTACATGATCTATGCGACTATCTGACTATGTGTTATTTGGTTGATTAGTTATTAATGAACTAGTTGATGTGGATATCTGTGATGTGTTTTGTGATGGGACAGTGTAGTATTACTCATAATTAGTACCCTACTATGCTACGATTCTCTATCACTATGTGTCTGTTTAGATGATTATACATATGTTTGTATTCGACACTTTTGTTTGCTGCAGGTTGCAGGTACCAGGCATCGACTCCACCTAAATTGGCAGGTCTGAGCATGCCTTCATACCAATGGAAGTTGTGGAATGGAGATGACATGAGGTCCCTTAGTTGACATCATTCTCGATGAGGATGAGTTCTTAGTCCTGAATTTCATCCATTTGGTCGTTGGTGCATGACTGTGAGTCTATGTTATTCTTTGGTATGTTGTTTTTGGAAAATGATTGGGTGTAGTCTTTGAGTAGATTAGTATGGTCTATTGTTTTATTTAACATAAATTATTAATCTTTTTTGTTAAATAAATAATATTAATTTTTGGGTATATTAAGTATTTGTTAAAAATTAAATTAATAAAATAGATAATAGTAATAATAATAATAAATAAATTATAAATATTTAATATTTATTTATGTGAATAAATATTCTTTTGTGTAACTATTTAAGACATTATTTTATATTCTCGAATTAATAATATTTGGTGAGTTGTCTAATAAGTGAATAATAATTAATTGGATTGGAGAATTTAGCTGGAGGTGATTATTGAATGCATTTATTTTTGAGAAAGTGGGTTTTAGTAACAAGAGAGTTATGAGTTGGAAATTATTGCCATTGACTATTTTTATGATAGTGGGGATATTTGAAGGGGATTCTGTGAAAAATTTTAGGGAGAGTTTTGCACACGAAGTATTTGGGGAGGGAACAACTTCTTGGCTTGAGCTATATTTGCATGCATGGCTACCTAAGAAAAAAAAACCCACAATGGGAGACTGAAATTGTGAAGAAAGTGGGGGAGGTTCAAAGATTCTGTGGGTAGAGACTAGTTGGTTGTAGAATTCAATTGTCTTCTTGTTGTTCAAATTTGGATGCTCATAGGTCACGGTGGGAAGAGATTTTCCTTATTTGCAGACTAGGACGGATTTAAGGTATTTTGCCATTATATTTCTTGAAATTTTCAGCTGAATACTTATGTTTGGATAGAAATTAATTGTGGAATGTTAGCTGATTGCATTATGGTTGGCAAAATTGGCTTTTAAATTCCTCTTTTCAGCCATTCTTTTGCATTTGAAAATTGGGCAAAAACACACCATTTCTTACCTAACATTTTATCTACTTTCACAAATGAAATTTTGACCTTGGTTTCCAACTAGGAACGGCCAAATCCGAACTAGGTTGAGCTCTGATTTTAATTATGGGCACTTTTATTTTTTGGTCAAATTTGTGTCAGTCTGCTGAAAAACATTTTTTGAAACTGCTCTTTATTCTCATGCTATAAATGAAAACCAAAGGTGGATTCCAAATAGAAATGCCCATATCTCAACTAGGTCGTTGTCAGATTTGATTTTCGAGCACTTTCATTTTTCATATTTTTGCCCAGCGTCGCAATTAAAAATGTTTTTCAAAACAACACCTTAGATCTAGACATAAACTTAAAAACCAAAGGTGAAATCCAACTCTCTCAACCTGTAAACATCAAACATTAAACATTAAACTTTTACAATCACATCTTCTTTCCTTCTGAGGCAAGTTAGGATGCTGGCGTGTGCCAAATCAAACCCTTTAATTCTTCAACAATTCTTTATTTGAGATCTGCAGGCAACAAAGACATTGTAGATGGAAAATGAATAAGATTTTATGAATCTATTTTATTATTAGCATAGAATTTTAATCTCTTCTAGAGAATTTAGTTAGCAAGTCTTGTAATTAGAAATTAGCTCATTTCAAGGTTTAATGAATTGAAATCATTTTAGGAAGATTCTATTTTGATTCCTGTCACAATTTGTATTGCATTGATTTTTTTTATAATCTAATTATTTATTAGAATGTAATCAAGTTTATAATTAGAGAATATTTACTTAAATTATATGATATTTAATTGTTGTGTGTCTAGAAAAGATTGGTAAATTTGTAAAGTTCTTAACTTAATTATTTAGTTAAGTTAATATACTTTGTCATAATATAAATATCATTGTTATTATTTTAAATATTGATTTAAATTAGTTTTGAATTTAAATTATTATTATTCAAATTTATTTAACTTAGAGATCATTCTTTTGTTAGTCTTCATTTGTGATTTTTTTAAAATATGTAAATTAGAAACTAAATCTTAATAGACTTGTTTATAGTCCTCTTTTATTTAGAAACTAAGTCTTTTTATTCCTTTAGAATGTACCATTCTTCTTGAATTATTAAATAAGATTTTTTTCTTGTTTATTTAAAGGTAAATACGACTTTACCTTATAAATAAAGAAAAAAAATTATCTTGTTATATATAAAGTATTTATCTTGTATTTATAGAAATATTCTATATTGTAAATATGATTTTATCTTGTATATTTAAGAATATTAGTAGTTTTATTTATTGTAAAAGAGTAGGATATGGATAATAAATAAGGCTTCTTAATATATAATTGTCTTAGTCAAATTGACGTAAATTATCCTATTAAAATATTGAATTGTTATTTTAGATCTATTTATAGGGTGTGTATGATGAGCTTAGTCAAGTTTTCAATTTTAGTATGAATTAGGATATTTTAAATAGTATGCATAGAGTTAGTCTATGAATTTAATTTATATTTGTTATATATCTAGATATCTTGGATATATTTTGGTGGAAGATAACATTTAGATTAGATTTAGTAAGACTTGTCAAGTATATATATATATCTTGCTTCCCCTTCACCTTAAGGAACTTTTTAGTCATATAATGGAGTCTAATCTCATTTATGACTTATATTAAAGATTATGCTTAGTTACGAAATTGGGTGAGTATGTGGTGGTTAGGTTTGATATGATATAAAACATTTAGCATTTAACTCATATACTTTCTAAAGATTTAAATGGATGATCCGTTTTAATCTACCTTATGATCCTTTATGCTATTATTGTTCTGCATTGTTGGGATAGAGTTATCTTATGTTGTTAGATGATTGATCATGCTTGGAATAAGGTTACATTCTTTAAGACCATTATTAGTGCATCAGATCATATGTTACATTGGTGGATTTGTTATTGAATTATTGATCTTGGTTTAAGATGTGCCTTGGAAAGTGAATGTGATGTGTGACCATTACAATGTCAAGTGTTGTAAAAGTTGTTTCTAGAGGCCAATGAGAGAGTGATTGTGTGGAGGTTAGCTATGTATGTATCTTGTGAGTTGAATGGAATGCATTCTTGAAATATGGTGTCTTATTCATGTTGGAATAATACATGTGCAAGATGGTTTATGCCTTGCTCAGTGTACCTATACATGTGATTATATTGACTATGCAAGAAGGTAAATGCCTTGCATTGTATTTGAGTGCTTGTTGTTAAGATGGTAATGTTTTGCTTGATGGATAGGGTTTCCTAGATGCAAGTAGGGGAGTGGCTTTCAATGTGGGGCTAGGACTCAAAGTGGCTAGCCAGGATAACCCATTGGAAGGTGGTAATCAAGTGATAACCTAATTAATGAATGAAGGGGTTGAGTAGTTAATCACATTAAGCAAGATAATGTATGCCTCACTCATGGCTCAAGTGCTTGTTTAGGCTTGAGCTGAGATGAGAAAGTCTAGAATGGTAAATCAACTGCCTTGTTCTCATGAAAGGTATATTGGGTCTGCATGAGTTTGTATGGGGGCCAGTGGTTGGGAGAGGCTATCAGGATAACCCAGGATGGGGGCTAGTGCCTTTGAAGACCTACCAGGATAACCCATGACAAGCTATGTGATGACACTCCTCCTTATTGCAAACTAGTACTCCCTGGTTGTATTTCCTCCTTCAGTTGTGTGAGTGCCTCTGGAAGTTCAATTAAGTATGTAAGTGTTGATTTGAGTTACTTGTGTTGTTCTTATTGATATGTGTTCTATTGGAGTCATGTGTAGTCCTTGTGTTTGTTAGCATATTATCTTCTTGACTATTGTCTTTGTGGGACCTCATTGTTATCTCCTAGCATGGGGGGTGGACCTTAGGGTTCCACATGGTCATGTGGATGTGCATTATTCCATTGGTTTTTCTGGTGTCATGGTTCATGGATGTATCTCTCATAGCGGATTGTAGTTTGCACCTATGTTTGAAGACAATTATTGCATCTAGATCTATGTATTAGTGGAATTCATTATATAATTTGATGTATTCAGAAAATGAGCTTTTGTAACAATGAAACTATGTAATTCTTCTTGTAAGATAAACTATTTGTACTTGTAATCTTAGTGCAAACTTCTTGATATCTTTGAATGTCGTAATGAAAGATACTAGTTGGTGTATTTGATTAAACTATGTATGTTGTTGGTTGTTGTTATATTTCAATAATGCAGCTATGTAATCCCTAGAGATGTTAGTTTAACTTGTTGCTATTAGACTATGTTATGTTTTGTTATTACCACTTCTAAACAAAAAAAATATTTCACCCTTTTTATTGCTTAGTTAAACTTATATTTAGGGTTGCATGGTGGGGCATTACACTTGGTATCAGAGATAGGTTAGAACACTGAGACCTCTAGATTGTTGTTGTTTCTCTAGGTTAAATGATTTTCTCTTTGTGGTGGGTTGGTAATAGAACCTCTCACCTGTGTGTATTAGTATGACATTAGAATGTTAATAAGTTTGTAGACTTGCTCTTTAAGAAATGAATTCCTTATGCCCTGTTTTACTCATATGTCTACAATGTATTCTTTCTTCTTCATTTCTAAATATGTGATGATATATTTGTTAGTATGAATTTCCTAAATAGTACATGTAGTTAAGTATTGGAATGAGTTAATCATTTGGTGAGTCATGTGGTTATGTCATGTTGTCATGTGCGGGGTATCTTAATGTGGGTGTTGATAACCTGACATTTATCACCTAGTTGGTCATGACCTCATATGGAAGAATTGTTGTGATTTATGGAAGTTATCATTTTGTATGCTTGTGTGAGAACCGTGTGCAGGGATCAAATTGGAGCTTACACTGGACCCATAAGATCAAGAATGTGATACTATAAGTCAATTATAGTTATCAATTATTCTTTTGTGTGACATCATACATGTCCTATGTGAATATCTTCTTGCATAAGGATATAATTGCATATTTTCATAGCTTAATAAAAAGAAATTGTACTGTATTAAAGATTGAAGTTGTTTGTAAATAAGTAGCTACTGTGTTGCCTTAAATCCTTGTATAAAAGTTGCTTAGATAAGAGGATGTAGTTAACTAAATTGTTTGAGTATTGGTGTACATTCTCTAACACATTTTGGACCTTGTGTCCTTGAGTGTTGTGTAGTGGATACTCCCTTTTTATGGCTAAAATTAGTCACATCGTGATGTGAATTTGTTTTGTAACTTAGTTTTTTAAGAAATTTTAACGGTTGTTTCATGTGTTGTTGGGGATTAATAGTGAATTTTATTTCTTTGAATTTTCTTATGAAAGGAGTGGTCACCAAAACTCTTTTCTTTATACTTGATTTATTGTTGGAAATTGCTGGCACTTTTTGACTTAAGGTTGGATTTGATTATTTTCCCACTTGGGTTTGCATCTATTTTTAAAATTTCTATGGTGGCTATTCTGAATATTTATTTCTGTTGGCCCTGTTTGTGTTAAGTATTGTTTCTATCATGTTCATTTCAAACCTCTAATAGTATGTTCAAGGGAGGACTCTGCGGGGAATTGTACTTTGTATGTTAATAAATAGTCGAAGGCATAGTGGAAATAAAATATGAGATGCATTTTTTTCCATGATTATATGTGAATGCAATTCTCTAAATCATATGAAATTCTCAAAATATGTGTAATTAGATACAAGTAGATCACATGATACACCTTGAAGGTAATGAATTGATGTTTTACTTGTCTTTATTGAATGATTGTGCCTGTCTTATGAATAATTGCTTGATATGGATGCGTACGTTGCCAATAGAAAATTGCAATACTAATATGTTATGTTTCCACCCTAGTCTGCGACTTCTAGGAGGAAGTCAAGTTTTAGGAGGGAGGATGTAGTGCCCCTCCATTCTCACCTTGGATGTGTAGGTGGTCGGGCTAAGGAGCATGAAGATGAAGGTAAAATACTTGAAATGCTTAGGGTATGATAGACATGTTGATGGTACGCTCACTGTTATGATACTCATTGATGTGTACTATGATGTCACTGTTGATACTTTATAATTAGTACATTATGCTTATGTTGCGATCAATTATGGGTTAATTAATTATGTAGATTAGTTTTACTATGTGATCTATGCGACTATCTGACTATGTGTTATCTGGTTGATTAGTTATCAATGAACTAGTTGATGTGGATATGTGTGATGTGTTTTGTCATGGGACAGTGTAGTATTACTCATAATGAGTACCCTACTATGTTGCGATTCTCTGTCACTATGTGTCTATTTAGGTGACTATATATATGTTTGTATTTGACACTTTTATTTGTTGCAGGTTGCATGTACCAGGCATTGACTCCACCTGAATTGGTAGGTCTGAGTGTGCCTTCATACCAATGGAAGTTGTGGAATGGAGATGACATGAGGTCCCTTAGTTGACATCATTCTTGATGAGGATGAGTTCTTAGTCATGAGTTTCGTTCGTTTGGTCATTGGTGCATGACTGTGAGTCTCTGTTATTCTTTGGTATGTTGTTTTTGGAAAATGATTGGGTGTAGTCTTTGAGTAGATTAGTATGGTCTATTGTTTCATTTAACATAAATTATTAATCTATTTTGTTAAATAAATAATATTAATTTTTAGGTATATTAAGTATTTGTTAAAAATTAAATTAATAAAATAGATAATAGTAATAATAATAATAAATAAATTATAAATATTTAATATTTATTTATGTGAATAAATATTCTTTTGTGTAACTATTTAAGACATTATTTTATATTCTCAAACTAATAATATTTGGTGAGTTTTCTGATAAGTGAATAATAATTAATTAGATTGGAGAATCTGGCTGGAGGTGATTATTGAATGCATTTATTTTTGAAAAAGTGGGTTTCAATAACGGGAGAGTTATGAGTTGAAAATTATTGCCATTGACTATTTTTATGATAGTGGGGATATTTGAAGGGGGTTCTATGAAAAATTTTAGGGAGAGTTTTACAGATGAAGTATTTGGAGAGGGAACAGC
This sequence comes from Cunninghamia lanceolata, assembly GCA_027924645.1. Taxonomy (NCBI): domain Eukaryota; kingdom Viridiplantae; phylum Streptophyta; class Pinopsida; order Cupressales; family Cupressaceae; genus Cunninghamia; species Cunninghamia lanceolata. The sequence goes on along the minus strand of BSBN01000749.1, from coordinate 2,201,317 downwards.
TTCTTGGCTTGAGCTATATTTTCATGCATGGCTGCCTCTGAAAAAAAAAAAAAACCCCACACTGGGAGACTGAAATTGTGAAGAAAGTGGGGGAGATTCGATGTGGTACCCCTCTGTTCACACCTTGGATGTACAAGTGAACTAATCAAGGCGCATGAATATGAAGGTAAAATAACAAGAATAATTAAGGTAAGGCTTTGACATTGTTTTGCATTCCTATGATTAAGATGTCGATCTTACTACAATTGCTATATGTTAGAATGGATCTCATGGACTGATTCTGTTAGATTTATTTGTTATGATGGTACTTCTGAGACTGATTCAATTTTATGCACCTATATGTTTAATGTATGTTCTGTTCAAATAATGAGGTAGATTTGATTTGGTTACGGTTATGTGTTATCTAATCTAGATTGATATGATGTGGAAAGGACGATTTCGTATCACTCGCTTGCGAGTGCCCTGCGATAGTGTGATTCCTTTTTCACCTAGTGTCAGCTTTTGTGTGTCTATATATATGCTTGATTGTGTCATTTGTTGCAGGATGCAGGTATTGGGCATCAACTCCACCTGAATTAACAGGTCTGAGCGTGCCCTAAACCCAATGGATAAGTTGTTCTGGAGATAACTTAAGGTCCCACATCTCAAGTCATCATCCTCGATCAGGATGCATGACATGTCTAGTTCAACCTGTCAGTTCTGTCAGTATGTCTAGTCTTGCAACTGATTAATATTTGATGGAGCCTGTTGGTTAAGTGCGTGTTTGGCCCTAGCTTGTGAACATGTTTGATTTGGCTTTTAGCGGCTGTCCTACTCAATGGGTTATGTTTTATGCCTATATTTCATTATATAGTCATACTAATATTTGACACACTTTAATATTTAATAAGGTCATATAATATTCTTATTGCTATTATTAATATTTAATAAGAATAAATTGGTAATTGATAATTACCTAGTTCAAATAATTATTAAAGTTGTTTGAATATGAATTATTTTATTACTATGATTAAATTGATTTAATTTAGGGAAGGTCGTTGAACACTAGTAAACGCACTAACCAGACCCTAGAGTAGAGAGGAGATAGTCCTATAATCCAATTGACGAAGCCTAACAATTGGATCAAGAGTGTATTGATTTAGCGTTACACTATGGTTACTAATGGATTTGTGATAATATGTTATTTATGATGGATACATTTTGGCTATATATTGTACTAACACTTCTTGTTGAGTGTGCATGTAGAATTATTATGTCAATGGATAATGGTGGTCATTTAGCCACTTTATGTCTTTCTGTGTGATGTCTGACCTAGGCATGGGGACCTAAGGTCTATTGGCCATGATGTTAAGAAATATCATTTTTAGTTTTATGTGATAAAATGATTATGTTCTTGTGTGGGATTTAACCTTGTAACTTTTAAAATGATTTTTAAGTGTTTTTAAGAGGTCTAAATTATATTTTATGTTTGAGAAATTGTCTTATGTCTAAAGTACAAAGGTTAGAAGTTTATTTTTGTAATTTATAATATTTTAAAAGGTTTTTAAACCCTCCTTTAAGCCCCACTTACAAAAGTGACGAAAATGGGAAGGTGGTTGGTTGAATTAGTTGGGTGGTTGAGTTAGTTTTGGGTAGGAAGTTACTCTTTCCTTCTCTTTAAAAAACTCTTCATCGAGTGGGGGTGACTTGCTCATTTTATGATTCTCATTCAAGGATTTTACCATTAGTGGGATATTGTGATTGAGGTACCATGTTTTCTTTATTAATTAAATATAAATATTATATGTTTTTCTTTATTGATTAAATGTAAATTTTATATGTTTTTTTTTCTTTATTGATTAAATATAAATATTATATATTTTTCTTTATTGGTTAAATGTAAATATCGTATGTTCTAAATATTATATGTATCCTTTATTTATTAAATGTAAAGGTTGTTTTTCTAAGGGTTGTTGCTTGTGAAATTGGAAAAGAAAACATTTCAATGTAAATCTTGAAAGAAGCATATTTGTTGCCTTATTTGCATGTCATAAACCTAGATCATCATAGCATGAAGTATATTTTTGATTTTTACATTAGATCTTCCTATAATTATAAGATAGTAATCGCCATATATATTGGCATTACGGTTTGCACATAATCATATATTATCTATATATTAGTATTAAGATTTCTATATAATCTTATAATTGCTAAATGTTGGTGTTGGATCTTAGAAACGATGGTTTTTATCTATTTTTTAAAAGGGGTTATGAAGTCATCTTGCTAAGGATCTATTAGTTTGTTCATATCCTCTAATAGATAAACTAATGATGTTCTTTGTGTACGTAAGTATCTTTGAACCTTGTCAAACAGTTCAAGTACCTTGTCCATTAGAGTATTCCTTACTTCTGCCTTCTATTTAGATGGAAATGTTTTTTCTTAGGTGCATTAAGGTCTCAAATAAATATGGACTTTGGATCATATAAAACTGCCCACTTTTGCATAGATCCTTCAGGATCCAATTCTTATAGTAGATTGTATTAAACATCTTATTAGCTCTTCATTTAGTCAATTTATATTTTGGGTGTCTTGTTCCTTGGTTGTTCAAATCTTCACAGTATTCTGTCAAATAGTCACGTGCATTGTCTATGCTTCCAAATTTTGCATGCATGTCTGCTAGGGTAGTTGCAGCTAGACATCTGACAAAATGCCTCTATCATTTATCCTCTTTGGACATTGATACGTTGTTCTAAAGCTCCATTTGTGCATAGGTACATAGGATGCTAGCAAATGTTACGAAGTCTAGTCATACACTTTCCAAAAGCTTTTGCTTGAAAGTTCTTAAAGCCCTCTCCATGTACCAATTTTGAGTATATCCTACAATCATTGTATTTCATGATAACAACTTGAGAGCTTCATAGATGTTCATTCCTTACAAAGTCATTTAATAGGTGGAGATGAGTTACGAGATTAGGTCTTGAATCTAATGCAAAATATAGTATATCTCTTAGGTGTTATCTCCCTATCTCTGCTTATTTTTACACTTGATGTTGATGAAAAGATGTAGTTTAAACTTTAAGGCATAAGTGAATTTCATGTTTTACTCTATGAAGAAAGAGCTCCTATATGTTCTTAGGTCCTTAATAATAATTCTAGTATGATTCATGTTTAGGATTTATGAAGACAACTTTCTTTAGGTATTTTATTTAAGAATAGTTAACCAAGGTTAAAGATAGAAATTTTCTCTTGATTAGTGGATTAATATTATGCCATAATGGTAAAGATCACCATTGGATGATTTATCATTACTTATTGCATAAGCAATGAAAATATTAAATATGTCAATATGCTTATGTTAAACTTAGATGGAAACTTGTTCTTTTAGGCTTGCATCTTATGGGAATTGTAGTAAACCCTTATATGTATTATGATCTTATATCCTTATTATAAGTAGTTATTGGTGGAATTAGTTAAACTAAAGTGATTTGATTATTTCAAATAGATATGTAATTCTTATAGACATTATATTACACTTTTATATTAATTTAATTAGCTTGACGTTGTTATATATATATTGATAATTAGTTTTATAAATTAATTAATTAATTATATACCTTTATGTGCTATGTGACTACATAAAGAATGTGTCTCATTGGATAATAACATATATATATATATATATATATATATATATATATATATATATATATATATATATATATATATATATATATATATATATATATATATATATATATATATATATATATATATATATATATTAGGGTTTTAGTATAAGAAATGCTTTAATTGGAATTAAATATATTATGTTTTCTTTTGTCAATAACATGAATGCATTATATATAATGTATCCTCTTTAATGAGCTAAGTTTGTTAATTCACTATTTATGTAAGTAAATGGAATAGAACTTCATCAGATAAATTATTTCATAGGAAAACTAGTGAAACGAGGTAATGTTTTACTTGATTTTGGGTTAGCAGTGAACCTATCGTTTGTATGGAAAATGTGTTTTAATTGGATTGATAGTTGGCCTTATGTTTTTATGCATTAGTAAGGTGACAATAAGGGGTTTATGTGTGTGTGTTAAAGATAAAATGCATATTGTGGAATATCTTACTAACAACTATCAATTGGGCTTTCGGTTAAGATAGGCATGTTTATAAATTATGCATTTATTGGTTATTGAATGATGGTTTCTTAAACATAATTATAATGGTTTTGTTAGTAGAAATATGATATATGGGTTTAGATTATAAATGTTGTAATTAGCATTTAATTTATAAGTATTTGTAATTAATATTATCTATGCATTGTTAGCTTGACGGTTATATGTAATTGATGAGTGATTAATATAATAGATAGAATTAATATTAATTAAACTAGACCTAGGTTTTATGAAATTTTTGGTGGAGATATACCTTGAATCCAGTTGCTAATTTGATTAAATAGAATTGCTCTAGTAAGAAGAATTTATGTTGTCAATGAGTTGATTAGTTGAAATTGCTTATTGCAAGCAAAATTTTCATGTGAGTTGGTCTATGTGTAAATCGTCAAGTTTAGGTTCCAGAGGCATAAGGTAATATGATTTGGTTGTATGTATTCTGTTCATAGTTGTCTTGAGATGAAGATGTTGTAAGAACATGATTTCTCTTGTCTATGTATGTGGGTCTTGGTAAACAATAATGTGAGATGTTGTGCATACTGTGTTGTGAATATATTATGATGGCTTTAAATCTCCTTCAAGGAAGTGTTGGCATCGAGTTTGTGTGTAGTATTGTAATGGGGAGATCTTGGTAATCGTAATGAGAAACTATTTTGTTCATGGTTGAGATTTGTGAGCAAGATGACCCATACCTTGCTCGGGATATGTGTTGTTATGGTTTGATCAACGGAAAGTTTTAGGACAATGATGTACAGGTTGGTCCTTGTGATTATGTTTAATAAGCAAGAAGGTAAATGCCTTGCATTGTTTATGTATACTTATCAGTATGATAGTGATTGTCTTGCTTGATGGTTAGGGTTTCTAGATGCAGGTAGGGGAGTGGCTTTCAGTGTGGGGCCAGCGCCCAAAGTGGCTGTCAGGATAACCCATTGAAAGTTGTTAATTAAGTGAAAACCTAAAAATGAACTGGGGGGAAAAGGGTAAATTACACATTAACAAGATAATTGGATTTCCTCTCCCATGCCTGTAGTGCTTGTTTAGACTAAGGATGGGTAGAGAAGGCCTGGTTGGCAAGATCAACTTCCTTGTCCTCATGAAAGGAAGGTTGATTCCGCATGAGTCACCCTATGGGGCCGGCGCCTAGTGAGAGGTTGTCAGGATAACCCATGTCAGGACCATGCGATGACACTCTTCCTACTGCAGCCTAGCATTCCCTAGTTGTACTCTCCCCATTCGTCGTGTGTTGCCTCTGGAAGTGATTTTAAGTTGCTTGTGGTGTTGTCATGTGTTGTAATGGAGTCTTGTTTGGTCTTCGTTCCTATTAGGCAATTGTCTACCTGACTGTATGATGTTTTGGGACCTTATGTTATCTCCTAGCACGGAGGGTGGACCTCAGGGTTCCACATGGTCGAGTGGATGTGCTTTATCTCCATTGGTTTTTCCTTGCCTTTGTTTGTGTGCAAGAAGGTGGTAACTCTTGTAGCAGATTCAGATCGTGTACCTATTTATGGAGACAGTTATTATGCTCATGTGCTATCTTGCGTATTAGATTATTCATAATGTATGTATTCATATGTATTCAAAAGATGATAATGTAACAATGTAATGTTGTATTCATATGTCGGGAGAAATTGTGACTATGTACTAGATCCTGATGAATACGTATATGATGTTATGTAAATGTAAATGTTTATTGATTTAGTGCATTAGGTTTACAATGAGTTACTAATGTTAATTCATGATGTGTGTTAGATTATGTTAATTGTTTTGTCAAGTAATGCAACCATGTTATCTTAGAGGACAAGTCATTAGTTTAAATGATGTGTTAATATTACTTTGTTATTTCTTTAAAAAGAAAAAAAATTATCCTGTTGCATATAGCATAAATGTGTTGTTCTCTAAAGTTTCATGGCGGGGTGTTACAAGATTCTTGCAAATATTTTGTGGGTAGAGACTAGTTGGTTGCAGAATTCAATTGTCTTCTTGTTGTTCAAATTTGGATGCTCATAGGTCACGGCAGGAAGAGATTTTCCTTATTTGCAGACTAGGGTAGATTTAAGGTATTTTCCCATTATATTTCTTGAAATTTCCACCTGAATACTTATGTTTGGATATAAATTAATTGTGGAATGTTAGCTGAATGTTAGCTGGAATGTTAGACATAAACTTAAAAACCAAAGGTGAAATCCAACTCTCTCAACCTGTAAATATCAAACATTGAACATTAAACTTTTGCAATCATATCTTCTTTCTGTCTGAGGCAAGTTAGGATGCTGGCATGTGCCAAATCAAACCCTTTAATTCTTCAACAATTCTTTATTTGGATCTGCAAGCAACTGAGACACTGTAGATGGAAAATGAACAAGATTTTATGAATCTATTTTCTCATTAGCATAGGATTTTAATCTCTTCTAGGGAATTTAGTTAGCAAGTCTTGTAATTAGAAATTAACTCATTTCAAGGTTTAATGAATTGAAATCATTTTAGGAAGATTCTATTTTGATTCCTGTCACAATTTGTATTGCATTGATTTTTTTTGTTTTATAATCTATTTATTTATTAGAATGTAATCAAGTTTATAATTAGAGAATATTTACTTATATTATATGATATTTAATTGTTGTGTGTCTAAAAAAGATTGGTAAATTTGTAAATTTCTTAACTTAATTATTTAGTTAAGTTAATATACTTTATCATAATATAAATATCATTGTTATTATTTTAAATATTGATTTAAATTAGTTTTGAATTTAAATTATTATTATTCAAATTTATTTAACTTATAGATCATTCTTTTCTTAGTTTTTTTTGTGATTTTTTTTAAATATGTAAATTAGAAACTAAATCTTAATAGAGTTGTTTAGAATCCTCTTTTATTTAGAAATTAAATCTTTTTGTTCCTTTAGAATGTACCATTCTTCTTGAATTATTAAATAAGATTTTTTTCTTGTTTATTTAAAGGTAAATATGACTTTGCCTTGTAAATAAAGAAAAAAATAAAATTATCTTGTTATATATAAAGTATTTATCTTGTATTTATAGAAAGATTCTATATTGTAAATATGATTTTATCTTGTAAATTTAAGAATATTAGTAGTTTTATCTATTGTAAGAGAGTAGGATATGGATAATAAATAAGGCTTCTTAATATATAATTCTCTTAGTCAAATTGATGTAAATTATCATATTATAAATATTGAATTGTTATTTTAGATCTATTTATCGGGTGTGTATGATGACCTTAGTTATGTCTTTAATTTTTGTATGAATTAGGATATTTTAAGTAGTGTGCATAGAGTTAGTCTATGAATTTAATTTATGTTTGTTATATGTCTAGTATCTTTGATATATTTTGGTGGAAGATAACATTTAGTTTACATTTAGTAAGACTTGTTGTCAAGTATATATATGTACATATGTACATATGTACATATGTATGTATACATATACATATGTATATGTATACATATACATATGTATATGTATACATATACATATGTATATGTATACATATACATATGTATATGTATACATATACATATGTATATGTATACATATACATATGTATATGTATACATATACATATGTACATATATATATATATATATACATATATACATATATATATATATATATATATATATATATATATATATAGCTTCCTCTTCACCTTAAGGAACTTTGTAGTCATATAATGGAGTCTAATCTTATTTATGACTTATATTAAAGATTGTGCCTAGTTATGAAATTGGGCAAGTATGTGGAGGTTAGGTTTGATATGATATAAAACGTTTACCATTTAACTCATATACTTTCTAAAGATTTAAATGGATGATCGGTTTTAATCTACCTTATGATCCTTTATGATATTATTGTTCTGCATTGTTGGGATAGAGTTATCTTATGTTGTTAGATGATTGATCATGCTTGGAATAAGGTTACGTTCTTTAAGATCACTATTAGTGCATCAAATCATATGCTACATTAGTGGTTTTGCTATTCAATTATTGATCTTTATTTAGGATGTGCCTTGAAAAGTGAATGTGATGTGTAACCATTATGATGTCAAGTGTTGGAAAAGTTGTTTCCAGAGGCCTACAAGAGAGTGATTGTGTGGGGGTTAGCTATGTGTGTATCTTGTGAGTTGAATGGAATGCATTCTTGAAATATGGTTTCTTATTCATGTTGGAATAATACATGTGCAAGATGGTTTATGCCTTGCTCAGTGTACCTATACATGTGATTAAATTGACCATGCAAGAAGGTAAATGCCTTGCATTGTATTTGAGCACTTGTTAAGATGGTAATGTTTTGCTTGATGGATAGGGTTTTCTAGATGCAGGTAGGGGAGTGGCTTTGAATATGGGGTCAGGTCCCAAAGTGGCTAGCTAGGATAACCCATTAGAAGTTGGTAATCAAGTGATAACCTAATTAATGAATTAAGGGGTTGGGTAGTTAATCACATTAAACAATGATAATGTATGCCTCACTCATGGCTCAAGTGCTCGTTTAGGCTTGAGATGAGATGAAAAGGCTTGGAATGGAAAATCAACTGCCTTGTCCTCATGAAAGGTATGTTAGTTCTGTATGAGTTTGTATGGGGGCCAGTGGTCATGAGAGGCTGCTAGGATAACCCAAGATGGGGGCCGGTGCCTAGGAAGACCTGCTAGGATAACCCATGACAAGCTAGGTGATGACACTCCTCCTTATTGTAGTCTAGTACTCCCTAGCTGTATTTCATCCTTCGGTTGTATGAGTGCCTCTAGAAGTTCAATTAAGTGTGTAAGTGTTGATTTGAGTTACTTGTGTTGTTCTTATTGATCTGTGTTCTATTGGAGTCATGTGTAGTCCTTGCATTTGTTAGCATATTATCTTCTTGACTGTTGTCTTTGTGGGACCTCATTGTTATCTCCTAGCATGGGGTTTGGACCTCAGGGTTCCACATGGTTGGGTGGATGTGCATTATTCCATTAGTTTTTCTGGTGGCATGGTTCATGGATGTATCTCTCGTTGTGGATTCTAGTTTGCACCTATATTTGAAGACAATTATTGCATCTAGATCTATGTATCAGTGGAATTCATTATGTAATTTGATGTATTTAGAAAAGGAGCTTTTGTAACAATGAAACTATGTAATTCCTCTTATAAGATAAACTATTTGTACTTGTAATCTTAGTGCAAACTTCTTGATGTATTTGGATGTCGTAATGAAAGATGCTAGTTGGTGTATTTGATTAAACTATGTATGTTGTTGATTTTTATATTTCAATAATGTAGCTATGTAATCCCTAGAGATTTTAGTTTAACTTGTTGCAATTAGACCATGTTATGTTTTGTAATTACCACTTCTAAAGGAAAAATATATATTTCACCCTTTTTATTGCTTAGTTAAACTTATCTTTAGGGTTGCATGGCAGGGCATTACGCAGAGTCACCATCAAACCGTAGTGCTAAGAAATCAAATAGGAAAGATGGTCTTAAGGCCCCCTCAAAGGATCCCTCCATATATTTCCTAGTGCCTTGATCTTGTTTGTTTAAGGGGGTTAGCCTTGAAGAGGAAGGTACACAAGAATCACACCCATATATCTAAGGGGAAAATGGATTATGAATGTCCCATGCTAGTCCCATTTGTAACCCCCATCCTCACAAATAGAATTCCCTAAGCCATCTACTCCCCCATACAACCTATCAGGGACCCCTCCTAGATATGGTAGTTTACTAAAGTTACATTACTCCACACATACTAGCAATTACAATAATAAAATGCCTCAAATAAACAAGGATTAAGTAAACCAAGTCCATAAGTTAAATCCTTAATTATAATACAATAAATAAAATAAATAATAAAAGACGTGAAGATCAAAGTAACAACCATTGTAACATCTCAAATTTAAACCAAAAATATGTCCTTAAGGTAGAAGGACCATCTCAAAATGAAAACAACTAATTATCCCAAGGAACAAAATCCAACACTACTGGTTTAATACATAAGAAAAATGTTCAACACAAATAAATAATCTAATAGTCTAACAAAAATTACATATTACAATCACCACGTGGCCTCGTAACAGGACCACCTAAGGGGAGGAGGGGAATGGTGGTCTCAAATCACATAAGATAATATGGTGGTCTCAAACCACATAAAGATCAATAATAAATCACAATGTCATAATAAGCATGTCCCACACAACTCAGGACAACCTTATCATATATCTATATAGAAAAACCACACGAATAGTCAGATGCCCCACAGAACTCAAGGCCCCCCATCATGAAAAGATATATTAAGATATACCACAAAAGGAATTAGACATAGAATATGATATCCACCGCACAAAAGAGAATCCACAAGTCTGCATGACTGTCATGTACCGTGTGTCTGAGATTTCACATATATATAATCATCTACATCTATCCCAAGAAGAGAATAATACACCCCATGCATACACCAATAGCCATATCAAAAGTCAATTCATCCATGTAACAAAGTATTAAACTAAGTTATTGTCTCATTATACACATAATGTCACTCTATCCCTGATATCAAGTTGCCAATCAAATTACATGTTACACTATCTCAAGTCATAACTATCATCTTTTTTAACATCTCGACACATTATGTGCCAATGCTAGAAGTTATCAATCCCACTTGTTCACAACAGTTCTCAAAGTCATGAAATTAAGGGCTATAAGAACTATCTATATCCAAAAAGAGTGCTAACATTCCATAACTAATAGTAGCTTCCCAAACTAGGAGTCCATGATGACATTAGTTTTCCCAAAAATCAATAGTTGTCTCTAGGATTCATCCCATCTGAATTATCAAGTGTCTATAGCTAGAAAATAATACAGGCTCAGGGCACATTAGGGTCCCTCCTCAACCCATAGAACAATTAACAAGGAGTGAGTGTGCACTACGAACCAACTAGTGTGGTTCTAATGTGTGGGGGAGAAGAGGGACTACACTCCAATGTGATGCAACCAAATTTTCACATCATAATATTCACCTTTATTATTATTTCTAATAAACTCAAAAATTCAAAATAGATTATCAATTTTTCTTCTCATTCCATTACATCCTACTACAACTGAAGATAAGTAACAAATTTATACAAAAAATGAAAATTACTTTTTTTAGCAATGTTGTCATGAAGGATTGTGCCCTAAATGCTAAGCTCTAAAACTTGGCAATCATGTGCAACATGGGAACATTCTTAGACTGTGGGTTTTCTATGGTGAGAATGAACCTTCGGAAGACCTAGCTCCCCTTGAATGTCCCTTGGATCTGATATACTTTGTGGGAAAAGATATAGAAGAATGATTAAATAAATTGAACTGAAAATTTATTCTAAAGGGTGATGCACCAATGATTGAATCCTAATTTGCAATCTGATTCACAACTATTCTCAATAAACCTATTCTTACAACACTAACTGAACAATCTTTACAACATAAGTATTTCACAGGAAGGCATGAAAACAATCCAGTTTTTGATGAAGGAAAACCAATGTTTTTTACAACTTTAAAAAATAAAGGAATCACCCACACAATCTTTAACCTGTAGTAAAACTTGTGCCTTTGTATACTTGCATTCATAGAATGAAACATAAAACTTAAAGGTTTCAATATAAAACACAATAAATCTTTATCAAATCACTCCTAAGAGACAAGACACCTGAATCTATATAGAAGAACACCTAATTTTTATTGATAATAAAAGGAAAACTCTACAAGATAATAATGAAACTGCTGAAAATAAACTGTTGCTACTGTATAAAACCTATAAAAATTTGAGTTATAAGACACACACACACACACTCTCTCTCTCTCTCTCTATCTATCTATCTCTCTGCAATGTGCAAATGCAAGGGAAAAAGTAAGAATGAAGAAAAAAGCATGAGCTTTTTCCCTATAATATAAAAATATCTCTCAAAAATGCAAAGGAGTGTGAACTCCTATCCAACTGCACTCCAATTGATGCCTGAATAACCTAAAAAAACAACTCCTAGTTGTTGGGGGATTAGGAGAGAAAAGCTTAAAAATTAGGGCCCATAACTGGTCCAAGATGAGTAAAAATAGCTTAGAACTCTTCCTCCCAAGATGTTTGACCAAAAAATGACCGAAAATAGGCCTGTTTGACTCCAAGTCAAAATAGAAAAAGAAACTTCCTTTGCATGAGTTTGCAAGCTCAATTCAACTCCTCCGAGTTTTCATAATTTTATCCTAAATCAAGAAAACCAGGTCTGATTTAGAAAATTTTGTACATACCAGCAAAGTCGTCAGGTGATTGGAAGGATACCACAAAGGAATGAACCAAGAATATCACCTAAATCCTGATCCTTGATAATCTATAAGCTTCTGGACTGCCGAAATCAGTAGATTTGAACTTGTACAGTCACCAAGTGTGTGAGAAATTGGTTCCAAAAGGATGATCTTGCTAATATACACACCAAATATCAACAATGGATGAGGACTTGTGGACTGTAATAGTCTGATCTGTCCCACCGAGTGTGCCAAAATCTATTGTCATGAAGGATTAAGCCCTCAATACTAAGATTTAAAACTTGGCAAACTCGTTCAACATGAGAACATTCTTAGACTGTGGGTTGTCTATGGTGAGAATAAACCTCCAGAAGAGATAGCTCCCTTTAAATGCCCCTTAGATCTGATATACTTTGTGGGAAAATAGATAGAAGAATGATTAAATAAACTAAACTGAAAATCTATCCTAAGGGGTGATGCACCAATGATTGAATCCTAATTTGTAATCTGATTCACAACTATTCTCAATAAACTTGTTGTTACAACTCAAACTAAACAATCTTTACCACATAAGTATTTCACAGGAAGGCATGAAAACAATCCACTTTTTGATGAAGGAAAATCAGCTTTTTTCACAACTTTAAAAAAGTAAAGGAATCACCCGCTCAATCTATAACTTGTAGTAAAACTTGCACCTTTATATGCTTACATTCTTAGAATGAGACAAAAAACTTAAAGCTTTAAATATAAAACACAATAAATCTTTATCAAATCACTCCTAAGAGACAAGGCAAGAGAGAATAGACTAAAATTTAGGGCTTGTAACATCTCCAAGATGAGAAAAAATAGCTCAAAACTCTTCCTCCCAAGATGTTTGACCAAAAATCTACCAAAAATAGGCCTGTTTGACCCCAAGTCAAAAATAGAAAAAGAAACTCCCTCTGCATGAGTTTACAAGCTCGGTTCAACTCCTCTTTCTCTTTCTTGCATGAGTTGAGGGCAAAAATAAACTATTTCAACAAATATTAAAGGCAATCAATGTGATTTACTTTAATAAGTGTTGTGTGAATGTCTATTCTTCTTCTAGGTTTTATATAACAAATATGAAGGCAATTTATAAGGATATTACACTTAATAGATGTTTAAATACATTATTTATGTCCTTTATTCATGCAAAAAAGAAAAAAAAGGGTTTTGCAATGTTTTCCTCCATACTTTACAAAGATCTCTCAAAGCTATAACAATACAATCTTCACCCTTGGATTATAAAAAGAACATAACACTATCCAAGTTGACATAAGTCAAAAGGAAACCCAAAGGGCTATTATAACCCTCATCTTTCTCTTACCTGAGTTATAGTTTACCTTAGATTGATTTAAGGTTTTAAAGAACCATCAAAAAACATAAAAAACATCATCATTAATCCCTTATTACTCCCGCCGGTCATCATTCTCCTCTAGGTCTTCATGACTTCAAAGACCTGACCATGAGCATATTTTGATTTCAAAAGATTTTCTTAAATCAAAAGTCAAAATGTCCTCTAGGGCTCAGAACGCACAACAAAATAACTTGGAAACCCTAAAACACTTCATTTGGCACTTTACTTTGTTTTGCTTCTCCTACCATGAGCTCTGCACTGTCGAGGGTTTGAAGATCTAATTTGTGGCTTTTGGAGGGTTTTCACTACCATTGAATGCTACAAACAACTCTTTATCACCGCTAGACTCTTTTTTTTTTTAAGGTGAGACTCCTTTTTTGCTACATTTGACTATGTCTTCCACAAGAAAAGGTGTAAAAACTCCCTTTGTCTGCTATTTCTATGACTTCTGTGTATGGAAAAGTAAGAGCATCTCGCCATTCTCTATGTCTTCTAATGTATAGGCACAATTTCTTCTTTTGTTGTAGCATATTGTTTCCTTTTACTATGCTCTGTGCTTCTAAAAATCTTCATTCTCTGTATGAAACTTTAAGAGAGAAAATATTCTATTACCGTTGTTGTTTCTCTTCATATACTATTGCTATTCGTTTTAGTGAGAAATGGTGAAAAATACTTTATTCAGGTTTCCTATATATGTTTTTCCTACTGATATTGAGATAAAACAAGAAAACTCTATGTATGTTGTGCCATGAGGGTTTTTGGGAGACCAAATGTTTTTCTTCATTTGTTATTACTTCAATGAACAAAAGAAAAGTAAAACTCTATTTCTCTTTCATGCTTTTCATTCCCTTGAGATATATGCTTCTGTGTTTGCACCTTTTACAGTTTGTTGTTGCTCTGTTGAAGACTATAATGCCCAATGACTATTTTAGTCCTCTTTTGATAGTCCCAAGATTATTATCCAGCTGTTACAATCAAATGACTTTCTCTTCAGTGTTTCGGATTGTTACTTTTTGTTCACTATTATTATAGACCTGTATAAATATTCCTTGAACCTTTAGAAAGTCTCAATACTTGTAGGAACTATGCATACTATAAAACATGAAAGCTTTCATTATTAGTTTTTCTGCATCTATTTTTCTACATCACTATTATGCTTGCCACTATATTTCTCTTCTTAAAAGCTACATTGGCTTTCTTGTGTGTGCTATGTTCTCTCTTTGCATGGGAATGGTGAATTTGTTAAGTCAAAAAGAGAGTAATGGTAAGTTATAGTTCACTAGTACCCGATCTTCAATGTTTTGGTTCTTCTCGGATAGATGGAGCTTCTTTTCATTATATGAATGTTGTTATGACTGCTTTGGAGTCCTATAATGAATTTTGAGATTACAGACCTTCTGAAACTTGTCACTGTGCCTACATCTTTTTGTCTCATTGTTCATTACAAGTGCATACTCCTTTGAGGTGATATATCTATTCCTTGCCCTTTGAAATTCCTCCTAGAATGTAGACTCTTTTTTGTTTACTTAACTGTCTCATAGTAATTGTTGTTATCCTCATGTTTATGCTTGCCAGGACAGAGGATACAACCTCCCTATGGACTTGTTACAATATTTTATGCATAGCTTCTATATAGCCTTTGATGCTTATTATGTGAATGTCCTAATGTTAATGCAAGCTATCTTAAATCTGTCATGTCTCTGGATAGCTTTTGTTTTCCTATGAAATTGTTAACTTCTACCATGACCCCAAAGGATCTTGTGGAGATATGCATTTGACTCCAAGGCTTCATATTGTTGTTCTGACTATACCTCCTTATTTGTGATTGTCCTTGATATATACTTGTAAGAGTTTACAGTCATACATTTCTTTATGACTGCTCTGCTCTTATTACAATAGTCCTCTATGACATATTAGGCACTCCTCTCATGGCATGAATGTCCTTAGATGTTTGGCAGTGCCTTGCTTAAGTCTATTGTCCCTTGTCATCTTGGGTATATATGTTCCTTCAACATTTATGACTACCCTGTTGTCTACTATCATGGAGGCATTGTTTATGACTGCTCCTTACTCACAACATTATTGATTGTCACCAAAGTTTGTAGGAAGAAATATGTATGCTGCTCTCTCTATATTATGCTTCTCTGATAGGGTTCATTATAAAACCAAATGTCTTAAATTTATGTGGTCCTTTGGATGATGTATCTGCACTGTCTTCCTTATGCTCATCTGTTAGAGTTAATTCCTTGTACCTTTATCAGTCTAAAATGACTATCTTGTTCCTTATGCATGCTCCCTTTGTGGTACACTCCATGTATGACTGCTCCTCATTGCATAATGGTATGTAATTATCATGTTCACCATAACAGTCATCTTCTTTGACTATCCAAGGATGTATTTTATTTTTCTCCAAGACTTCAAATACTCTACAAGGCCTTGATACTCTGCAAATGGTCTTTTTAGTGGCTTCATTAGAGCCCTCTATACTTCTATAAGATTGTTATCTCTACATTTGTAAGTCTTTGAATGTCTCATGGGTTCTTTAATTGGCTTGTGTCAGTAAAAATGATGTTCCCTTCTTGATCTACTCCTTGGCAATGATCTTCTGGAATGGTAAAATTTAGATAGACTGCTATAGAGCTTCTGGAGGATCTAGTATTGTGATTTTCTTGATACAATGACTATGACCATTATTTCTTCATCCCATTTGACCATCGTAATCATGTTATTTCTTGTATGCATTTCTTCCTTAAACCTAGTGACTATCCTTTATCTATCATGCATCACTGTACCTTCACAATTTGTCTCCTTGATGTTTGACTGCTCCCTACTTTAGAAATCCTCTTCATTTATGACTATGGTAGAGATGGTTGTTCTTGTAGCTTTCATGCCTAGGCTTCCTCATTATGACTTGATGCACAGTGTCTCTTGACCACTTCAAGTGTTGTCCTTGGATGAACATTTTTCTAAACCATGATGTATATGCTATCTCAGTATTGGCCTATCTTTTAGAGCTATTTGTCTATTACTTCTTGATTGCTCTTGGTACCGCTTACTCTTGCTGTGATGACTTCTTTCTCAATTAATTTGAATTCTCCTTCATGATGAAATACCTATATCTGCACATTGAACAAACAAGTTAGAGAAAATATGAAGGTTGATTAGCCTTTCTTGATGCTGATATAGCTCTTTCCTACTTCTTTTATGGCTATATGACTACATACTTGAGTTATTGATCTCTTTTATCTTCTTGATCATATGTTTATGTTAGATAACAAGTACATTTTGATTTTTCTGCATATAGAAGTGGAAAGAAAACCCTGAGCTCTAACCTTCTCTTCATTTTCCTTTTACAGATCCTTTTAGGAGTTATGGAGAAGAATTGGAAGACTGCCATCCATGTGGATTCATTGTTCAAGCAATGATGGATCCCCTTCCCTTTCTATATGTTTCTTTTACTTCACATGTATATGTTATTGTTCAATATTTCTGATTTTATTTGTGCGGGAGTATGTGAACACATCTTCTCTTATGAATATAAACAACTTTTATGCAATGGTTTGTACCTTGTTCATTTGTAAAACACTTAATTGCATAATGAAATACATCTGTATACTATTGCATGTTCTAAAATTTGTTATAATCAAAGATAAGTTTAGCAAGTGTATGTACTTTATTTTGAAATGTACCAAATTGCAATGAATGAACAATAACCGCAACACAACCTATAATTGCATATAATAGCCCTTATTTCTCCTGTCAGTCCTAGGATATCTCTTGCTCTGTTGGAGTATCCTTTCATCTTATCTGGCTCATGTAGCAACTCTAATAGAGCTACTACATGATCTTGGTAATATGATCATTGGAAGGGTCCATCGAGATAGTAGGCCTTCTACGCTAGCTTGAGAACTTGAATTTTCTTCTCCCTTCCTCTTGAACCTCTCTACTTCTTCAAAGTAGCAAAGATAATTGTTGTTATAGCCTAACCTAATTGGGCTACGTAGCACAATTCGGTAATAGGCAAATTTTAGCAAATTTCTAAAATTGCCATATTTGGTAACTTTGCATCCATATCCATATGAGCATGAAAGTTTCCAATTATTTGAAACAAAATAAAAGATGACTAATCATCAACTTTCTAATCTAATTGCAAGTTTGAAAAATAATTAGAAAAAACTTGGAAAATCCTAAAAAAAAATTAAAACCTCATTTTGAGGCCCTAGATGATCAAAAAAGGTCCCGAAAAAGTGTCAAAACGGTGACCTACTGAATTTACCAATTTGTGGTATTTTTAATAAACTATTCAATATGTATTTGGTTGAAAGCACAAATATGAGTATAGATTTTGCGAAAGTCTCCCGCGGAAGAAAAATGCCACTTGGAACAGGTACCCGTTTAGGATCGGGCACCCAAAGCAAAACGGGTACCCGTTTGAAATGGGTACCCGTTTTCAAAAAAATAAAAAAAATAGCCATATGCATGTAAAAAAAAAAAAAAATTTAGAAACGGGTACCCATTTCTAAAATTTTGTACCCATTTTCAAAAATAAAAAAAATTTAACATGCCTATTGCTAATTTTTTTTATTTTTTAGAAACGGGTACCCATTTCTAAAATTTTGAAATTTCAAACCTGCCAATTTTCATTGGTTTTAGGCTTAGAAACCCAAACCTTAACTTTGGACCTGCAACTAGGAGACCATGAAAATAACAAGAGAAAAAAACTAGTTTCACCACTATGGCTGATGACTTTTTTTTCATAATATTTTAACAAAATTAAAACCCATTATAGATCTCAAAGTTTAGTTTTAAAATATGTAATTTTTTTGCTATTGAACATAATTTTCTATTTATTATCTATTTTCCAAACAAGCTAACTCATAAACTTGAAATAACACAGGTTACGATTTTTTTAATAACTTTTGATTTTAAAACTTTCTTGAAAAAAAATTATGTCTAACCAAACTAGACATTATTCTCTACACGATTAAAAAAACAATTTTAGTGAATTGATTAGTTTAGCTCAAATTATGTTGGCCGTACATGAGGGGGTTTAAAAAACACTAATTAGGGCCATTAAAAAATTAATAAAAAAACATATTTACCAAAAAATTACAAAAAAAATATCTTGACCAAAATTCAACATCCTGAGAATCTTTCCACAAAAGGAATTAGAAAAATACATTAATTTAGGTCAATTTATGTTGGCTGTACACATGCATGCTTTTGCAATAAATAGGGGACTTTTAAAAAGCCACTTTTTGTACATCCAATAAAAAACCAACTTGCATCATCTGGGTATTAGAAAAAATTATATATTTGAAAACTAGAGACAAAATTCCACATTTCCTATTTTTACATCATCTTAATATTGTATGTGTAAGTGCTTCAAATTGTCACTCCAAGTACAACAAAATTTTAAAAACAGGAAAAACCCTTCCACTTTTTGGCCAAAAAGTGAACTCATCTTCTTGCACTTACCCATTTGCCCACCAAATTTCAGCTCCAATAGACCCCAAGTCAAAAGTTATGACATCTAGAAGTTTCTGCATCATTCTCCTTTGCTTGAAAAAGAACGCAACTCCTGCAAGTTGTTTTCCTGGAACTTGTGCCACTTGTCTAGATCTAACTTCTTCACTTCCCATTATAGAATCCATGTATTATCTTCTTCTGTTAGACCTTCCCATTATACCAAAATCTTTTTGTATTGACCCTTTCATGTGTCTATGGTCTTCTTGTCCAAAATCTATGCAATCTTTTCCCTTTTCTTTCTTGGAACCTATTGTTTCCAATCTAATTCTGCCTCACCTTCTTCATCATGATCATCACCATGAAAAGCATATAAATCAAAAACAATAAACATAGGAGAAATGTCCAACTTCTCTGGTAAATCTACCTCATAAGCATTGTCATTGACTTTTTTTGTAATCCTGCAAGGGCCAATTTTCTTGTATTTCAACTTGTAAGTTTTGGTGGGAAACCTCTCTCTTCTCAGATAAACCATAACTAAGTCACCTTCAGTGAATAGTATATATCGTCTACCAGAATCTATTATAATTTTATACCTGTCATTACTTTCTTAGAGCTTCTGCCTCACCACTTTATGTAATTATTGAATATTTTTTGCATATGCTTCTCCATCATTAGTAATCATGTCTCCAATTGGTAGCTACACCAAATCTAAAACACCATTAAGATTCCTACCATAAACAATGTGAAATGGTGATTTACCTATTGATCGGTTTACTAAATTTTTATAGGCAAATTTAGCTTGTGGTAAGACCAAGTCCCACTATTTGGGTTTCTCTCCAATGATGCATCTTAGCGGGTTTCCCAAACCCTGATTTACAACCTCTGTCTACCCATCTGTTTGGGGGTGATAAACACTGTTGAACTGGATCTTAGTTTCCATCTTCTTCCATAGGGTCCTCAGAAAATGACTAAGAAACTTGGTATCCCTATCAAATGTTATAGTCTATGGAACACCATGCAATCTAACAACTTCTTTAAAAAAAAATTCAGCCACCCTAGTTGCATCACTAGTTTTCTTATAGGAAATAAAATGAGCCATCTTATAGAACCTGTCAACAACAACAAAAATGGAATCATTACCTCATTGTGTGTTTGGCATCCCTAACACAAAGTCCATACTTCAATTGGTCCATGGTTCAGTAGGTATTGGTAATGGCATATACAACCCTGTATTTTGTGAATGTCCTTTAGCCAACTGACAAATTCTACACCTTGTCACATATCTTGTTATGTCTCTTTTCATCTTCGGTTGGTTGTATTTGTCTTCTACCAGAGCTATGGTCTTATCCTTGTCAAAATGTCCAGCCAACCCACTGCTATGAATCTCTCAAGTATAATATTCTCTCACATGGACCTAACTGGAATACATAATTGCTTTCCTTTAAAGAGATAACCATCTTGCATAAGATATTCACCTTGGATGTGGTCCATGCTAACCACTACTGGGGTTTTCAACTATTCCACAATCTCCCAAAAATAACTCTCAGATTCATATAGATCTTTGATGCAATCAAAACCAATCACCTCATTTTCCATTGTTGTCAATAGTGTAACATGCCTACTTAAAGCATCTACAACTTGGTTCTATTTTCCTAACTTGTGTTTCAGATCAAAGTTGTAGCCTTGTAAGAAAGAGACACATTTTGCATGCCTACTATTCAATTTTTGTGTGTTCAAGTATTTCAAGGCAATATGGTATGTAAACAGCACAAACTCCTTTGACACTAGGTAGTGCCTCCAATGTCTCAATGCTTGAACAATTGCATAAAATTCTACATCACAAGTTGAATAGTTCTTCCTTACCTCATTCAACTTTTCACTAAAGAAAGTTAATGGGTTTAACTGCTTGGCTAAGTACAACTCCAATGCCCATATGTGAAACATCACAATCCACATCAAATACCTTATCAAAATTTGGTAATGCTAAAATAGGAGCTTCTGTTACCTTCTTCTTTAGAAGCTTAAAACCTTCCCCAGCTTCCTTGGTCCACACAAACTCCCTTCCTTTGGTGCAATTTGTTATGGGTGTTACAATACTGCTAAAATTTTGAATAATTTTTTGGTAGAATGTGGCTAACCCATGAAAACTTCTTACCTCTGTTATGCTCCTTGGACTAGGTCATTCTAGAATTGCTCTAAACTTTTCTGTATCCATTTTGACACAATACCAAACTTTCTTGCATGAATATGCACTTCTTTAAATTTTCATAGAGATTCTCTTTTCTCACCACATCTAATACAATCCTCAAGTACTATAGGTGCTCCTATTTTCTCTTGCTAAAAAAAATCTCATCAAAATAAACCACCGCAAACTTACCAATATAAGGACACAGCACAATATTCATTAACCTCATGAAGGTGTTGGGTGCATTAGATAACCCAAATGGCATAACCATCCACTCATATAATCCATCTGTAGTCTTGAAGGCTATTTTCTACTCATCCCCCTCTCAAATCCGAATCTAGTGATAACTACTATGTAGATCAATTTTTCTAACGTATTTAGCCCCTGCAAGTACATCCATCATGTCATCCAAATGAGGGATGGGGGACTGATACTTGATGGTGATTTTATTGATTTCACTACTATCTGTGCACATCCTCCACATGCCATCCTTCTTTGGAGTTAATAATATGGGTACAACACATGGGCTCATACTCTCCCTCACCGTACCTTTTCTTATGAGGTCTGTCACTTGTCTATTGAGTTCTACATGGTGGGTAGGGCTCATTCTGTAAGTTGCCTAATTAGGTAGAGATGCTCATGGGATCTAATCAATGTGGTGCTGAATATCTCTCTTTGGTGGTAGACCATCAGGTAACTCATTCGGCACAACATCAACATATTCTTCTAGTATCTTTGTTGCTTCTACTGGTACTGGTATTTCCTCACCATCTTCCTTTTTGCACCACTAGTGCATAATAGAACCCTACGACCTTCGTTTTCTTGATAAGTTCTCTTGTGGGTCCAACATACTCTCAACCTTCATTTCATCCTTAAGATGTAATAAAATCACTTTGGAACGTTCTTTCCAAAAAGTATATGTATTGTTTTCTCCATCATGCATTACCTTCCTGTTGTATTGCCATGGACTTGCCAACAACACATGGCATACATGCATTGGAATGACATCACACCATATTTCATCCTTATAAGTCTTTACTAAGGAAAACTTAATCAAACACCTCTTATCAACAGTGACTTCATTTCACTTTTTGAACCATGCAATACGATAATGATGGGGATATTTTTCATAGTGTAGATTCAATTTTTCTACCATTTCTCTAGAAACTGTAGTTTCACAACTGGGACTATCAATAATAACTTGGCATATCTTTCCTCTTGAGGTGCACCTAGTTTGAAAAATATTGGTTCGAAGCCAAGAATCATTGTAACCTTTAATATGTATTTGTTCCTTTTCTGGGATCACCATTGTTCTTCTCATTATGATATTCTCACCCACATCTAGTGGAACCTCTAGTTCCGCCCCTTGTCCTTCATCCTTATCTTGAACCAAGTTCAACTTGGGTTGTTCTCTTTGTTTCGTTTCTTGCATGTGATAGTTTGGAAATTCAAATGCCCTATGACCCTCTTCACCACACCTATAACAAATGGAAGGTTTTCGTGGGCCTTTCCATCCTCTACCACCACCATAACCTCTGCCCCTCTGAAATCCTCTTCCTCTTTGTTGACTTTGAGGATCTTATCAGATATCTTCTGATTTCTCTATTCCTTGGGATGATTCTCCCTGACTATGATTCAAATCACCTCGCAATGGATATGATGTCCATATCCTTGCTCCTCTATTCCTTTGAAAATATTGTCTACTTTTCTTTTCTTCTACCTTTAAGGCTAATTGGTATGCCTCTTCCATATTGTTAACCCTATGCATTCTTAATTCATCTTGAATAAAGAATTTTAGAAAATGTACATACCTTGCAGCCATTTGTTCATTAGTTTCTTGATGCTCCATGTGAATGGACAACTTGTAAAATTTATTTTTATAGTCATGTATAGTAGATAAGTTTTGTTTCAAATTTTGAAATATACAAAAAAGAGCTTGCACATAGTCTACAGGAAAAAATTTCTCTCTCATCTTCTTCTCCATTTTGCTCCAAGTCTTGATTTTATTCCTTCCCTTTCTAGTTCTTTCCTTTTGCAGATTATTTCACCAGATCATTGCATTCCCCTTTAACTTGGTGCATGCAAACTTCACCTTCTTTTCCTCTGTCATAGTCTTCCATTCAAAGAATTTCCCCATGTCATTCAACTAATCTATCAACTCCTCTAGTTTGAGACTGTTTGCATACTCAGAAACTTCAATTTTAATCCCATCATTTTTTCCCTTTAATGCTCTAAGCATCATTTCTTTAAAATTTAGGTACTCTAATTGTGCTTCCTCTTCAGCCCCTACATGCCAATCTTCATCTCCTTGGCCTATTTATTCATCAGAATCATCTTTTCGTAGTATCAATTTTTGATTGGCCATCATACCTACAAGTTCGTTTACTCATCTTTGTAGATTTTGGATATCCCTATGCATATGGGCAATACCCACTCTTCTTCTTCATCTCCCAGCCATCTGCCCGCTCTGATACTAGATGATGTAACCAAACTTTCACAATGTGCTAGCTAGGTGAGTGCAGGATCATGATGGGCCAAACACTACCCTTTAGTGGCAATGCAAATGTGAAAAACAAAATTAAGTAACTTAATGTCAAAAATTGAATGAGTTATCTACACAATCTAGAAATAATGTAGTAAACAAATGTTGTAATAAATTAAATGTTGTTTATGGGCTACTACCTTTTTCTTGAAAATTTTAAAAATAGTTTGGTGAAAATTGAATATTTAAATGAAGCACTACTAAATTTTTTAGAAAACCGTAAAAAGTAGGTGTCATTCCGGTGAACCTAAGTATAAGAAAAGACAAATGAGTGAATGTGACACATATTATTTTAAATATTTTAAGTCAATAAATAATTATTTATGAATTTTTTAACTATGATTTTTGAAAAATATTAAAAATTAATTTTCTAGCCAACCTAACTTGGTCAAAAATATATTAAACTCAAAAAATTTAAATTTTAATGTATACCCAATAAATCCTAGAATGTGACACATCTTTTGGATTTAGAAAAAGATTAATATGTCAAAAGTTATGGATGCTTTTCGATATGTCTATGTATCAGGAAATTAGATATAGCGTATGTAGAAAATTAATAATAATTACCTATTAAAATTATTATGAGGCATATATTATATTTTTAGAATCTTAATAGCTTCCTCTATAAACCCTTTTTATTTGATTAAATTTAGTTACAAAAAAGTCTGTGAGCTTCAACAATGAAATTGTGGAAAAGTTTAGAATAACACTAAATGGGTGGTTTTACAAGTTTTTTTGGCATGTTTTGGGACTCCCACTTCCTAAATATTGTTGGGAAATGAGGTGTCTCAACCTTGCATATTTCCCGTAGCATTTATTTGTATTTAATTTTCCCACGGTTAGTTATTATTTTTATTTAGCTCCAAAATAATGAAGGGGCATTTGAATTCTTAATTTCCACTTTTGCCACATGTCGGTGCCTTGAAAATTGAAATATTAGGTGTCAAAAGATGCCCACATGGTAGTATATCATGGAAGGACTATTTTTAGCGATATTATGATAGATTTTATGACAACTGTAAGGGTCAAAAATAGGGGAGAATATTTTGGACGTGAGAGCTTATTTTTAGACTAGAATCTTGGCTGAGAAGTTAAGTACATGGTTTTATAAAACCACATAATGGTTTCTTGGTTGTGAGAAGTCTATAAATTGGAGGCTTAAGGAGAAGTTTGTGAGAGGAGAGTTTTATGCAGGGTTATGCTGTCATTTTTTCCTCCAAAAGAGCAAGATGTAAATCTCCATGTTAAGGCTTTAAGCCTGCAAGTGTATTGTAACATGTTTGTTGTTGCAGATTAATATATTGGTTCGATGCTTTGCGTGTGGGGTTTTTTACCTGAAAGTGTTTTTCCCACATATATTGGTGTCTCTTCTCTTTGTCTATCTTTCTTGTATTCTTCTTCTTTTCATGTTCTTAAAGTGTTGATTTATATGCCATTATGTTGCTAAAATTTATTTAGATCTGTAAGCTACATTATCTTTGCTCTAGAAGGGTTAATGAGATGGAAAATCAACTATGTCTGTTTCCGCTTTAAGGACATAGTAGTATGTGCTTGCATCAAGTTATTGAATATCTGTTTAAGTAAAATATAAGATGTTGTAAGATGCATGCTGGGTTCTCTTTTCCCTTTCAATTGGTATCAGAGCTACGGTGGTTCCATGGTTGCATGAGATTACATGTTTTGGTTCCATGGTGTTTAAGGTTCTGGGTATTTCTTCTATTGTGATTTCTTATCTTGGAAAGCTTTAGGGAATCTGTAGGAAGGAATTGACTGATTATTAATCCTTGTTTGAGTGGAAGTCTTGCAGTTGATCTTATTTTCAGGTTATAACAGGCATTTGAAGGATGGAAAAGATGGAGTATAATGGAGTTGATCATGTCATTACATTTAATATGATATTGATCTGGAGCTCCTGTTTGATAGCATCTAATAACCCTCATGCATGGTGGTTATGTTATTTCATTCTATGGTCGTCTACAACAAAGTATTCATGTTGGGTGTTTATTTTTGGCTCCTTGATCACATGGAGAAACTTGGGTTGCCATGACTATGGTTTGCCGTGCTTATGTTGGGTGCTTGGTTTTAGTCCCTGGCATTAGAAGGCATTGTTTTGTTAACATCGAATGCATGTAGGCTGCAGAGTTGATCATTGGATGATTTGAAAGCTTTTGGAACAGCCTAGCTCCTCAGTATGCTTGTACATGGTGGTGGTTGTGGAGTTGGCCTACAAGTCGGCCTGAAGTTCCTGGACCTCTACTTCATTTTGGTTGGTTGTACTTGCATGTCTCAGTTTCATATTGATTTAATCTGAGGGTTTTGTAGATTTTTTGTTCAAAATCTATGGTTATGCTTATATGTGTTATTCCATTATTCTAGTTTAACTATTTTGGTGGTTTTTAGACTTGTGGGTCTTCTAGATGATAAGTGGATATGGATTTGCATGTATGTCAGTGACATGGTGGTTTTGCAAGTTTTACACAGTTAATCAAAATTATGGTTTTGTAGATCTGCAGACAAACTATTTTTCAGATTATGATTCCTTGGGGGTGTTTCTGGATGTAAGATAGTTGCAGGTTTGCATGTATGCTTCGTGCATGGTGTGAGGAGCTTTGTATCTTTCTTAGTGTGGAGATGTTGGTATGTGATTAGTCAATCATCATTTCTACAGTATATTCTTGATGGGTTCCTTGACTATGGTTTTTCATATGTGGACTTGTTTGACAAATCGAATCTAGTGATAATTTGGTGTTTGATTCTTGAAATCTACAGGTTGTCTTCTTTGATATCTTAGTTTGTAGGTTACTAATGTAATGATGAGTTTGCATGTTACATTTGTTTTAGATCATTGAGTTATGTAGTTTGTGGATTAGCTACCCATTAGATGCAGTGGGTTGACTCGAATGTGGACTATCTTTATCCACGAGATTGATTTAGTGTTTATGCAAACTTTGTTAGTTGGCCTTGTCTGTGGTTATTTTATGCATTGGTATGTTGCATTGGGATAAGAGGATGGATGATTAGAGTGCCTAGATAGTCAGTTATTGGGACTTATAGAATGTTTATCATGATGTCATGGATAGCTTGGTTACACAGTTTAGTGTGAGCTTTTGACAGTGATGGTTTTATCTTCTTGACTTGGAGATCTTGGTTCTACTTTATTCTTTTGTGTTGCTGGTATTGCACAGGTCAATTATTAGATTGTGTTAGAGCCATGGATGATCTTCAATGAGAGGATGGTTATCATAATTCCTTGATAAGCTTGGTATCACAGTTTCAGTGGGAGCTTTGGCTGTGATGTGGATCTATCACTTGGTGATGGATGATCTTCTACAATGGTTGTAAGTGTCATGGTAAGTCTTTTGGATTATGATTCTTCTATGTTATGAAATTATTTCGACATCTTGAGTTCCATTGTTAGGGGATGGTTATCTTCATGTGATTGGAGATGGTATTTTGCCATGATGGATTCTTATTTCTAATATTGGAGTTTTGGCATGATGGTGCCCCTTTGGCAAGGTATGTTCATTGGAGCAGGTAGTGATCTCCTAAGAGTAGATGTTAGATCATGATGTCATGTGTGTTCCTAGATTTTGTAGACGTGTAGTGGGAGCTTTGACAGTGGTCTGGTGAAGTTCTCTTTGGTTTTGAGTATAAATCATTTTCTTAAAGCTTCATGATTTTGTAGGATGCATTTGAAGTTGGCATGTATTGGATGATGGATGCTCATGGATACTAGAGAGACTTGAGGTGAGGCTAGAGATCTCTTCTTGTGGGAATCATGTGTTGGAATGGTGAAATTTTAGCAGAAAGGCCGAGGAGCCTTCACTTGTCATGGACATGAGTTCATGTTTGAACTTGAGAGGAGATTATTCTTGGAGAGAGTCTATGAGACTCGGTGTATCTCAGTAGATCATTCTCATTCCCAACTCTCAGTTCACTCGGCTAAAAATGATTTGATAGATATTGCCCATGTTATTTCAGTTTCATTTTGTTTTATGCTTTGATTTCTCATGGATATGGATCTTGAGCTAAAGTTTCTAGTTCTAAAGGGTTCATTTAATGATTACTTGGCAAGGTTATCTCCTTAGGTATATGGTTTGATTTATGAGAAGTTTTGGATATGTTATTAGGCTGAATTCCTATATGTGGAATGATTCTTTTGAGTTTAATCTTCTTCGGTTAGAGAAGCTTACATCCATTTTGGTTATATGAGATATTTATGTTTTATTTGATCTAATGGGATTGAATAGTTGGGTGTTGTTAAGGCTTTTCAGTTGCAGTTTTGTGAAGGAGATCTTACTTGGCACAGCTTAGCACTTGGTGGTGTTGGAAGAAGGACATGATATGGTTTGTAGTTTCCCTTTAGGGTCTTATATTTCTTCCTAGAGGTTCTTATTCATCTAGTATGATCATTGGGTTTGTGGTCATCTACTATTGTTGTACTTTATTGTTTTTTAGCAACAATATGTGTACTTTTAATGTATATCATTTGAGATGTTGAGGACTTGGGAGAAGTGGAGGAGATCAAAGGTAAGAGAGTGAGCAGAAAACTTTTTGTTGAAGTATGCTCTATTTTGTAGTAGTTCGTTGCAGTTTGCAGATCATTGTGATTGTTCTTTGTATTACATGATTTGATTATAAGTGACACTTATATGGAAGTGCTGATTGGTAGAATTGGTGTTGCTTTATTGACATTGCTCATGCAGTTTGATTCCTAGGATGTATGTATGTCTTTGGCAGATTGGACTGTAGTATCAAAGATCTTCAAATTTTTTGCACATCAATGGTTTTGGTGTGTTTGTTATCATGGAAGATGGTAACTTTAAGCAAGACAGTGGATTATACAGGGATGAGAGTTGCAGTATGGGCTAGATATGTCATGTGCAAAAGTTCTATCAATGGTGGTTTTTTTAGTTAGATGTAAACAACTAGTTGTGGTTGTTGTTCTAACTGTTCTAGAGCATTTGTGCTTGATCTTGTTTTGGAGGTGTTTGGACTTCAAAGTTGTATTTTGGTAACGTGTTTGAAGCTGGATACATTGGTGTGTCTATGTGACATTTAGTGTTTCATGTTTTTGGAATTCTAATCTTTTGTCATGTCAGTGATCACTTGGAAGATGTTACAGGTGTTTCTGTAAAGCTCATGAGCATAGTGGAGTTCAGTTGAGGTAGTATGGTAACCTTGGTTATTCATAGACTGGTTGTGATTCCCTTGGCTCTTGTAAGGTATTCGGCAAGTGGGAGAATGTTGGGAAATGAGGTGTCTCAACCTTTCATATTTCCCATAGCATTTATTAGTATTTAATATTTTCCCACGGTGAGTTATTGTTTTTATTTAGCTCCAAAATAATGAAGGGGCGTTTGAATTCTTAATTGGCACTTTTGCCACATGTTGGTGCCTTGAAAATTAAAATATTAGTTGTCAAAAGATGCCCACATGGTAGTATATCATGGAAGGACTATTTTTAGCGATATTATGACATATTTTATGACAACTGTAAGCGGCAAAAATAGGGGAGAACATTTTGGACGTGAGAGCTTATTTTTAGACTAGAATCTTGGCTGAGAAGTTAAGTACATGGTTTTGTAAAACCACATAATGGTTTCTTGGTTGTGAGAAGTCTATAAATTGGAGGCTTAAGTAGAAGTTTGTGAGAGGAGAGTTTTATGCAGGGTTATGCTGTCAGTTTTTCCTCGAGAAGAGCAAGATGTAAATATCCATGTTAAGGCTTTGAGCCTGCAAATGTATTGTAACATGTTTGTTCTTGCAAATTAATATATTGGTTTCATGCTTTGGAGTGTGGGGTTGTTTTACCTAAAAGGGTTTTCCCCACGTATATTGGTGTCTCTTCCCTTCTGTCTATCTTTCTTCTATTTTTCTTCTTTTCATGTTCTTAAAGTGTTGATTTATATGTCGTTATGTTGCTGAAATTTATTTAGATATGTAAGCTACATTATCTTTGATCTAAGGGTTAATGAGATGGAAAATCAACTATGTTTGTTTCTACTTTAAGGGCATAGTAGTATGTTCTTGCATCAAGTTATTGAATACCTGTTTAAGTTAAATATAAGATGTTGTAAGGTACATGCTAAGTTCTCTTCTCCCTTTCAAATACATGAGCTAATCCTAAGGCATTTTTGGAGGGAATCTATATTTGAGCTATTAATATTAGCATCCTTTCCATCAAAATCTAAATATTAGAATAAATGTTAGCACTATTTTGTCCAACAAGTTTTTTCACCATTGCCACTATTTGGCCCATCATGATCTTGCACTCACCTAACATAATATTCACCTTTATTATTATTTCTAATAAAATAAAAAATTTGACAGATTATCATTTTTTCTTCTTATTCCATTCCATCCTTCTACAACTGAAGATAAGTACCAAATTTATACAAAAATGAAAATTACCTTTTTTGGTAGATTTTAGCAACTTTCTAAATTTGCCATTTTTGGTACTTCACATTCATATTTGTATGACCATGAAAGTTTCCAATTATTTGAAAGTCACTAAAAGACAACTAATTGTCAACTTTCTAATCTAGTTTCAAGTAAAGTTTGAAAAATAATTTGAAAAAATAACTTAAAAATCTCAAAAAAACATTAAAACCTCATTTTGAGGCCCTAGATGATTAGAAAAGGTCCCAAAAAAAGTGTCAAAATGGTGACATACTAAATTTACCAATTCAGTGGGATTTTTAATAAACTTTTCAAGATGCATCTGCCCACAAAATTTTAGCTCCAATGAACCCCTGGGTCAAAAGTTATGACCTCTGGACGTTCTTGCATCACAATGTGACTATGAGGGAATACCCTCAAATAGGGTCCACCATAGTTCACCATAAAATAAGTTATGTCCCAAAGGATGCCTTCACTCCTCTCTCAACCCCTAGTTGTACTACCATGCTCTCATTTGAGTGGGAGAGTAAACATTAGGGGTGACACTAAAACAACACAAGACATAAGAACATGAAGAGTGACACACATAAAACACATTTCTTTAACATATCTATACTAGGCCAACACAATTATTCACACACATGTACAGTTATCACAAAGGGCATGCATAAGTGGATCACACATTATGTCCACAAAACCCTTCTCCCCAAGATGGATACCATGTATCACATACTTCAGGTATGATCAAAACATTCACTGGTATTTACACATCACAACACATATCTACATTACATGTGTACATTACCACAACATCATCTAGGATAATCACTCAAAGCTATTCACATTCACAACATAGTACAAGAACACCATTCTTTTCAAAATTTTAATTCTAAATGCTAGAAACATAATCTTTACATACAATCTATTATGCAAATGGATCTCATTTCATATAATATTCCATAGAGTGTAATTTATATGTTAACTTGATCTAATAGGTACTACAAAATTATTTCAATAAAATCAATCTACAAATTGCTAAACAATATAATTATGTTTTCCATATTCATTAACTTATCTTGCAAAAACGCTACTAGAACCACTCACAATGACACTCATTTTAGCATATCTCAATTAAAAATTGACATTTTTATAAGCTATCTAAGGACAATCACAAAGTCTAGCTAAAACCTTTCTATGTATATGAAAACAATTCATTCATAATGATGTCAAACACATTAATAAGTCTTATATAGCCAAGTAGATAAGACAATGAAATAGAACATGAAAATCTAGTTGCATCCGATTTACCATCTAATAGCTAATCAGAATATAATTCTCATTTCTTAGTTATTATCTAATCTAACAATATAGTCAGAATGCCACAAGATTACCTAACAATTTTTATCACATCAATTAGCGTTATCCTTTCTATACATGAATAGAGTGAATTCACAATATGATACACAACAACATCTCCATACAATACTTAAACACATAACATAAACATGATACCATGAAGTTACCCCATGTAATAGGGAAAGCAACACAAGATACTTATAGTGATAAAATGGTGTTATTATCTAGTTACCATCCTACATAGTCATACCAACAAGGTGAACACCAAAATGTAAGACCTAACAACACTTCCCAGTTCCCAGAGTTGTAAAATACACACTTTGATACCTAATGTCATGCCCAAACCATATGAACATGGATACAACACAAACACATATGACACAAACACACATAACTTACAACAAATGATAACCCAATTTACTCCCACAACAATAACAAGTGAAATGAAACATATCAACAAGTTTACATAAAATCATACATTACAAAATTTCAAAATATCTTGTCTAAAATTTTTCAAGAGTTTGAATTATCATAAAATAAATAACATGACTGGATGAGGAGTGAAGAAAATAGGTCCTAAGGGCCTGACCTATGCCTCAGGGGCTTATCCTAGATGGCCTTGCCTACATATTGCACAGAGGCTTCGCAGTTCAGGAAAACTTGGACTTCCCAACTCAGCTTGGTTGTCCAATAAAAGATGCAATAATCTCAACATTTGAAGTCTTTACCCATGTATTCTCAGTTTCACAATTCCCACACGATAATAAGAGAAATAAATAATTTGAGGTTGAAGATTATTACAAGGAAATCACATAGGATCTCACAAAACTTCATAGAAATAGGAGAAGATATAGCTCACCCTAGAAAATTGCTAGATAACAAAGTACCTAATTCAAAACTATACTTCATCTAAGATACAAGCATAGTTATAATATTTAAATCTTCCTTTCCAAAGGATACATTAACTCATTAATAATATAGGGATGAGTTATATACTAAATTCTTCTTAGGTGGAAGCGCAAGCACAAACTAAGGTTGAATACATTAAGAAATTACTATGTCATACAAGTACTATTATAAAGTGCAAGCAGATAGACATCAAATGATCTATTTAATTTAATCCATAACAAGAAAAAATAGTGAGGGTCTACTAACAATCTAACTGTTCTTCTAGACAATTATATTTAAATGCTTTAGTAATGTTTCAACTATCATAGAAAATCCATTAGCATAACATCATAATATCTATTAACCAAAAGGGTCAAAATATGGACATATTGCTATCTCAGATACACCAAACAATTTACTATTAGCAATGAGTAGCCAAAATAATATTTTACTTTTCATAATAATATAGAAGATAAGATGTTGAGAAAAATATAAAAAGAACTAAAGTCAACAAATTGTGCTTGAATGAAATGCCTACCGCTTCAATGACAATTTTCCCAATGAGATAATGACATTTACCAAAAATTATGAAATATCAAATAGATCAAGATATAAATTTAGTAATGTAAACCCTCCACATATATTCATAGAAAATTAATTAAATTGCAAGCATATGCCAGATCTTGGCAATAGGGAGAGCTTCTTTCATAACAAAGGATTGGATGCCTTTACTCATCCTCCTACTCAGTCAATAAATTAAAGGGAATATACCTTAGTATTCTCTCACTTAATGTATACATTACAAAAGCACAGGGTACAAACAACAAAAGAATCTAAAGTAGCATAACATCATAGAGCCATACCATAGATTAAAGATGATGTTATAATAAAATGGTAGTAAACCCATATGCTAACATGCCATAGCCACAAAATATAACACTCCATTGTAACTATCAGTGGTTGGCATAGCCACAAAATATAACACTCCATTGTAACTATCAGTTGCTTGATCAATAAGTAAGAAATATAGATACATATCTTGCTAAGTTACAAGCACATCTTCTCTGAAATGTGGATTAAGATTAAAAGTGAAATTCTATACCTACTTAATAACTTAACACTAGACATGACTGAAATTTAAGCAACTAAATCAGAACTATAGGCATGGAACTATAGTTCAATGCATGAGTAACTCGCCATGAGCAGAAATATTATATATGTGACTCAGATGTGTTGTAATAATTCTCAATTTGCAAAAGATATTTCAAATGGAATTTAACTGCATCTAGTAGAGCTACATAAAAAAATGAATCTCAGAGATTGAAAGTTAGTTTGACTTTCCACACCTAAGACAAGGCTGAATGTAACCAGACAATTCTAGAACAAATCTCCACTAGTAGAAAAGGGTGAATTTTATATTAATTCTTGGTTTTCACTAAAAGTAACATTTAGAAAAGGATCTAAAATGAAAACTATTTTACTAAGCTAGACAACCAAAATAAAAATTTCTTTATCATATTCATAATGGTAACATATGTTTAGAATCATTGAATGCTTTAGAAGTATTTACAGTGATGCTTATTTTGTTACATCTCCAATTTTTGTCTTGCTTTACTTTTACTTTTTACTTGGACATAAGTAAATTTGTTGTGATGTTTAGATTAATGTCAAGGAAACACATGGATTTTATTGAATGTCATTTATTAGAATCATAGAAATGATTATGTTATTATCCATTTAATATTTGTATTATGAGATTTGTTTTATAAGTTGAATTAATTGAATAATGATGCCCTGATCACATATTGTTTGATGACAAGTGAAACATGATTATAGGTTATTAGATGACTCTCAGAGAAAAGAAGAGAGACAGTATCTTTCCAGGAGAGAGATATAGACCTCAGGTTATGAGTGCTTTATTTGCCAAACCAAGTTATAAGTGTTTAATGAAAATGTGAACCAAGGTGTCGTAAGAGGTAAGATTTGTCTTGTCAGTTTACTTCTGAACCTAATTGACAGATAGTCATTATTGTTTTCAAAACATGATAAGTTGTATTAAGTCATCTTAGTCGTTAATAACGTTAACGACGTCGTTTGAGTTTGATTTATAACTATTCACGTTTAACATAAATATTATGATGTTATGGTCATAAAATGATTGTCTTATTACTATTATTAAGATATTTGACGTGTTATAAACAATTTGTAAACATTAAGACATTTTCGTCAAAGTTATTAATATGTGATTATTGTCGATAGATTATGATGGGGAGACAAGCTCAACCCAATCACGATATCTGTATCCCATGGTTTAATAATATCTTATTATTGAAAAACTATATCTACCTAATGTAATAGGTGAAGATATGAGGATTATAATTGATGTAATCAATATTATATAGATGCCTTTGCATCGTAAGAAAATAATACCTGTTAATGAGTCGACGACATTAAGGGAGCCGTAAGCTAAAATTCAGTAGAATCTTTATAATTGTTAGTAGTGGATCAAACCACATGTAATAGTGGATCGAACGACATGTATTGATCATTAAAAGATCAATTTTATATTTCTTTAATGTCGGCCTCATCCTTATAGGGATGATTGTGTTTATGAACTGCCCCAACTGATTAAACCAATTGGCGGCCTTCCATAATTGACAGGTGGACTTTTTCTTAAAAATCAATTTCAGTTTAAGACTAAGTCACCAAGGTCTGTTAAGAGGTCATTAAGTTTGTAACTGAATTACTATTAAGCGGTGAATTAAGGCAATTCTCAAGGAGTCATGCCTGGGAGATATAATGAGTAATGACTCAGCTGAGCGGGCAGTCGAGAATAGGAAGTTAAAAAAATCTAGAGAGAATAGAAGATAGAGGTAGTGAGGATCAAACGTATGCAGAGAAGTTTAGAAAGGGAATACGCAGTCTTGAGGTGTCGACCCTGTGTTTAGTTTGCATATCTCAGCCAACTAAAG
Source organism: Cunninghamia lanceolata (assembly GCA_027924645.1). NCBI lineage: Eukaryota > Viridiplantae > Streptophyta > Pinopsida > Cupressales > Cupressaceae > Cunninghamia > Cunninghamia lanceolata. The sequence continues at coordinate 2,165,697 of BSBN01000749.1, read as the reverse complement.
TTTGTCCATTGTCGGGTATTTCTTAGTTCATGCATATCATGAGTTAATCGATTAGATCTTTTAGTTTGAACATTGCTGCATTGTGGGTGATTATAAGAGTTCACCAGTAAGGTTGAACCTTCTGTATTTGTGGTGTAACAGTCAAAAACTGTAGTGTATCAACAATAGGAAATTGTAGTTAACATTCTAGGTAAACTATGTTGATCTATCTCCATGATCGATGAGGACAATGAATGCAAATCATATGGTTGATTCTTGGTAAATCAAGTGAGTAGTATGTTACAGTATGCTACATCGACCATTTGCTATTTTGTTTATAGTTCAATAATCATATTAATGCATTAAATAGAGGATAAGAGACCATCTTAGTAAGAGGCTGTAATAACTGTTATTAGCATTGAAAACAATTCTCTAATTGAATAAGTTTGTAACAAGTCATTGGAATGATTGTGAGATATCCAAATGTTAGGCTCTCAAATGAATGAACCTTGTTTTCATATTCTCAACTTGAACCGTATAGTATTGAAGTTATATCGATTTAACATATTGTCTTGTATAGATTATATATACGCATCACAAATAATGTTATCTACCAAGAGAATTAGAATCATATGAATTGTTAGTAAACTTAATATGAGTACAGCTTACCATCCTGAAACCGATGGGCAAACTAAGAGAGTTAATCAAGTCTTAGAAGATTTGTTGCATATGTATTGCATGGATCAGCAATATAAGTGGGAAGAATACTTACCACTTTTGGAATTTGCTTACAACAATTCTTATCATTCCACTATTAAGATGGCACCATTTGAAGCATTGTATGGAAGAAGATGCCGAACTCCTATAAGCTAGGATAAGCTAGAGGATAGGATTAGCATCGGGCAAGAAATGCTAGCTGAAATGGAAGAGAAAGTTAAGCTAATTAGGAAAAGATTGGAAGAAGCCAATGATAGGCAAAAGAGCTATGCGGAAGAGGAGGAAAATAATCTTTTCTCTACCCTCATAGTGAAAAGACAGGAATTACATTTGGTTTACTAAACACGCCCAACATAACAACTAACCGAGTTGTCAAGAACCTTCAAGTTTATGCTAATTTCTATACAACAATGAATTTTATCTCCAAGATTGTTATAAGAGAAAATTTTTCTAAAGATGTGAACCATTTTCATCATTTTAAAATAAGGACAATTTTCTGGAGGAGATTATTGGTGATGTTGAATAAAGCAATTTGAAAATACGCTTGCACTATAATAATGTGCACGGTGTTAGATCTCTAGTAATAATAAAGGGACATCCAACAAAGCATAATGGAAGGGGAATTTTTTTTTTCAGATGTTGGAGTTGCAGCCATGTTTAGAGACATGTACGCAAAATGTGGAATCATAAAAAAAGGGCACAACCTGTTTGATAGATCACCCAAAAAAATGTGGTCTTATGGACTACATTGATCACAGATTACTCGCAAATGGATTTGTTAAAAAAGGCTCACAAAATTTTCAAACAGATGCATCTAGCAAGTATAAATACAAACTCCACGAACTTAGTCTACATTATCCCACCTTTGCCAATTTTAAGAGCTTGCAAATGGGAAAGAAGCATTCATCAAAGCATAAAGAATGGATGATTTTAACATGTTCAGACTCCCTAAAGAAGTTGAGTAGGATGAGCAGTAGCTACATGAAGATGGCACTAATTCAAATGAATTTCAAAACTTGTAATAAAGGGGATTCGATGTCTTAGCATGTCCAAAAGTGAATGCAATCTCATTCATTACTGCCCAAGCTAGAGGCATAAAGGCCCAATGAAATTTGTGCAAAAAAGACATAGCTAAAAATTAAAATTCTATCATGTGTTATACCCAGACATAAAACCACTTACATATATGGCTAAGAAATGCAGGAGTGATCAATAAACAAGAATTTCATGTAGCTAATAATTACATGTTTAATGGGAAACAAAATGAGAATTTATCTCAAAATTAATTCAATGAAAATAAATTACCAATCACAAACATACCCAGATTTCATTTTGATACAACATCTGATAATGAAGGTATCCTGATTTGACTAGTATCTTGCTTGGTTCAGTTCCTTCAATGATACTTGGTAGCTTTTCCTCAGAGTTTGATTCTATATCAATACCCTCTAGTTTCATCACAATTTCCCCCTTAAAATCCCCTTTTTTTCTTAGTGTTTTTGGATTCTTGACTTCGTTCACAGATCCCCTAGACCCTTACCTCCACCTGTGAATGTATTTTCTCATTTTTTTTGGAATGGTGGAAGTTTAATGGTAGGATAAAAGGTAGAAACCATGCAAAAGAACACTTGGGAGATAGTTGGGCCACCATCTTACACGTATTACTTTTGATTGTAAATCAATATTTGGTAGCCCAATGTATAAAAGATAAAAATAAAATAAAACAATCGTGGTTACTCTTTGTTAATGATTAGAAACTTAGAAATGTTGAAGATAAAACATCTTAGTATCTTTCCTTGAAGTCTGCCCCAAAATTCCTCCAGAAAGATTATAATAATCCTTCCATCCTCCTCTTAGACTTTTCTCCATCATGGAATAAAACAAACACAATAATTTGCATTTTATTTTGCTTTCCTCACTCACTTGTTAATTTATTAAACTTAAACCCACTAACAATAAGTAACTATTTTACCATTGAAATGGATGATATTTAATTAGGACAGTGGCTAAGTGTCAACAATCTTGTTTAAAGAAACAATACCTTACAATCATTTTTCTGGCCGCCGTTTTTCTGCTTCCCATGGCTGTTTAGGGCTTTCTAGGGTTTTTGTTTTGTCTGCTTTCAATGCCTATGGAGGTGCCTGCCTTGGGCAGTACCTCTGGAACTGGGAGGGTGGACGCTCCCTCTAACGGATGGAAGCAAGCGGTAACAGGGGAACCGCTAGGGTCTTCTACATGCATGACGGGTATGCCTGTCAAGAAAGCTTCGGCAGATGGCACCACTCTGGATATTCTGGATGGTCTAATCGAAGCAATTGTGGCAAACATGGATCTTGCTCTGGTAGGTAAATTCTTTTCCTTCCGTCCCAATATTAAGATGGTCCATAAATGGGTTTCCTCCCGGTGGAGACTTAAGGGTAGTGTTTCGGTCATTGCCATGACCAGAGGAGTTTTCCTTTTTAAATTTACCAGTAGGGAGGATATGATTGCTACTCTTGCTGGGGGAACCTGGCTTTATGGGTCGCACTCACTTGCTTTGTGCCAATGGAAACCTGGGTTTGACCCTAGCTCAGATCTCAATAAATCTGCTCATGTTTGGGTTCATTTACCTAGGTTTCCCTTAGAATTCTGGGATGAAAAAGTTTTTTCTGCTATTGGTGATTCCTTTGGCCAATTTGTTACTATGGACCATACTACCCGTACTCAATCCCGTTGTGTTTTTGCTCATTTTTGTGTCAATGTGGAGATAAACCAAACCCTTCCTGTGTCCATTGAGTTAAACTCTAAATATGGGGTTTGGACTCAGCCAATCCTTTATGAAAATGCCACCACCTTCTGCCAAATATGCAAGAAGAAGGGCCACATAATGACTCACTGTAAAACTAAGCAAACGAGTCGATAGGCTGACTCCCTTATTGAGGTTGAGGACCGCTTACAATCAGATGTTACCCCTGACCATCAGGGAATGAGGGGTAATGTGGAAAATGCTTTCCTAGGAGACCTTCCTGAACAGACTAAGGATAAGGACAGCCAGATGGCTGAGGCTCATCAAGATACTGTCTATCTAGAGGAGAATACGGAATAGATTCTGGACATAGGCTGTCAGAATGGGGCTTTAGACACTGTTAGTCCAATCCGGCAGTATTCTGGTGGGTGTGAGGAGGGAGAAATCCAGGACCGATTGATCGAGGAGGATGTTGAAGATGATAACGCCCTTGATCCCCAGGCTTCATCAGCTATAGGTGCTAATGATCTTGAGTCCACTAGGGTGCAGGAAGTCGGTGATCATACTGTTGATCCCTCATTGATAGTCGACATCGGCCCAAGTGGAAGTGGGAATGACCCAGAAGGCTGGATTACCCCTAAGAAGAAGACTCGTAAAGGTAAAAAGACTGCTGATGTTGGCACTGACTCCAAACAAGGGTGACCAACCCTACGGGAAACTCGGCAAAGAGAGATTGCCAGGGAAATTACCAGTGGGAAGCAGAAAACACTGGAAGTCCCATCCCTCAAACCTTTGAAATGAGGATCTTATCCTGGAATCTGAGGGGTTTCAACAGCCCCTCAAAATAGTTTGAGGTCAAGAACTGTATTCTGGAAAATAAATTAGACATTTTTCTCTTGCAGGAGGTCAAGATGACTGAGGAAACCTTTAAGAAGATTGCTGATTACATATGGCCTAAGGCTGAGTTTTGTATTAGCCCTGCTATTGGGGCTTCTGGCGGGATTGTTACAATGTGGAATAGTTCGAAAGTTCAGGGTTCTCTTGTGGCTTCTGGCAAGCATCTCCTGGTTACCAATTTCTCCTCTCCCTCTTTCAAATGGTATTTAATCAATATCTATGCTCCTAATACTCGAGCCCAGTGACAATTTTTATGGACTGATTTGAGTAGTACCCTGACCAAGTTTCTGCGCTCTAAATGGATGTTGGCTGGTGACTTCAACACTCCTTTGTATCCCTCTGAGAAATATGGTGGGAACCTTGATTACTCTGATAGCATGTTTGACTTCGCCGAGTTTATTAATGCTTGGGGATTGCTTGATGTGGAGCTACAAAATTAGCTCTTTACCTGGTCCAACAGGAGACGTGGGGACAATTTGATTCAGGTTAAATTAGACAGGGTCATTATCTCGAGCAACTGGGATAATTTTCATAATATGCAATTGTAGGCTTTTCCTAGAACCATATCTGATCATTGCCCTATTTTCCTTCATTGGCATGATCAATGTCATCGGGGTCCTTTCCCTTTCTGTTTTGAAGCTATGTGGATTAAGCATAAGGATTTCTGACAACTAGTGACACATTGTTGGCAAATTCCTATCTAGGGTACTCCTATGTTCAGGTTAGTTAAGAAGCTTCTGCATATCAAACAGGAGGTTTGTGGCTGGAATAGACTTAGTTTTGGTCATGTGTTTTGGCAGAAGAAAACTTTAGCTGGGCAACTTGAGGATATTCAGCAGCGGATTGCTCAAGGGGATGTTTCTGAAGATACTGCTACGAAAGAACAAGATCTGATTTTGGCATGGAAGAATCTTATGGGCCGTGAAGAGGTCTTTTGGAAGCAAAAACCTAGGGTTCAGTGGCTTAAGGAGGATGATCGTAATACTGCTTTTTTCCATATTTCTGCTATGAAACATAGGAAGGCTAACTCCATCACAAAACTGTGCTTGGACAATGGTGATGTTATCACTGAGGACAATGAGATTGGGGAACAAGCTGTTTTATTTTTTCAAAACTTGTTGACCAAACCTGCCACTGGTGATGATAACGACAGGGCTACTAAGCAGTTTATTGACAAGATCCCCTGTCTCCTCACTAAGGAAGATAATCTAGAAATGCTGAGGCCTATTTCTGAGGAGGAGGTTCGTGCTGTTTTATTCTCTATGGGTCCCTTTAAAGCTCCTGGGCCGGATGGCTTTCCTCCTATCTTCTTTCAGGAGTATTGGGATATTGTGGGGGCTGACCTCATGGCTGCGGTTCATGAGTTCTTCAAAACTGGTAAGATCTTAAAGCAGCTCAATAACAACTTTATTGTCCTTGTCCCTAAAAAGCTAAAACCCACCAACCTTTCTGATTTCCGGCCTATTAGCCTGTGTAATACTGTCTATAAGCTTTGCACCAAAGCCCTTGTCATGAGAATTCAACCTTTTCTTGATAAAATTATCTCTCCTTCTCAAAAAGGTTTCGTCCCAGGGCATCAAATTTTGGATGCTGTGATCTCCACCCATGAAACTATTCATTCCATGGAGAAGAGCAGAATTCTGGGTATGGCCCTTAAGTTGGATATCTCTAAAGCCTATGATAGGGTCTCATGGGATTTTCTGTTTCAAGTTCTTAGAAAATTTGGGTTTAATGACAAAATTCATCTTCTCATCTGGACGGCTGTCTCTTCTGCCACATTTTCTATCTTGGTTAATGGGATTCCTCGGGGTTTCTTCTCCTCCTCGCGCGGACTCCGGCAGGGGGATCCCCTTTCTCCTTACTTGTTTATCATCATGGCTAAGGCTCTTAGGAGATTCATCTAAGCTAATGTGGTCTCTAAGCATCTTGTGGGCATTAAACCGGCTTCCTCCCTTGCCCCTATGACTGTGCAGCAATTTGTTGATGATACCTTCTTTTTGGCATCTCTTCAGTGATTGAAGCCCGGAGATGGAAGAATATTTTACACCTTTATGCCATTGCCTCTGGGAAAAACATCAATTTCCAAAAGAGTAATGTGTATTTTTTCAATACTCCCATTACTCTCCGGCAAAAAATTATTCATATTCTAGATTGTGCTGAGGATATTCTTCCTGCTATTTATCTGGGTCTCCCCTTTATGGTTAAAGAAGTTTCTCCAAATTTCTGGAATAACCTTTTGGAAAGAACTCAATGGAAACTAATTGATTGGAAAGGAAAAGTCCTCAGTAGTGCTGGTAAATTGCAGCTTCTTCGAGCCTCCTTGCAAGGTATACCCACCTATTTCCTCTCTCTTTTTAAAATTCCTGCTTCTTTTGCTGCCAAGTTGGAACAGATTCAAAGAAAATTTTTATGGACGGGAGTTGAAGATAAACAGCGGATATCCCTAGTCAGCTGGGATAAAGTATGTCTTCCTAAATCCCATGGAGGTCTCAATATTAGAACTATACGGAGTATGAATAAAGCCCTGCTCTCTAAAATTAATTGGAACCTGCTTTATCATCATAAAGATTGGGGAGACATCATGCAAGCTAAATATTTGCATGACACTGATTGGTCTAACTTCCTCCAGCAAGAAGGTCTTCCTAAGGGATCAGTCATCTGGAACAAAATGTTGAAATCTAGAAATCTGCTCATGCAAGAGATCAGATGGAAGTTGGGTAATGGTATGGGTATCAAGTTTTGGACTGATATTTGGCTAAAAGATAAGGCTCTCATCTCCCAGAAGGATTTGGGGGAGATTGCTGGCATTGCTACTCAGTTCTTTGGCAATAAGGTCAGTGATTATATGTCAAACAATAATGGTCACAAAAGATGGAGAACTTTGTTGGATTGCTATCCCCATCTCCCTGATCTTGCCCCTAAAGCTCAGATGGTTCAAAAGTTGATTTAGGAAGTCAGAATTCCTCTCTTCCCTCGTGAAGATGAGCAATTTTGGTGGCCAGATAAGAATGGACGATTCTCTGTTAAGTCTGCCTATCACTTATTGGTCCCTGGGATTCATAAAAAGGATATATGGAGAAAAGTGTGGAATCACAAACTGATCCTGAAAATTAACATGTTCTGGTGGGCCTCTGTTCATAATAAAATTCTGACCCAAGATAATTTGCAGAAGAGATGTTTCACTCTGGCCAATAGATGATGTCTATGCTGTGAAAAGGAGGAAACAGTTTCTCATTTATTCTTCCACTGTGAATTTGCTAGGGACATTTGGAGCCTCATCCTCAGTAATTTTGGTTTTCAGTGGGCTTGCAATTCTGACATTCAGGAAGTTATTAACAATTGGTATCCTCCCTTCTCCCATCCCTGGCTTGTTGAGTTATGGAACCAAACTCTGCCATGCCTGAGCTGGACTTTGTGGAAAGAGCGCAACCATCAGATTTTTTGGCATACTACTAGAGATGCCTCTCAGGTCTCTCATACTTTCATGAAGACTCTTTTAGAGAGTGTCTCTATAGCCCATATCCGCCCTACTGTGAAACCTCTGACCCAGGAGGAAGAACAAATTTCTGCAAATTGGAGGATTCTCACTCATATTCCTGCTTATAACAATACTAAATTATTACAGAGACTCAACACTAGATGGAAGCCTCCGATTTCTAACTGGATGAGGCTCAATTTTGATGGGGCTTCTAAGATTGGTGGTACTGCTAGCGGGGGCGGGATCATTCGAGATGATCAAGGGAGGATGTTTGCTATCTATGCTGGAGGTCTAGGCTGTCACAGCAATAACTATGCGGAAGCGATGGCCCTTCTTTGGGGGTTTAAATTGGCCATTTCACTTGGTATTACAAATTTGGAGATTCAAGGAGATTCTAAAATGGTTATTGATGCCGTTACTAAAGTGTCGAATGTTGGCATTCAGTTGAAAGACGTTATTAGGGATATTCAATTTCTCTTGCAGAGGATTACTAATGTGCAGATCTCACATATTTACCGTGAGGGTAAAGGAGTTGCTGACGCCTATGCTAAACTTGGGCAGCGATATTCAAATTGGAGGGTTTGGCGCCAATTTGAACATATTCCTTCACATCTTAAGAATCTCATTCTTAAAGACGTGGCCGGGTCTGGATGAGTCTGATGTGTCTAAAAGCCAGCTCATACTGTCCACTCCTTGGGAGGGGGCTGACGTGTCCTTTGAAGTACGAGCCCTCTCGTACTTTCTCTACTGTCAAATCTGCTTATTTTTCTCATAAGGCAAGCGGATGGCCAGATCATCATGGCCTGTGCCGGGTAATTATGGTTAAGCATGAGATTGGGGTTTGTAAGGCTTCCCATTATTATGATTTTGTGTGCGATGTTATTATTAGCCTTGTTAATTTAGTAACTCTCCTGTTAAGACGACTGAGGAGACTAAGGGTTTTTGTGGCTTGCGTTGTAATTCCGCCATGGGAGGAGACAAAATTTGAACTGAGCCCGTCTCGTGCTGTGAATTCAAAGACAATCCGGTAGCTTGGCATTATTGCAAGGAGGGCGGGATTAGCCCCTATCTGGAGAGGCTTAATGGGTACAATGAAGCTCTGTCAGAACAATTTGCGCAGTCTTGGCAGAACAAATGGGTTTCGATGGGTGGCATCAGATTTAAAGTTTCTAAACGCGTGATTGCTTTGGCCACTGGTATGCCTACTCAGGGCTTGAAGCTGCAACGGAAAACTAAAATTGCAGACCTCTCCAGTCAGCAGCTTTTCCTTGGGGTTGGAGAAGAATTAGTCCCTTACCAGGGCGGTTTTGAAAGAGCCAAGTTGCCGGAGCCGTGGGACGCTATGTGTTTCATTCTCATGAAGTATTTCACCCTCGAGGGGCATTTTACCAGGTTTTATAATTACCATCTCCCCCTGTTAAATCATTTCCGCCGCAATGCTAAAATTAGTTTTCTGTTTTATTTGCTTTCCTCCCTGGAACATTCCGTCCTTAGGGTTCAGGCGAAATTAGCTAAAAACACTGCTATGAAGCTTATCCCTCTTCACCATGGCCTCATTCTCTATTTGTATAATCATCATCTTGCCCTCCAACCCTCCAAAACCCTTCCCACTCATAGTGGGGACGAGGAGCCCTCCTCAAACCCTAAGAATATTCCTGATGTTGCTGAACTCAGGCCCTCCCCTGTTTCTATCAAAACTGTTGAAGTCTCCTTTTGCACTTCTGCGAAAAATCCTGTTGATACCCCGGGCCCTACTGCCTCTAAGAAGGGTAAAAAGTAGAAAGTTGTTAGTGATTTGAGCACTGGAAAGGCAGTGGTTGGGACCCCCAAAACCCTTAGTAGGACCCCGATGGGACAGAGAAAGGATTCTTCGGTGAAGACTTGTAGGGAGGGGCTTTCCTCTAATGTTCAGCGGTCGGGGCGTATTGCAGGCAAACCGGCTCCTTTAGCTAAACTCATTGACTATTCTGAGAGCAGCTCAGATGAATCCACCCAGGGAGAGGATGACAAGGATGTGGAGGTTCAAGACATTTCTGGTGATGATGATGACAAGCAAGAGACGCGTGATACAGGGGCTACCATGGAGGATGTTGCTGACTCTGCTGGCAATGCTGACACTACGGATGCTATGTTTGTGGAAGAGGCTGAGGATGCTATGGAGACTGATGCTAGTATGGGGGCTGATCTTGCAGGTCTGTGTGATCGCATTGCGACGCTGGAGCAGAATTTCTCCATTGTGCTTAAGACCTCTATACTCCTCAACCTCTCTGTGCTGAAGAATATGGGGTTACTGTTAATACAGACAGTGATGATCTAGCTACAAAATTGGATGAGATTATTAAATCTATGGTCTAGAAAGGAGAGCTATGGTCTCCTTAGTCTTTGTTGTTTTACTGTTGATACTCTGTTTCTCAGTGTTTGGACTTTCATCTTAGCGGCTAGTTTTGCTGGTTTTGCTGGTATTTTGTTATGTTTGTATATGTTGTTTCAGGATTAAGGCACTGTTGATACTTGCTTCCTTCAGGCCTCTTGTTTGTTTGGGTAAGGCACTGTTGATGCTTGCTGCCTTCGGGCCTCTCTATTTTTTGTAAGGGTTCGGCCCCTTGTTAGCCGCCTTATATTATCAAAAACAATAAGTAACTACAAAAATAAGATCCTTTTAAATGATTTGACAACTTAACAATACAACACTTTGACCATATAAAAGAATGATACAAATTAATTATTAATCTAGTAATTTAATTAATTAAATATTAAGCACATGTTGAAGTTACAAACTAACAAAATGGAATATTTATTTTTCCCTTGTGTTTCAATTCAGCTAGGAAATTTTCTATGTAATAGCATAAATCAATTATTTCGTTGTGATCGATAATCATTTAAACAAATAATCATCTAAATGTGATTCTCAATCAAATCAAAGAAAAAATCAATCAAATAGTTTATTATAATGAAATCTACAATCTTGAATATGAAATAATTTTTCCAAAATATTCTATTAAGGTCCTATCAATATAATGTCATTTACAAGGTGGCCTTACAAGCACACTTAGATGATGACAACCCTTAATGCATCCCCAACAATAGTGTCATTTTTTGTCTCTCACAACTATTAGCTCCTCACACCCTAAAGATAAGCCATACCTTTAGGCACTGTGAAATTTATCTTAAGCAATCATACTTGCAACTTATGATCAGCCAAGGACAACTTTGGATCAATTCATGAGAAACAATAGTTTCTCCTTCTTTTGGATTTGCTAGGCTAAGGGGAATATTTTCTAAGGTTTCAATATAGGACAATTAAAGAGAAATGAATAAACATAACTCATCTCAAGAAAAAATAATATCCTATGCACAAGAGAACTTCAATTATTGTCACTAGTCTTCAATGTGTTGGTTTACCATATGCAAGACTAAAAACCTCTTCAAAGTAGGAAAAAGATAATGTATGAGACCATTTCCTTCAAGATTAAAATTGAATTCTAAAACATCCATAGAAACACATGGAATTAGAGCATTGTAGAGGAAAAAAGTAGCATCCTTGCTGATCCTAAAGCCCTCCAATTTGCTTGAATTTTGGTACACATAATTCAAAGGCATACTTTTGATGGTGATGACTTAATGAAACTAGCTTAAATCCTATACCCATTTACTTGAATCACAAAATTGGCCATACCCATAATATTTGAATCACAAAATGGTACACACTCATTTTTATCTAAAGCAAAAAACATAATATATAGCTCCAAAATTTTTGGAGAATGCCTTCCTCCAATTCATGCACATTGAACCAACAACAAATGCACTTGTACAAAAAATTTAAAAACTTTAACTCCATCTTGGGAAGCAAAGATTTTGAACCTGTAAAACTACATGCAAGACTGTCAGATTTTTTATATTTCATATTACTATAGTTGAAGTACATTCATACACAAAAAATATCAAATTACTTTCAAACACACACACACACACACATGCACTTTAGATAAAGTGAATACCAAAATTAACTTTTCTAACACACACACAATGAATGCCAATGTTAAACTTTCAACCTACCCCCTTATTTGTGTCCATAGACTCCACTCAAATTAAACATCAAAGTATTTTTCCATACATAGACACACTAAATACCAAAGTTCATTCACACATAGATGCATGCACAATGAATGTCAAATTTAACTTTCAAACCAAAACACACACAATGAAAGCCAATGTTAATTTAAATATGTGTACACACAAGGTTAACACCATTGAAGTTTGAAAGTATATTTTTACACACTTCACATAAAGTGAACAAAGTATTTTTATATACACACAGATATACACAATGAATTCCAAAGTTCATTCACATACACATGTGCACACATAATGTTCATGGCAAATCTAACTTCCAAACCTAGCCAAAGTTCATTCAAACACACATACACTACACACAAAACAAACACCAATATTTTTGTAGGAACATAGAATGAGTGTCAAAGCTCATTAACATACACATGTATATGTACACAAAGTCAATGCCATAGTTCATTCACACACACACATGTGTGCACATACAACGAATGCCAAAAATAACTTTCAAACCTGCCCATGCACAGATTGAGAGCCAAAGTTCATTCAAATGCACAAAGTGGATGTCAAAGTTTAATCACACACACATGTGCAAACACATTGAATTTCAACGCTAACTTTCAAACCCACCAACACACACACAGTGAAAGCCAAAGTTCGTTAAAAAACATACACAAAAAAAGAATGTTAGTTTTTTCAAGCACATTCCATAGAGTGAACATCAAAGTTCATTTATACACTCCACACAAAATGATAGCCAAGGTTCATTTGTACACACACAAAAAATAATGTCAAATCTTTCAATTACATTCCACACAAAGTGAACATTAAAGTTTCTCCATACACCACAAAAAGTGATAGCTGAAGTTCAATCATAAACCCCAAAAAACCAAATGTCAAACTTCCTTTGATCTCACACACAAACTACACAACAATAATAGAGATAATCACTCAAAGCATTTTGAAACTAAATCATTTTCATCCTCATCATATGGGAGATACCACTCATTTGGATCTCCTTCATCCAATTTGTTATCCCCGCCTTCCTCCTCCTTACCTTCATCTAGACTAGTCCTGCTCTCACTCAAATGTGAATGCAAAAGTTCAAACGTACCTAAACACACAAATAGTAAATAGATCAAATAAGTGAATGACAAAGGTAGTTCACTGACATTTCACACACGAAAAAAATGAGTCCACAAATAACTCAAACAAATTAAGCCAATACAAAAGTTCAAACATATGTTTCACATAAGCAAAGTGGATGTCAATACACAAGCAATAAGTGGCTCAAATCCAAGTGAATGTCGAAGTTAGTTTACACACACACACACAATGTTAGTTCATACACATTGTAGACACACAAAGTGAATGCCAAAGTTCATTCACATAAATATGTGCACACACAATGAATAAAAAAGAGAACTTTTAAACCTACCATACACTAGAATCTAAAGTTCATCCATACACATACACTTCACACAAAGTGAACATTAGTATTTTTGTACACACACAGACTGAGTGTCAAATCTCATTCACACAAACACATGCACGCGCACACAGAGCAAATGCCAAAGTTCATTCAAATGCATAGACAAAATTAACTTTCACACACACACACACATGCACACACATGTGTGCACACTGTGAAAGCCACCATTATTTCAAACACACAAACACACACAATGAAAGCCAAAGTTCATTCAAAAACATAATGACACAAAATGAACATCATTAAAGTTTGTTTGTAGACACATTCCACACAAAGTGAAAATCAAATTTTATTCATACATTAGACAAAATGATAGCCAAAGTTCATTCATGAACACACACACAAAAAGAATGTTAGTTCTTTCAAGCATATTCCACATAAAGTGAACATCAAAGTCCATTCATACACTCCACATAAAATGATAGTCAAAGTTTATTTGTACACACACAAAAAAAGAATATCAAATCTTTTGATTGCATTCCACATAAAGTGAACATCAAAGTTTGTTCATACACTCCACAAAAGTGATAGCTGAAGTTCATTCATAGACAAAAAAAACTAATGTCAAAGTTCTTTGAAGCTCACACACACATACACAACAAATACCAAGTTGGCTCAAACACACATACCACACAAAGTGAATATCAAAATTATTTTTTAAACACACACACAATTTACATAAATAAATGTGAATATGCTAATGTTCAAAAATAATTCTTTAACACAAATTTAGTACAAACATGCATGGACACTTAAGTTCAAACATGCCAAAGTACAAACAAACTCATAAAGTGAGCCAAAGTTATAAAACACGGTAAAGTGCACAATTCACACAAAATGAATGTCAAAGTTAAAACACACACTTCACACATACAAAGTGAACACTTGCCAAATTCCAAACATGCTTCATGCACAATGTTAGTCCAACCACCCCTGAAGTAAACACTTGAGTTCAAATATGCCAAAAGTACAAACACACACAAAGTGAATGCGAAAGCTAAAATACACTCTTCACACAAAGTTAATCCAATCACTTAACACATAATTTATTCAAACACACATTTCATACATATATTCTTTTTAAAAGTTATTTAGGGCTATTAACAATATGGATATAAATATAATAACTTTGCCAAAAAAATAAATAAAAAGTACACTATTTAACAATATGACTATAAATATGTCTATCTATGAGGTGGTAAATTAGTAACATGAATTTTCTATTATCCTATATTATTTAAGTATTGTGGTTCACCTAATGTCTTGATTGCTGAGATTTTTTTAGTGGATGACTTTGGGGTACTAGTAGATATGCCACTTCTTCTTGACTGAATGGGAGACCATAGTTTGTTTATGATTTAGTTCTCTAATAGTTCATTCATGATTTAATTTATGTGGATATTCATTTAATACCATTCAATTATTTTTATTTGCCAAAAAGAAAAAATTCTTATAGTATTTATAGCCTTGTCCACTAACTACTACATGTAGTGGCTTTCCAGTAATAAATATAAACTATTTAACAATAAGTCTATAAATATTTATGTGCTACCAGTTTAAAAAATGGACCACTCCATTTATCAAGTTGTCCTAATAAAAGGGGCACATCCTTCAAACTTGCCTCAAAACCCCGTCAATTGCCTCTTTGGCTGATATTTGCAGCCTTCTTGCACTACTTTATGAGGCGAACCCTATCAATTGCCAACTCACTCTCAATGACCAATGGCATTGTTCTATCAATAAAACTTTACGATATTAGAGCTCAAATTCCGGTGGTCGTTGGATCATAAAATCCAATGATAGTTGTGCACTCTCATTTAACAAAGCCATTTTACCTTGCAAACTATGCGAGCCTCTCTCTCTTTTTACACCCTGGCCTCTTTTGATGCTTGTACCAATCCATATATTTCTTTGCGCCATCTTCCTGAACATTTCCATGCAAGCCTGGATGTACCTTTTTTAATGATCCTTATTTTTTATTCATATAATTTTCCCATTATTTTATCATAACTCCAATGGATCATTGATGTGTTTCGATGGTACCATCATCACTAAACTCTTCACAGTTCATTCCCTTAGAATCCATATGAACATTTATAAAAAAAATTATAAGTAATATTATATGGCATGATAAATGTAAATTGTTTTTTGAAATAACAGGCCACAAAGATGACAAGGTTTATTCCTAATCCACCACCACCACCATCAGAGCAAACATAATTAGAAATAAATAACGGATTGAAGTTATTTAAATAAACAAATCAATTATTTGCTACAGTAGATGATGATTATATATGCAGGAAGCTTGGTCATTGAATATTGTAATTTTCCAAGTATTTTATCTAGCAAGGAAAATGCAAGAGAGACACATAAGGTGAACTAAAATACATAGGAAAATTTACATTATAAAAAAAAATTGGCAGTTAATAACCTATTTGATTAGTTTATAGGTTTTTTTTGGATTAAAGATAGTTCAATCATATTACCAAAAATGTAGAAGTTTGAGTACAATCATTGTGGCCAAGGGAGCCACCATTACAAAGTATCCATACAATATATAACTATTTTGCAAAAAAGATATGAGGATTAAACATTAGGATGATCTTCAAAAGATATTATTCTATAAACTGATGAGAACTGTGCACTTCATAGGAAGCTTACTAGCATTTGACCTGATTTGCAGCTTTCAAGGTCTGTACTTTCACAATCAACCCTGTCATTCAAGATATTAGACTCACTAGGAGAGTCCTCATGTGAACATTCCAATTGCAAGTTAGGAGACTTATAAAATTTATAGGTTAAAAAATGGTATTATTTTTTAAATTTTATATAAATCTTGGCAAATATAATTATGTAGTAAACAAAAATAATTTAATATATTGTAGAGTTAATAAATTTTATTTTGTATATTAATATTTGCAACTACCAATAAATTTTATTCTATGTACCAGTATTTTTGACCAAATTTTATAATATTTATTAATATTTTTAATTGAAAAATTAAATTTAAAAAAAAACCATAATAATATTAATTTTATATATATTTATTGACAATTGAAGTTTTTAAATTAAAATATTTTTTGGTAAAATTAAATAAATTATTAAAAATAATTAAATATAAAGAATTGAACATAATAATTAAGATTTAAACTTAAAGATTTAGGGAAAAAAAATCATAAGAAAAATGAATTTAAAAAAAAATTTCAAAAATTATATAAAATTATAATTATATATTTAATTTATAATATATTTTTCAATAAAAAATGTTTTAACATATGAAGAATTTTAAAGTACAATTTAAAAATTTATTTGACCTTAAAACTTACCATCAAATTTTAACAATAAATAATTATACAAAAACTAAAAATATAAAAAATTAAAAATACACTAAATTACCTATTTAAAATTATAGTAATTTATATATGTCTGAGAGAGAGTGAGAGGCATATAACAATTCTCAGCAATTTTTAAGTTTTATAAGCAAAAAGATTCCTAAGCCACAAGATATCTGTAAAATTGTTAAAAAAAAAGATACATATCTTTTTCAAATTTTCTTAATCAATAAATTTTTTAAAAATTTTTATATAAAAATTACATTTTACAATTAAAAAAAATAAATGCTTCTAAACTTTTTCTAAATTGAAAAATAATCTTTTGGCAAAACAATAATACTACCGATAAAAAGACTGAATGGAAAGATAGCTGAAAATGTGTTTAAAATTAACCCAACAAAAAGGTCGGAAGAAAATATTAGAGGAATGATTTCCTAAACCCATTTAAGTACACAAAATACATGTCTTTCTATCCTTCAATGTGTAATAATTCCATTTGATTCATCCTTCCAAATGCAAAATCAATCAAAATAAATTGTAAATTCAAGCGCTAAAATTCTGTGTTTCTATTCACCGCAAGATTCTCTCTCAGATAGATTTCTCAAGATCACAGTGAAGGCATCTCACTTCCTTCAAAGTCCTCTGTGATAAGAGAATTTTGGTTTCTGTAGATGGTCTGGGATGATTCAACAAACGGTTGACAAATCGCAGGGCCTTAGTGCTACCGAATCCGCTCTTCCGGGAAACAAATAAAGTTTTCATTGCAGGAGCGTGGCGAAGAAGGTGGGCAACTAGAGGCATTGGGTCGTGCAATGAGCTTAAGTTCAGATGAACTTGCTTTAGATTTTCCAGCGCAAAAGTCACTCCTGAGATTTCCTGCATTGCATCATTACACCAAAGGAAGAACCTCTGCAGTGCACCATCACACCAAAGCAAGAATATCAATACTTTGGAGAGATTGAGTGAGAAACAGATAAAGAAAATGAATGATAATATACAAGAAATGCAGTTCCAATGTTCCTATCAACTAATTTTTATCTCCTCTAATATTAAAAGCTAAGGTTCAAACGAAGTATTTACAACCCTGACAAATATTAGAAGCAAAATGCAGTAAAGCAGTAATCGAGAACAGTACACTATTATTAAAGGCCTGGGCTAAAAATGTCATATTCGAAGCCATCGTCAGGCTGTCACATTCCCACTTTTGATTCAAAACTCAGAAATACAATATTTGCAATAAAATAATCCGTTAAAAACTTACCAATGCAGAATAATCAGTGATGTCTATACACATTTGTTCTAAATCAGGAAACTCGCTTAGAATCTTTAAATCGCCGCTAAAAATCCCGTTCAGTAGGGTAATTTTCCTAAGTGATTTTAGAGCTCTAAACGCTTCAAGTTCTGCAACTCGATCCGTACATAGACGTAAACATGCTGGCAAGTAGAATTCCATCTCATCGATATCAAAAAAGCTTTCTATTACAAGGCTCACCAATCGCGGGCAAT